>JAZKJV010001028.1:0-600000 GCA_037367405.1 Ottelia alismoides | reverse complement strand
ACGTGTCTTCGTAGCTTAATATCTCGTAACTCAGAGCTCTAATTTCTATTATTTAATTTTTACATGTTCTTGAACTAAAGCTCTTTCATTTGACACCTTAGCTTATGGATGTCCTAATCCAGTTTTCAAATTTAGCTAACGAGTAGTCTATTGTGTACTACTCGTCGAGACCTTTCCAACGGCATCAAGAACATTGAAATCCGACATCGGATGAATGAGATACAATTGTTTTACGTTCATGGGTCGGTAAACAGATGTTGACTTGAAACGGATCCAAATCCGGATCCGGTTAACCGAACCCGAGTATAAAAGAGGCTTGGGCATGATTAGGCTGCACCAAACCTCGGTTTCTAAGTTTGGTTTACCAGGGCTCCATCTTAGAGCTCTCCGGAGAGCGACCGACCATCGCCAGAGCGGCCGATGTAAAGTCGCGAACATCCACAGGAAGAGATCATCGCGGGGTGGTGGATTTCTCGTTTTTGTGAGGTAGGGATCTCCCCTCATTGTTGTCGTTTCCCATTTTTTATTCCTTAAGGGTTGGATTTCGATTTCGTGTCGGATCGTGTATGGACTGTGAGATATCAGGTGCGTGGAGTGTCAAAATGGTTATGGGTTCCATGTAACCGTTGGGGATTGATCAAAACCGACTTCTCAATTGGATCTTGCTGTAAAATTTTCGAGTTAAGGATCAAAGTTTGTGAGCGAGATTAGGAGGCAAAGTTTCTTTAAAGCATGAGATGTGGATAGTTGGTTTTTTGAACATGGGAGCGAGTGTTGCAAATTCTGTGTTTCAGAAATTCTGTGGAGTTAAGCCTTCGAGTCGCTTTTTAAGAGCTTGGACTGGAATGTTCAGAGGAAAGCCGTGTCTTGTACGTTTGACATCTTGAGTTGATTCCACTGGTTTTTTTGGGAGCATGATGGTGGTTGTGGCAAAGCCATGACATCATGTTAGAGATCCAAGATTGATAGTTTTAGATTTTGAGAGTTACGTTCTGGAAGCTGCGGGTTATGCTGAGTACTTTTGCTGACATTCTAAAGTAACCTTTTTGTCGGATTGATAAGATTATAGTCATTTCTATTCAAATCACGAATGTGATTTCTTTTCAATGAAAAAATCATTATTTTCCCTGTGTATGCATAACAATAAATGGATTTCTTCTTCCATTACGGCATTTTCTTCGTGTATCTCACGAGACTGGAAACAATATCCTGTTTAAATGCATGGTAAGGATGTGCATAATGGGTTAAAAAGTGGCTCAACTTCCTTTTACCTGCATATAAAAAGTGAACTGTTCCCAAGGTCGTTTCACATCTAGGGCTATTTTTAATAGAGACAAGTACTAGAAAGTCGGAGTTCTATGCGACTCTACTAGTCAAATACGACTGGTCGGAACAATTTACATTTTAACTTGAAAGATTATATGAGAATGAAGCAACCCGGATTTTGTTTAGTCGTTAATTTGTTACTATAGAGATATATTTCTTATTTATGTATCGTTTATATATTTGTCCTTCTCTTTTGTCTCTTTATGTAATTTGCCCATAGGCCTCTCCCTTGATAAGAGACCTAGGGCTCAAGGAATAAACAACTCTTTCTATTTTCCCAACATGGTATCAGAGCGACGGTCCTAGACTGGAGCTCTTGTATCAAAACCCTAACCCTAAACCCCACCCCAAGCCTCTCTCTTTCTCACGCGTGCCACCTAGGGCTCCCGCCGCCCATCCCCCGTAGCCCCTCTGCTCGTCACCCAGCCCCGGCAGGCCCCACAACTCTGTCGCCCGACCTGCAGCCCGGCCCTGCGCACCGCTACCTACCTAGGGCACATCTGCACGTCGCCGCCCAGTCCTGCAGCCTAGGGCCCTGATGCTCTGGGCCCCGCAGCTCCTCTCACTTCGGACGACTGGCTCTATAGCCTCTACCTTCGGCCCCTGCACCTCCTCTCTCCCAGAGGTGTCTCCGCACCTCCCTTTTCGAAAGGGGACACCGCCACCGAGTCTTCTCTCTTGATGAGATTGGTTGCATAAGTCTACATATGCAACCAAATCTCTCTATATCAGTGTAGACGAACACTTGTCTAGTCTTCAACCCTAGTCTTCTCCAGCTAGCATGTCAGAAGGCAAGGTAGATATCCCCCCACTGGCGCCTTCAGAGGTCCTGCGCCTATAGTAAAGATGGATAGGTCAAACTATGAACTGTGAGCTATGCAGTTTATGAGCATGATGAAGTCTATGGGTAAGAAACACATTCTTACCGAGGAAGAGTTGGTTGAGAAGACTGGCGTCAATGCCTCATGTGAGGCAGATGATGCATATGCCAATATTTGACTTTCAGGTACTGACGTGTCTCCCGCACCCTATGTTAATTCGAGCAAATTAATGTCCAAATTAATTAGATGTTGTTCGTTGCAGTCGGATACGAGAGGTTAATCAAAAACCACTTTAATTAGATTCGAGTTAATTTCAAGCGGCAATTTTTTTACTTGGTGAAGTCCAAGGTCGATCTCAGGGAGGCAACTGTCTCCTTAGGTCAAATTTTAGCAATTATTCAAGCGTTGATTTTCAAGGAGTATTTTTTTTTGTTTTTTTTAATTCTTATGCAGACATGTGCAGACCAATCTTAGCCAATTTAACGTTAATTTTAATTGATGTATCAAATAAAGTCCAAAAATAATGAAAATTGGCCAGACAGTTAATTATGATGAAAATGACCTACACTAATTTTTTTGGAATTTTTCGACTTAAAATGAATTTACTGTGAATTAAATAAACAGACAGAGTGATTTTCAGAATTTAATTTTTAATAAATATCAAATCACAATTTTTCCAAGAACTAAAATTATCCTAGGTGGGTCTAATGATAAGGCACCTAGGAAAATTGACAGGACTTAAATTTACTGTGAAATGAATTAATTAAAATTAATTTAAGAAAATCACCAAACTTTTTATTTAGGCCTCGATATGCGTGCAAATGCTATGAAATTTTTATGGTGTGTTAAAAATGATGTCCTTAAGCTACTGTGAATTTTTGATAATTTTTGAAGGCACTGATAATTAATTAAAAATCAAAAGGCATCACTGGGCACAATATGTCAACAATGCACCAATTAATTCATTGATAATTCAAATAAGCCTACAAAAATCATACACGTGTACTGACAGGCAGAGGACAAGATTTCCAACAACATGCAATTTTTAGAATCTCAAAATGATGTAAAATGCACTCTATGGACACGTGCAAACACAGGGGTGTAAATGCAATACAGAAATCAAAATTACAATAAGCAAATATGCTGACAAGGACTAAGATGCAATTACCTATAATGTGGGGGACGCTGATGCAATTTCTCCACGGAACACGTGCTCCTCACGTGGGGTCTGCTTCACAGGGACCTTTTTGTAATTTCCATAAGCTTCAGGGGCGTCTGTGCAAATAACCCAGGTCGCACGTGCTCCTCACGTGGCCGACCTAGGTTCGGAGGACGTCGGGGGCTCGGAGCGAGGGTCGGGTCCTCTGGAGGTTTGGACTAGCCTCGGTGCAGCTTCGGGTCACCCGAGCCTAGGCTTGGGAGGCCGAGGCTCGGAGCGTAGACGTGGCGGCCTGAAGGCCCTCGGATCAAGATGATCCAAGGGATGTCGATGAAGGCGCGTGGCGACTTGCGAGGCGTAGGATTAGAAGCGCGATGCACGGTCGAGGAAGGTCGCGGTGATGGAATACGTGGCGGGACGAGGGCCGTTCGATCGGATGATCTAACGGCTGCTGCTGCGTCGTCTCGAACAGTCCTCCGCCACCTGCGGAGGAGAAGGCGGTGCTCCGGTGGGACTGGGCTGGCTCCGCCTCGGTCACAGGGCGTCGATGAAGAGCTTCTCGAGCTCCCAAGTAGCTCGGAAGAAGCGGGAGTGCACGGCGAAGCCTCCGGTGGCCTCAAGATCCTTGGAGATGCGCTGGAGCTCGGCGTCGATGAAGCTCGAAGGGAGCTCCGGCGAGGTTCCGGCCAATGAATAATTTAGGACCTGCAAAGGGTTAATCGTATAGCCGAGGCGTGCAGGTGTTCGTGGAGGAGAGGTGGGTGACCGGTGAGACCTACGGTGGAGTGAGGTGGTCCGACGAACGAGCTCCGGCCAAATGGCGGAGCTGTTGGTCGGAGGAATGTGGTATGCGTCGTCGGAGTGTGCGGAAGGTGCTGCGAGAATCAGAGCTTCGACGTGAAGCTCGTCGAGGTACTTAGAAGGCGTGAGGGTGGTCAATTACGGCGAATAAAAGCGGAGAAAAAAGCAAGAAAAAGAAGAAGAAGATCAGAGAACGATGGAGGGAGTTACCTGGGAATTGGAGCTCAGCTGGGAGTTCCAGGGTCGTTGCTCGAGGGATCGGTAGGGTCCCGAGCTTGTGCAGCTGCTCGAGGGAGGCTGCGGCACGGCGGTGGCGGCCGTGGATCTCGCCGGAGTTGGATACCTGTCTTCGCTCGACAACTCAACAAATTGCTGTCACCAATAGGTAGCTTGGAGCTCGAGGAATCTCTCTAGAGTGGCGGATGGGGGTGAATGTCGCCGATGGTGGCGTATTTATAAGGTGGAGTTGATGGGTTAGCTGGTGGACTGGCGAAGTTGGTGGCCGTCGTGGGGCGAGTATGGTGGAGATGGTGGTGCTTGAGGGAGATGGCGAGGGAGAGGGATGAGTGGAGGATGTCGTGGGGAGGTCAGCGGGCGTCTGCGGTGGTAGATGCGCTGCCAAGAATAGGAAGGGGGTGCGTGTTCCGCAAGGTCGAGATCGTGGGAGAGAGAGCGATCGGAGGTTGACGATGCCGCTCAACCGTTGGATCTGGAGATCCAACGGTGGAGGGCTAAAAGCGAGATGACGGGCAGGATCAGATCTGGGCGATGCGATCGATGGGATCGGGTGCTGCCACGTGGCGTCATGTGGTCGCGGCGCTAACGGAGGATAAAGATGGAGAGTGGAGGGTGATCGAACGGCTGAGGATAATGAGTGGGTTGAGTGGCTAAGATGCGAGATCCAGGGCGCGATCGAAGGACCCACAGTGCGCCACGTGTCAAGCTGTGGGCGCGGCGCTAATGGAGGGATCAGATGAAGCGCAGGGGAGATCTGACGGCAAGGAGAAGTGAAGCGCGTGGAAAGAACTGGACCGTTGGATCAAAAGCGAGATCCAACGGCGGAGGGCGCGGGCGGATGAGGCGATGGGCAGCGGGCCGCGTGGCGCAACCAGCGGGCACCACGTGGCCTGCTATGAATGACTGGAGAAAGAAACACGTGTAGAGAGAAGAGGAAGCCGAATTTGGAAAAACTCAAAACATGAAAGTTGTAGATCTTAATGAGATCTACAAGTTTCATGTTGACCAAAGACGGAGATAAGGTCAAATATGATACATAAATACAAGGATACATAAATGTACATATGTAGTATACAAAATGACCCAAAAACCCAAGTTTCTCATACAAGCTCCGATTTCAATGAAATTAGTCTCATTTTGAAGGTCTTTTAATATGTAATATTCTAAGAGTGAGTAGACCTAATTCGGGGTTTGTATGAGGGCTTTATGTATGTTTTAATGTACAAGGGTTCTCAGGATATTTGGGCTATTTTACAAGGGTGATTTTTGGCATTCTTCCCTCTATTATTAAGGAATATATATATATATATATATATTATAGAGAAGAATTTATTTGATGAAGAGGTATTTTACAGGGGATTTTTGGCTTCTTATTTACATGCAGATGAGCTGCTAAAATGCATGAATTACGGATGCATGCATGAGTGTTATTTATGCAAGATAAAAGGAAATATGCCTCTATTTTCTCGGGAACAAGGCTCTATTTTTGACTTTTGGAGTGATGAATAACAGATTCATCAACCCCCTATACTTAAACCTTGCTCGTCCCCGAGCAACTAAATGAAATGCAAGAGTGAAAATGAAATTGGGTTACATACCAAGGTCATGAACAAAAGTTAAAAATAGAGCTAGACTTGACCCTTTGGATTACTCATGTGTCGGAACCTTTATTGGGATCTGAGTTTAAGACTTAACAGACTTCAAGTTCCACAAGTCTTCTATTCGAGACTCCTCAACTTACCTAATCAGAACAAGTCTACATACACAAACCCTAATGACTATGAATCTTTTCATGCGGTGTAAGTGATAGATGACTCCCCACCTCAGAAGTAACAAAGAAACAATCTCCCCCAACCTGGTAACTCTAATGCCTTGGTCTAGCAACTCTTTCCTCGAGAAGCGGGGTATTCCCTTCTAAGTTCAAGTTCAACCGGCTCAAGAAGAGGGGGAAGAAGTATAGACTTTTGGAAGCTCAGCCAGTGTAGCTAAGTCTCCCGCTGCAAGTAACAAGGTGACCACAAGCTTTTGCTTCTCTTGACTACGTATACTCCGGTGGGGTTATTAAATTTTCAATCCGACCCACCACTTTTTTGGAGTTCTTTTTGGCATTTTTTTCTCTTTTTTTTTGTCAACAAACATGCCTTTGTACATACATGATGCAGCATAGATACAAGAAATTTCCTCTTGAGCCAGTAGACTATCCCTCTTTTGAAGCTTTATTGCAACCCACTGCTTCTGTCTTTAGCCTTCATCACCACTAGTCCAAGTTGAGACGCACTTCCTTCACTAAAAGAAGAAGAGAGGTTCCGCCTAGAAGTACTACCCTCATATGCTACCCCAAGCTAAAGGAAACTGTCTCCTTATCACCTCATCCGTAGAGAGCCATGTGTAAAGTGCTGATGCATGTTAAGCCATTGTCTCTACGAGTCATGTGTGTGTTGTTAAGTGCTCTATTCAGGCTTGTTAAGATGACATATGAACATAGACTTGGAGACTTAAAGAATTAAGTCACCTGACCTGAAAAATCTTAACTCCAGTTCCTATAAGGTTCCTCTGAAATTAAGTGGATTAAGGTCAAATCATTTCCATCCTCAATATCTGCTCACAACTTGGTCCAGAACCCACTAGCTTTTCACTTTGCATAAGCAACTTATGCAAATGAGATGAGATGTCATGCTATGAAAATGCAAGACTCTTTTTATTTTTTTATGCAGAGATGATATGCAAGAGTAAATAAGAAGCCTATTTATTAAAGATTTTTTTTTCGATTTTTACCCACCCGTAATTATTGTAATATATATACAAAAATACGTGAAAGTACGAGCTATGGGTAAAGTATATATGTAATATATACACGCCCCCCTATACTTAGCGTGTGCTATGTCCTCAGAGCACTAAGAGCGAGGAAAAGACATAGCTCGTGCTAAGCGTAGGAGAGCCAAAAAGGTATAGAAATCATCTCGACCCCTTATACTTAGGCTATGGAAGCCTAAGTAGAGAAGAAGATCAAAAATGGGGCGGATGCGGGAAAGAAGAGAAATGAATGAGTATACAATGCGGGCATCGGTCCCCCCTATACTTAGGCGTAGGTCAGCCTAAGTATAGGTAGGAAATGAGTATGAGGACCAATGTGATCTGGAGAATGTACAGTGAACCGACTTAGGTGACCCTTCCCCCTATACTTAGGATCTGGTTATCCTAAGTATAGTCTAAGATAGTGATCTGATGAGGCGGGGATGGGTTACTAAAGTCGCGGGAGAAAGGGTAGGTTGTACAAGAATGATGATATATACAGATGAGTCGGTCTGAATCTTTCGAGATGCTGCGGATGGCTGGAGTTCACTGCTGCAAGGTTTCATACGCGGCTTGATGTGAATCTGCTGTATCTGTCTCGCGCATGAATACAATCTCCTCGACATGGACTAACTGCTCATTAGATTCGACGAAGTGTTTCAACAGCTGCCCATTCACTAGGAATGTCGGTGCGTCATTTGCGAGATCTGAGATCTCGACACATCCACTATCATGCACCGTACGGACGACAAATGGTCCTGTCCACTTAGACTTCAACTTGCCTTGGAAAATCTTCAGCCTAGCATTGAACAACCATACCTTCTGTCCAGGAACAAAGGTCTTTCGTCTGATATATCTATCATGCCAACGCTTCACCTTGTCCTTGTACACCAAACTGTTGTCGTATGCTCGGTTTCTGACTTCCACAAGCTCATTCAGATCCATGTCTCTCTGTTTCTGACCCAGGTGTGTGTTCCAGTTGACCTTCTTTATTGCCCATTCTGATTTGTGAATTAACTCTGCGGGCAAATGGCACGGCTTTCCGAATACCATTCGGAATGGGGAGGTGCCTAACGGTGTCTTGTAAGCCGTCCTATACGCCCAGAGGACTTGATCCAAGATCTGAGACCAGTCCTTCCTGTCCGGGCGGACAAGCTTTTGCAATATGGTTTTCACCTCCCTATTCGACACCTCAGCCATACCATTGGTTTGTGGGTGGTAAGGACTCGCGACACGGTGTTCGATGCCGTAGTCCTTCAGGAGTTTCTTCACCTCCCGATTCACAAAGTGGCTACCCCCGTCTGATATCATCATTTTGGGGATCCCGAACCTAGAGATTATGTTCTCTCTGATGAATTTACAGACAGTCCTGATGTCTGCGGCTCGGGTCGGGATAGCCTCCACCCATCTGGATAGGTAGTCTACCGCAAGAAGGATGTATTCAAACCCGTGGCTGACAGGGAATGGGCCCATGAAATCGATGCCCCAGGCGTCAAAGACATCACAAATGATGACCGGCTGCATTGGCATCTCATCCTTGGAACCAACGGTTCCTCCCATTCTCTGGCAAACTGGGCACGACTTCGCGAAGGCTGTGGCATCGCGAAACAGAGTCGGCCAGTAGAAGCCACACTGAAGTACCTTCCATGCGGTCCTCTTCCCGGAGTGGTGTCCTCCTGCCTCCAAGCTATGGCATAAAGAAAGGACACTCTGGTATTCCTCCTGAGGAATACAACGTCTCCAGACACAATCCGGTCCTTCAAAGAAAAGGATCGGATCCTCCCAATGGTAGTGTCTAGCGTCCGACTTTAGTCGGTCGATTTGGCTCTTGGGCCAATCTTCGGGAACTTTCTTGGAGACAAGATAATTCACGATATTGGCGTACCACGGGAGTGAGTCGATAACAAAAATCGACTCGTCAGGGAAGGAGTCTCGAATTGGTGAAACCTCGGAAGTATTAAGATCTTCGAGACGAGAAAGATGATCGGCCACTACGTTCTTCTTACCAGGTTTATCACGGATATCCAAATCAAACTCCTGGATAAGTAAAATCCAACGAAGAAGACGCGCCTTCGCGTCCTTCTTCTCCATCAGGTATCGTAGTGCCGTATGGTCTGTGAACACGGTTACCTTGGATCCGATTAAGTGGGATCTGAATTTGTCCAAGGCAAACACTACCGCAAGCATTTCCTTTTCGGTAACTGTATAGTTACGCTGAGCAGAATCAAGCACTTTGCTTGCGTAGTGAATTGCAAACGGGACGCCCTCTCTTCTTTGTCCCAATATAGCCCCAACAGCATAATCTGAGGCATCTGTCATGATCTCAAAAGGTAGAGACCAATCTGGGGCTTGTAAAATGGGTGCATCCATGATCATTCCTTGTAAAAGCTTAAAGGCCTCAAGACATTTGTGATCTACAATAAACTCCGTGTCTTTGCCTAAAAGCTCAGTTAGCGGTCGGGCAATCTTGGAAAAATCCTTAATAAATCTTCGATAAAATCCGACATGCCCAAGGAACGACCGCAACTGCTTTACGTTGGTTGGTGGCTGGAGTCGTCTGATCACGTCCACCTTGGCAGGGTCAACCTCCATTCCTCTCTTGGAGATGACATGCCCCAACACTATGCCCTCCGTCACCATGAAGTGACTTTTCTCCCAGGAGAGCACCAGATTGACCTCACAACATCTTTTGAGGACTCGGTCCAGATTCCTAAGGCAGGAATCAAAAGAGTCGCCGTGGACCGAGAAGTCATCCATGAAGACTTCCAGGAATTCGCCGACCATTTCGGCGAATACAGCAATCATGCACCTTTAAAAAGTACCTGGAGCATTGCAAAGCCCAAAGGGCATGCGCCTGAAAGCATAGGTACCAAAGGGGCATGTGAACGTGGTCTTTTCCTGGTCCTCCGGAGCTATGGCCACTTGATTGTAGCCCGAGAACCCATCAAGGAAGCAGAAGAATTCTTTTCCCGCTAATCTTTCTAAGATCTGATCAATGAATGGTAGAGGGAAATGATCCTTCTTCGTCGCGGCATTTAAGCGTCTGTAATCCACACAGACGCGCCACGACGTGGGTATTCTCGTCACGATCTCCTCTCCGTCCTCGTTGGTGGTCGTCTGAATTCCCGACTTTTTCGGGACAACATGGATTGGGGCCACCCACTTAGAGTCGGAGATTGGGTAAATGAAACCCGCGTCGCACCATTTTTCTATCTCTTTTTTCACCACTTCTCGTAAATTTGGATTCAACCGGCGTTGGAATTCCCGAGAGGGTTTGGCTTCATTCTCCAAGTAAATATGGTGCGAACACAGAGCGGGATTTATCCCATGGAGATCGGAAATGCTCCAGCCTATTGCCTTGCGGTTTTTCTCCAGGATCTCTAGCAAGCGAGATTCCTGCTCCTCGGTCAATTGCGAACTGATAATGACCGGAAATTTCTTGTCTTGGCCCGCAAGGAAGGCATATTTCAGTGTTGTGGGAAGAGGTTTGAGCTCAGGTATAGTGTGGTCATCTAAGAAGTCTAGCTCAATCTGATCTGGTTTGGTGTTGGAAGTGGCTGGATCATTTTCTGTAACAGCTGCCACCAAGCGCGGCTCTGGAGTCGGATCGTCAAAATTTTCCATACAATCGGCAAACACCTCGTCCGACTCGTCATCCTCATCTTCCGATTGTCCTAAGGATGTAAGGACTGACAGGCCCCACTGGGCCTCTACGTCATCGAAGATGTAGGGCGATGCAGGTTCAGAGCTGTACTCGTTCCTCAGAATCTCGCAGACTGACTCATGCACTGGATCATTTTCAAAGGAGATGGATACATTAATGCTGGCTGGGTTCTGTCTCCATGGCCCAACTACGTCTACATATTCATAGTCTGTCTCGGTAGAAGAGTACTCGGTGCTGGATTCAGAGTCCGGTCTCTGCCATCTCGTCTGCTTCATCTCCAATTCCTCATCTCCGCCGGGAGTTTGGAACCAAATCTTCCCAGTTTTATAATCAAATAAGGCCCCCGCAGTTCTGAGGAAGGGTCTACCTAAAATGATCTGGGAATCTCTCCAATTACGAGGGGTTTCCATATCCAGGACAGTAAAGTCCACCATGTATTCCTGCCCCTCGACTCTGATCACAATGTTCCTTAACTCTCCTTGGGACCTCTTAGTGGATTTGTCAGCAAACTGTAGAATAGCTCTAGATTTCCTAAGAGGTCCGAGATTAAGCCGCTCATAGAGGGCCGTGGGCATTAAGTTAATTGAGGAACCATTGTCCAGGAGAGTGCGTGCAAACGCAATGTCATCAACATGACTCTCTACATAGTGTGCACCCATGTCTCTTCGTTTTCGAGGAAACAAGTTCTTTATTGCACAAGTTGTGGCTATTGATAGAACGTGTTTCTCAACACGGCTTTTGGTCTTCCTGCTAACCCTAGTAGGTGTGCATCTCACCTTAAGGTATTTTTGGAATGCAGGGGTTATTTCCACGAACTTGTCAAAAGGAATTGTGACCTTGATGTGTTTATTGCAGAATTCAGCCAGCTCAGGGTCATCTTTTTGGATTTTTTGGATTTTCTTCTTTCCACCCGTAAGAGCTTGGGGGAAAGGGATTATTAACTCAGGTTCTGGAACTGAAAGATTTTCATTAGCTGCTGAAACTGAGTTCTGAACAAGACTCTGACTCGGACTTTTACACTGACTCTGACTCGGACTCTGACAAACAGGAAAATGCTTGGGTGAAACCGGTCGTGCTTCTTCCGCTTCTTCTGGATGGTCCTCCTCAGATGGAGGTGCGGGCTCATCGGTATCGTCTGACTCAAAGTGGATGCGGGAATGCTGCTTCGAGGACTCAGATGTCCTCTTCTTCTGTTGGGGATGGTGGTGGGGATGCTCCTCCTCTTCTTCCTCCGAATTCTCCTCAGGTAGATTCTCGGAGGTTCCTTCCTTTTGTGCCCGTGCCCGATCAGGTATGGTCACGGTCCTTCCGCTCCTGAGGGACATATGATTAACATTATCGTACGAAAGGATCTCATGTTCAGATAGATAATTATCTGAATAATATACCTGATCCCGAGGTCGGTTCTGGCCCTGGTGCATGCTGTTCGGATTGGCCTGAACCTGAGCGGGAATTGGGGTCCTTGGCGCCATTTGTTGATCTTGGGCACGAGAAACCCTATTGATGTCGGTTCTCATATCCAGGTAATCATTCTGTATCTGTTGGACCCTATCAGACAGGGTCTGGATCGCCAAGGTGAGTGACTCCAATTCGGTGGGCTGGGCTTGCTGCGGTGTTGATGCCGTCCTAAATTGGCCTTGCTGGCCATGCCGATACTGCTGCTGGTGGGACGGTGCTGGCCCCTGCTGGTAGGTGCGTTGCTGCGGCTGGTACCCATGATCTGGCCTGGACTGGTATCGCGGGACTGTGACGGGCCTGGTCTCTTGGTAGACTGGTGCGGGACAGTGTGCCTGATCCTTCCCCATCTCAATTTGCCGGACTAGCGGGTCCCGGCTATACCAAAGCCCGTTAATCTCGTATACAGGCGGAGGCTCCTCATATTCTGTTTCCACTGGTGGGGGTGCATGATGGTTCGGCTGGGTATAAGTCTGATCCCAGCTACTCTGAGACCCCGGTGCCTGTTCTTGTACAAGATGGACTCAGTGTACAGGTACAGGTGGTGCAGAAGGGGTGGGTAGCTTAATCTTAACTACCTTTTCAGAGAGTTCCTCCACTTTCTTGGGAAGGCTAGAAAGAGACTCCATCTCCGCGACTCTCTTGTGGATCTGCTCGACCATGGTAAGCTTGTCGGCGATCATCCCCATGCTGGGGATAAGGTCCTCAGTCAGATCTGCAACAGTCCTTCTAGTTGTCTCATTGGATAGGATTGAGGGAGACAACTGATAGGCCCTTGTGGCCTGTGATCTGCCGGTTTCTGCCATCTGCTCTAGGATCTTCCATGCAGCATGCTCATTTTTGTTCAGATAGCTTCCTCCACAGGCGGCACTGACTAACCCCTGCATTTCTGGGGTTAAACCACAGATCAAGGTCTGGACTAAGATCGCCTTTGAAATGCCGTGGCAGGGGCATTTCTGTACTAAGTCATTGAACCTGTCCCAAGCCTCATGGAACGGTTCGCAGGCTCCTTGAGCGAAGCTGGCGATCTTTGTTCTCATCTGATTAGTTCTACTGAGAGGGTAGAACTTCTTCAAGAAAAGGTCCTTGAACTGCATCCAAGTGGTACATACCACCCCTAAATTTTTCAGCCAATGAGCAGCCTTATCACCTAAGGCAAAAGGGGTGGCCTTCAGCCGAATATAATCTTGGCCAACATTGGGATGGCTAAGATTGTTGCAAACCAACTCGAAGTCACGGAGGAAAGTGTATGGTTCTTCATTAGGATTTCCGTTGAACTTCGGAAGCAGACTAAGAAAGTGGGGCTTCAACTCAAATGCCTGGGCGGGAACTGCGGGTGCCAACCAGTTCTGAATCTCGTTCTCCGCCGGGTTATAGGTATCGACCATTGGTCGGTCGATTCCTTCTGCTGCTATGATTTGTCCCATCCGTGCAGTGAGATCTGCATTCCTCTGTTCGGCATCAGCGAGGCGGGCAAGAATCTGTTTAATTTGTTCCTCATCTGGTGGAACTTTTGGCAGCATCTTGTCCTCTAGTTCTGGGAATTGGAAAGTAAGACCGGTGTTAGAGGGCAAATCAAGGAAGGGATTACCGAGGCAATGATCTTCCTCGGTAATCTCGGAGGAGATAAAAGGGTTGGTTTGAGAGTAACCACCCTGAGCATGTGGGAACCAGGATTCAAGAGGGTCATGAGTCCTGGGTGGTCCAAGGTGCGCTCGGACCGAGGAAGACGAGTTACTTGGGGGACTCATAGAGAGATCAGTAAATAGAGCGTCGAGATCTCCCCAATCACTCATCTTGAAGGGGGAAGAAGATAGGATTTTACTCCTACCTGAAGCACGCAACAAGAACAATCCAAGACCCTGGGTTCACACTCAACACAGTGAAGGACTCAAAGTTGAGTCCAATTTATCTTGTAGTTTTTAAGTGTGATATTCAAGCAAAAATAACAAGGATTATGCGGCCTAGAGGAAAGTCGGCTTAGAGCCGGATGCGTCTTCCCTGTTTATCCTGTCGCCTAAGATACCGTCGATCCTTCCTTTCTTTGCTCCTATCCGGAGTGGGGACTCAATGACGTGCCCCTATCTACCTGCACTGAGGCGGAGGCTGACAAAGCTTTTAGGCCTTGTCGCAGAGTACCGCTGGTTCGCCCCTATCTACATGTGAAGGCAGAGGCTACTTGGTACTTGTCAATGAGTTTAAAAGTATCCCACTCGTGATAATTGCTAAGATCAGTTGGCTCGTGATATGGAAGGCGGGGATTTGGGCTCTGCCTTAAGGTGTTCACACACACTCAAGTACCCTCACTCAGCCTGAATACAAGATCGGGGATTAATCTCCCGCAAACAATTTTCAGATTTTATTCTCTTTTTTTTGGTCAATACTGTTAGCAGTCCCGATTAAAGTTAAGTTATCACTGCAATTAGTTCACCACAAAGCACGCCTATCGGACAGTCCCAATTTCCTTTTTAATTTAAGTGACAAAATCAGAGGGGGAAATCGAGAAAAGCCAATGCAAGTTGAAATCG
Source organism: Ottelia alismoides (assembly GCA_037367405.1). Lineage (NCBI taxonomy): Eukaryota > Viridiplantae > Streptophyta > Magnoliopsida > Alismatales > Hydrocharitaceae > Ottelia > Ottelia alismoides. The sequence continues at coordinate 585,216 of JAZKJV010001028.1, read as the reverse complement.
ATGATGCTTATGCTGAGTAGAGAATACTTACAGTGATCCCTTCGCTTTTTTTATGCAGGATGCAATACAGAATTGAAAACTTTACTCTACATGCAAATGCAAGCTATGAAAAGCCGCTCCTAGACAGGCAGTTCTATTAGCGTGAAGAACAATTTAATTTGAACTAAGTCCTGCGGTCTAGGTGCGTCTTTTATGTGTAATGTGTGGTCCTATTGATTACGAGCACAAACAAGTCCTAGAGTGGCTCAAGGAGCCGCTAGTGCAAGCTAAGTTACAATTCACCCACACAGCACACGGGACACAGTTCCACTATCTTTACACACGCGAGATCCCAAACGAGAACCGCTGGAAATGATGCGAAAAATGTGGAAAAATTATTGAAATTACAGGTTCTCTCAAAGCACTCAAACAAATTCGAATGCGTGTTCCTCGAAGCGTCTTCGACTCCGGTGTCCCTCGCACAAAAACAAGTTGAGGTCAGATCAAGAACGACAAAAATGCAGAAATTTACAAGACAGAGAAATATTCACAAGAAAAACCGGGGGTCAGACTACCCGGGGAAGGAAAATCAAACACTCAAAAATTTGCTAAAAATTATCCTAAGCCGTGCCTCCCCGGCAACGACGCCATTTTGACGTGTCTCCCGCACCCTATGTTAATTCGAGCAAATTAATGTCCAAATTAATTAGATGTTGTTCGTTGCAGTCGGATACGAGAGGTTAATCAAAAACCACTTTAATTAGATTCGAGTTAATTTCAAGCGACAATTTTTTTACTTGGTGAAGTCCAAGGTCGATCTCAAAGAGGCAACTGTCTCCTTAGGTCAAATTTTAGCAATTATTCAAGCGTTGATTTTCAAGGAGTATTTTTTTTTGGTTTTTTTTTAATTCTTATGCAGACATGTGCAGACCAATCTTAGCCAATTTAACGTTAATTTTAATTGATGTATCAAATAAAGTCCAAAAATAATGAAAATTGGCCAGACAGTTAATTATGATGAAAATGACCTACACTAATTTTTTTGGAATTTTTCGACTTAAAATGAATTTACTGTGAATTAAATAAACAGACAGAGTGATTTTCAGAATTTAATTTTTAATAAATATCAAATCACAATTTTTCCAAGAACTAAAATTATCATAGGTGGGTCTAATGATAAGGCACCTAGGAAAATTGACAGGACTTAAATTTACTGTGAAATGAATTAATTAAAATTAATTTAAGAAAATCACCAAACTTTTTATTTAGGCCTCGATATGCGTGCAAATGCTATGAAATTTTTATGGTGTGTTAAAAATGATGTCCTTAAGCTACTGTGAATTTTTGATAATTTTTGAAGGCACTGATAATTAATTAAAAATCAAAAGGCATCACTGGGCACAATATGTCAACAATGCACCAATTAATTCATTGATAATTCAAATAAGCCTACAAAAATCATACACGTGTACTGACAGGCAGAGGACAAGATTTCCAACAACATGCAATTTTTAGAATCTCAAAATGATGTAAAATGCACTCTATGGACACGTGCAAACACAGGGGTGTAAATGCAATACAGAAATCAAAATTACAATAAGCAAATATGCTGACAAGGACTAAGATGCAATTACCTATAATGTGGGGGACGCTGATGCAATTTCTCCACGGAACACGTGCTCCTCACGTGGGGTCTGCTTCACAGGGACCTTTTTGTAATTTCCATAAGCTTCAGGGGCGTCTGTGCAAATAACCCAGGTCGCACGTGCTCCTCACGTGGCCGACCTAGGTTCGGAGGGCGTCGGGGGCTCGGAGCGAGGGTCGGGTCCTCTGGAGGTTTGGACTAGCCTCGGTGCAGCTTCGGGTCACCCGAGCCTAGGCTTGGGAGGCCGAGGCTCGGAGCGTAGACGTGGCGGCCTGAAGGCCCTCGGATCAAGATAATCCAAGGGATGTCGATGAAGGCGCGTGGCGACTTGCGAGGCGTAGGATCAGAAGCGCGATGCACGGTCGAGGAAGGTCGCGGTGATGGAATACGTGGCGGGACGAGGGCCGTTCGATCGGATGATCTAACGGCTGCTGCTGCGTCGTCTCGAACAGTCCTCCGCCACCTGCGGAGGAGAAGGCGGTGCTCCGGTGGCACTGGGCTGGCTCCGCCTCGGTCACAGGGCGTCGATGAAGAGCTTCTCGAGCTCCCAAGTAGCTCGGAAGAAGCGGGAGTGCACGACGAAGCCTCCGGTGGCCTCAAGATCCTTGGAGATGCGCTGGAGCTCGGCGTCGATGAAGCTCGAAGGGAGCTCCGGCGAGGTTCCGGCCAATGAATAATTTAGGACCTGCAAAGGGTTAATCGTATAGCCGAGGCGTGCAGGTGTTCGTGGAGGAGAGGTGGGTGACCGGTGAGACCTACGGTGGAGTGAGGTGGTCCGGCGAACGAGCTCCGGCCAAATGGCGGAGCTGTTGGTCGGAGGAATGTGGTATGCGTCGTCGGAGTGTGCGGAAGGTGCTGCGAGAATCAGAGCTTCGACGCGAAGCTCGTCGAGGTACTTAGAAGGCGTGAGGGTGGTCAATTACGGCGAATAAAAGCGGAGAAAAAAGCAAGAAAAAGAAGAAGAAGATCAGAGAACGATGGAGGGAGTTACCTGGGAATTGGAGCTCAGCTGGGAGTTCCAGGGTCGTCGCTCGAGGGATCGGTAGGGTCCCGAGCTCGTGCAGCTGCTCGAGGGAGGCTGCGGCACGGCGGTGGCGGCCGTGGATCTCGCCGGAGTTGGATACCTGTCTTCGCTCGACAACTCAACAAATTGCTGTCACCAATAGGTAGCTTGGAGCTCGAGGAATCTCTCTGGAGTGGCGGATGGGGGTGAATGTCGCCGATGGTGGCGTATTTATAAGGTGGAGTTGATGGGTTAGCTGGTGGACTGGCGAAGTTGGTGGCCGTCGTGGGGCGAGTATGGTGGAGATGGTGGTGCTTGAGGGAGATGGCGAGGGAGAGGGATGAGTGGAGGATGTCGTGGGGAGGTCAGCGGGCGTCTGCGGTGGTAGATGCGCTGCCAAGAATAGGAAGGGGGTGCGTGTTCCGCAAGGTCGAGATCGTGGGAGAGAGAGCGATCGGAGGTTGACGATGCCGCTCAACCGTTGGATCTGGAGATCCAACGGTGGAGGGCTAAAAGCGAGATGACGGGCAGGATCAGATCTGGGCAATGCGATCGATGGGATCGGGTGCTGCCACGTGGCGTCATGTGGTCGCGGCGCTAACGGAGGGTAAAGATGGAGAGTGGAGGGTGATCGAACGGCTGAGGATAATGAGTGGGTTGAGTGGCTAAGATGCGAGATCCAGGGCGCGATCGAAGGACCCACAGTGCGCCACGTGTCAAGCTGTGGGCGCGACGCTAATGGAGGGATCAGATGAAGCGCGGGGGAGATCTGACGGCAAGGAGAAGTGAAGCGCGTGGAAGAACTGGACCGTTGGATCAAAAGCGAGATCCAACGGCGGAGGGCGCGGGTGGATGAGGCGATGGGCAGCGGGCCGCGTGGCGCAACCAGCGGGCGCCACGTGGCCTGCTATGAATGGCTGGAGAAAGAAACACGTGTAGAGAGAAGAGGAAGCCGAATTTGGAAAAACTCAAAACATGAAAGTTGTAGATCTTAATGAGATCTACAAGTTTCATGTTGACCAAAGACGGAGATAAGGTCAAATATGATACATAAATACAAGGATACATAAATGTACATATGTAGTATACAAAATGACCCGAAAACCCAAGTTTCTCATACAAGCTCCGATTTCAATGAAATTAGTCTCATTTTGAAGGTCTTTTAATATGTAATATTCTAAGAGTGAGTAGACCTAATTCGGGGTTTGTATGAGGGCTTTATGTATGTTTTAATGTACAAGGGTTCTCAGGATATTTGGGCTATTTTACAAGGGTGATTTTTGGCATTCTTCCCTCTATTATTAAGGAATATATATATATTATAGAGAAGAATTTATTTGATGAAGAGGTATTTTACAGGGGATTTTTGGCTTCTTATTTACATGCAGATGAGCTGCTAAAATGCATGAATTACGGATGCATGCATGAGTGTTATTTATGCAAGATAAAAGGAAATATGCCTCTATTTTCTCGGGAACAAGGCTCTATTTTTGACTTTTGGAGTGATGAATAACAGATTCATCAGGTACATTGGCAATAGAGATCGCCAATGATATACTCCATCAACCCACAACCAAGGCAATGTGGGATATTCTTGCTGCTATTTATTCACAGGCAAAGAATGAGACAAAGATTCTACAACTCCAGCATGATATCTTTACTATCAAGCATAATGGATGACTTCTTCACTTGCTATATACATCCTTGTGTGGGATGTTCGAGAAGCTCTATAGCTTCATGCCTCTCACATCTACTCCTGAGCAGCAGAAGACTTATAGGAATGCCACCGCGTTGGTGTATTTCTTGCAGCCCTTGATCCTTAGTATGAGGCGGCTCGTTCCCAGTTTTTGGCAGACTCTACTATTCCTCCCATGGAGGAAGCCTTCTTCAGGCTCAGTCGAATCACTGTCCCAGCTACTACTGCCAGTCAGACTTCTTTAGCGATGGCGGCCTCCCGAGGTCGAGGAGGCTCTTCTCAGTTTCATGGATACGGATCTCCTGGCCGAGGAGGACGTGTTCGTCAGCCCTATACTTTTTGCCATTGTCCTAGGCATACAGAGGATACATGCTACTCCTAGCATGGATTTCCTGCCTCTGCTCGAGTGGCTGAGCAGATTGAGCCCCCAGCTGCTTCCTCTTTGGATCAATGATTTAATGAACTCGTAGCACGATTGAGGGGCATTATACCTCATGTCAATCATGTTATGTCTTCATCGGCCTCCAGGAGTCATTCTGATGTGGCTGCTTCAGCCTCCTCTAGTATCTCAGATAGTAGTTATGCACTTACTTGCAGTGGTGGATCTGATGCTATAGAATGGATTATGGACTTCGGTGCTACACATCATTTGTGCGGGGACATAGGTTAATTTACATCATACAAACATGTTCCTCCAGAACGAACTGTGGTTATTGCAGATGGGACTCATTCGTTAATCATTGGATAGGGGGAGATTAGTTTGACATCCTCTATACATCTACAAAATATATTGCATGCACCTGATTTCTCTATGAACTTATTATCTATTAGTCAGATTACGAAGGATCTACAATGTCGAACTATTTTTGACCCATCTTCTCTTATATTTCAGGACATCCTTACAAGCAAGGTGATTGGGTGTGGTAGTGAGTAGGGCGGTCTCTTTCGCGTAGTTCGAACTCCTTATGCTGGAATTTCCTCTCTTTTTGTTAGACCTGTCTCACCCTTTATGTGGTACATGCGCTCTGGTCATCTCCCGCTCCATAAAATGTGTCGTGTTCTGCCTACGATCTCTCCTCACTCGTCCTTTAAATGTGAGGCATGTCAGTTGGGAAAGCATCATCGGTCTTCCTTCCTCGGTCGTTAGAGTCAGAGCAACAACTCCATTTTTGAGTTGTTTCATATAGATATTTGGGGTCCCAGTTGTGTTTCTGATCACCAGGGACACATGTTTTATCTTGTTGCAGCTGATGATTTCTCTCATTTGTCCCGGGTCTTTTTATTAAAGAATAAATATGAAGCCGGAGACGTTATCAAACTTTTTCTAACTGAAGTGAAAAATGTGTTTTCTACTTCTGTGAATTTTGTGAGAACTGATAATGCCTTAGAATTACGTACTCATACTCTTTTCAATTATTTTTCATCCCAATGTATTATTCATCAAACATCATGTGCCTATACTTCGCAACAAAATGGTGTTGCAGAGAGGAAGAATCGTCATTTGCTTGATGTTATGAGGACTCTTCTCATTCACAGTCGTTCTCCGCATTATTTTTGGGACGATGCTATTCTTACGGTATGCTTTCTTATTAATCGCAAGCCCTCATTGATCTTGGGTGAGAAAATCCCCTTTTCTCTTGCTTTTCCTGAAAAGGAATTATTCTCACTTACTCCTCATGTATTTGGTTCGGTTGCCTTTGTCCAACGGCTGTCTCCAGGGATTGACAAGCTGTCTCCTAGAGTTGTCAAGTGTGTCTTTGTCGGGTACTCCAAGACACAAAAAGGGTACAGATGTTATGATCCAATGCCTAGGAAGTATTATGTTAGTGCTGATGTCACATTTTTTGAGTCTGTCATGTATTTTTCTCTTACAGGTGATCGGTTGACTTCCTCAGACTCTAATGATGAAATATACATGCCACCACCACCATCATCACTGGCTTCACCTCCACCATCACCACCACCACCGTCACCACCACCACCGCCACCTCCACCAAATCATATGGTCTCAGTCCCACCATTACCGTATCATTGTACATGCTGGCCTGCTTCTGTTCATGGTTGTTGCTCATCATCTAGCAAGCATGAGGTATGTTCTGAATATACATTTTCTAACGATGGGTCTGATGGTCAACATGAGCACGGATCTCTACATGGGACAGACGTGGAGGTTGTTGACATGGACTTACCTATTGCGCTTCAGAAGCATAGCATAGCTGTGCGTCATATCCTTTCGCATCCATGGTCTCCTTTGATCACATAACTGGGAAATTCAGGAAATTCGCAGTTGCATTGTCTACCCTGGTCATTCCACAGAATTATCAGGAGGTTTTGAAGGATGATCGGTGGCTATTAGCTATGGAAGAAGAGATGGCTACCCTTTGGTCAAGAGGCACTAGGAGTCTTGTCCCAGCTCCCACTAGGGCGTCTATAGTAAGTTGCAAATGGGTATTTACATGGAAGAAAAATGCAGATGATAACAATTATAGGTACAAAGCCCCACTAGTTGCCTGTGGTTTACTCAGACGTACAGAGTGGATTATCTTGACAAGTTATCCCTTGTTGCTCGTCACTCTACCTTACATATTCTGTTATCTGTTGTCGTGGTTCGAGATTGGCCCCTGCTTCAGTTGGATGTCAAGAACGTCTTTTTATATGGTGATCTTCAGGAGGAAGTCTGAATGCAACAACCGTCGAGGTTTGCTGTTGTGGGGGAGTATTCACAGGTGTGTAGACTTCATAAGGCAATCTATCGCCTTAAGCAAAGCCCGAGAGCTTGGTTCCGGAAGCTCTTAGATTTGTTTGAGAAAGATGGGTTTAAACGGTCGAATTCAGATCACTCTCTTTTTATACAGAGGACCTCAATAGGTATGACTGCTATTATGGTGTATGTTGGTGATATACTCATTACAGGAGATGGTATGCAAGGAATAAATATGGCGAAAGAATTTCTAGGTCGTGAATTTGTTATCAAGGATCTAGGAGCTCTTAGATACTTTCTAGGAATGGAGTTTGCCAAAAATCAACAAGGGCTTGTGATGACTCAGAGAAAATTTGTCACCGACTTGTTAAGTGACACGAGGTTGCTTGGATATCGGACTGCGACTACCACCATGGATCCAAGCATGAAGCTCTATGATGATGAAACTGATGAGGTTGATAGGAGAAAATACAATGAACTGGTGGGAAAGCTTCTTTATATTACCACTACCAGACCCGATATCTCATTTGCAGTTAGTCGGGGGAGCCAATTCATGGAACAACTTCGTCAGGTACATATAGATTCTATACAAATGATACTAAGGTATCTTAAATAATCTCCAGGTGCATGACTGCTATTTAAAAGGGGTGGTACTATTACTATCAAAGCATGCACAGATGCAGACTATGTAGGGTGACCTAAGGATAGGAAGTCCACATTAGAATTTGCTATATTTGTTGGAGATTCACTCGTCTCATAGAAAAGTAAGAAGCAAACTGTTGTTTCTAGATCTAGTGTTGAATCTGAGTATAGAGCTATGGCATAAGCATGTACAGAAATGATGTGGGTTCGAGCAGTCCTAACAGATCTACATATAGATGTTCCTCACCCCATGTCGTTGGAATGTGACAATCAGGATGCCTTGTTCATTGCTAATAATCCTACTTTCCATAAGATGACAAAGCACATTGAGGTTGATTGCCATTATATACATGACATGATCCAGAAGGACTTCATTTCTACATCCATGTTAGCTCAGGGGACCAGATGGCAGACACCTTCACCAAGGCCCTACTTAGAGGGCAGTTCCAGAAATGTTCATCCAAGTTGAGCATGATAGATATCTATGCTCCATCTTGAGGGGGAGTGTATAGATATATTTCTTATTTATGTATTGTTTATATATTTTTCCTTCTCGTCTGTCTCTTTATGTAATTTTTCCCATAGGCCTCTCCCTATATAAGAGAGCCTGGGGCTCAAGGAGTAAAGAACTCTTTCTATTTTCCCAACAGTGACCATAAGTAAAAGTTGGTATACTCTCAATGAATAGGAATTCCTAAAATTTAAATCAACTCAAATATGAAGTTACATATTGTTGTTCTTGGACATGAACTAGTTTACGTGAACAAGAAAAGAGACAGCGAATACCTATATTATTGTATAGCTTCATATGTTTAATATGCATATATATGAGGGTCACATGTCCTATCTACCCTCATAGGGATCTTAGTAGTAGTTTGGATTATCTTAGGAATTTACTTACCTCAACAAATCAATGAGACTAGGGATGCTAATTGAATCGAATACCTTCGAATCCACCCGGATTCATATTCGATTCATTTTAAAATTTTTGAATCCGATCTCGAATCGAATTTTAAATGAATCTGCTAACTTGAATTCAGATTCGATTCATTATGAGTTTCGAATATTCAACTTTGATTCATTTTGTTTTGAATTTGAAATGTCAACTCAAAAATAATTATTTATATAAATTATATTATAATTTTAAATGTTGTATTTTATATTTCTATTTTTTACTAGAGAGTTCCAAGATCAGTTGAAAAGTTATATAATAAAGAAATATATACAACAGATAATATATAATGAATAAATATGCTTAAGTTTTACAGATATTGCATATCTTTTGCTATCTAAATTTTCTCTTTTTTCTATGATAAAAGAAATATATAAATAAAATATAATTATCTAAATCTCATTAAAGATATATAATATTATTAACAAAAAGTTAAATACATTATATTTACTATTGTGCATTTAAGTAAAATAAGACCAAGCTCTTATAGAAAATGAATACATACCGATCTTGTGATTTGAAACAAAGAGAATAACAACAAATAACTTAGTATGATAAAATCAATTCATGCATCATGGTGATCAATATTATCTTAATATAAAAGTATTTAGTCATATATGATTTTAAATATAGCTACGAGCGAATATTTAAGACAAGAAATGAATCCTAATTTTCAAATGACCAACCCCACCATTCTATTCTATTTAATGTCCTTTTCGTGGTCTAGAGGAAATGCATATCATGTACACTAATTAGTAGGAACGAGACGATTAATGTTTGACGTGTAAGGACAAATGATTGATTTACCAATTCAAAGCAATTTATGAGTGGGGCTTTCGTTAACTGAATATATAGTTTCCTAGTATGTAGCATGTAAAGGGGTTGGGTTGTAGATATTGTTGTACAAACATCAAATGCCAAATACCTCACGCGTAGACTTGTTAAAGTAGTTCAACACATTATTCTACGTATGACGAATTGTGGTACTATATGAGGTATTTCTATGTCCTTAAAATGGGATGTTATCGAATTTTTGTCACAATAACAACTAACATGATGATGAGAAGAACGTGTAAATCATTCAGGCTATTATCAATGTCATCTTGACAATGATAATCATCACCATGGATTGTCTTGCAAGGATAACTAATATAACAAGGAGGCAGAGGAGGAATACTTCGATATATCACAAATCACAACAAACGTTAAGGAGGAACTCAATGTAACATGGCTATCGTGTTCATGTGTGAGAAAAGGGAGCATTACCATCTATCTTATAGTTGATGATCTTTGATAAAGAATGAAAAAGGAGGATGGAAAAGATATGGCAGGGAATATTCAAAGATGGAAATAAATGTAAGGCAGGGAAATGGACAAAAATCTTAAATATATATTCTTTCCTACTAGTTTTTATGGTTATTTACTATTGTATACTGAAGCGACATAAGACCAAGCTCCTATAGAAAACTAAGACAAACTGGTCTTATTATTTAAAACAACGAGGATAGCAACAAAAAACATGGCACGATAAAATTACATCATGCATCATGGTGATCAACATTATATTAGAACAAATGTCATGAATTGCACATGATTTTCAATATACACAAGAACAACTAACATGATTTTGAGAAGAACTTGTAATTTGTAAATTATTCAAGTGATGATCAAAGACTTTACAATGATAGTCCTCACTTATAGGTTGTCTTGCAAGGATAACTAACAAAACAAAAAAGTAAAGGAATAACATTTTGATATACCACAAACCATGACAGATGTAAAGGAGAGTGCTGATTGCTCAAAAAAAGGGTGGGTAGGGGGGAATTAGTTTACATTAGAAAGAAAATGAGTAGATGTAGATCTAGGTACTCTTTCTTTCTCATTTGAGGAATGAGTCAAGTCGATCCATTTTTGGCTCAATCATATTTACGCGTAAGAAGAGGGATCATCACTATCTTCCTTATGACTGATAATCTTTGAAAAAGAATGAAAAAGAGAAGGGAAAAGATATTGTAGAGAATGTGAGAACATGGAAACAAATGTAAGGCGAGGAATTGGGATAAAACTCTCAAACATATTTTCTTTCTTACTAGATATCATGACTAATATTCTACTCTATTTGTAATATTGATATTTTGTCATTAGATGATATAATTATATGCACATGCACACATGCATGCATACACGTATATTTATATGCATACATATTTTTGTATGTATGTACGTATATAATATGTAAATACATATGTATGTGTGTACATATGTATGTATGTGTGTATATATATATATGTATGTATGTATGTATGTATGTATGTATGTATACGAGTATCGAATCGAGTCGAATTATTATTGAACGAATTCATGTTAATTCATATTCGATTCATTTGGGAATCAAATCTACAAGTCAAATTCATATTCGATTCATTTTACTTCAAATCAAACTTTTTTCGAATTTTTATCGAACGAATCACAATCGAATTCGAATGATTCAATTCAATTAGCTCCCCTAAATGAGACTGAAAAATCTTTGAGGTAGTGAAGTAAGTAATGCGTAGTGATTATGAATATTGAGATATCTATTCTGCACTGCAGATGTAGCCCCCACATGCTTTGTGTGTCTCTACGGATGTATTTTCCCATGTTAAGGTTTCGCACACGGATGGAGTTCCTATGTTGCCATGGGTAGTTAGAGATAACAACCTCAAGGGATGGGCATGTACCCTTGAACCCGCAGGTAGACGACTAGATGGCTACAACCTCATCGATTGCGTTGGTTGGGATATACGTAGTCCGATTATGCCATGATGTTGTTCCAGTGGTTACGCGACGACGTTCAAGGACACATGACTGGTAATGTTGTCTAAGCTTTCGATCATAGGATTAATACGTAGGTCAATTAGAGCCAATCACTCGAGTTGGTTTCTCGTATTGGTCCTATGAAGGAAGCAAGATGTCGTTAGTCGGAGAAAAATGGAAGGTAGTCGTAGATCTTCCCGTCTATGGCACTGATGAGTATTAAATCAGATCCTATAATCAAATCTTGAGCTCTACCTTGTGCACTATAGTCGTGGACTCTTATCGACGAGTAGTGGATATTAGTTGATCATGTTACAAATCAAGCATTTTATCTCATCAGGTTGGACATTAGATCGATACAACTGAAATATGATTAATTCTAAGGACAAGACAACTATCAATGAAATGAGAATGATAAGCTAGAAGGAAAGTGGGGAGGTTAGTAACAGAAAGTGTTGGAAACTTAATTTGGGTGCATCTACTTCACGCATGCCTACAAAGACCCCACAACCCTAAGATACGATGTATCTTGGATTACATCGTAAGACCATCGTGGTTAAGATCATAAACTATTTCCATTACTAATGCTACCTTGTTGCCTACCATCATGAATTCTTATCGACGATAAGCAGATCAAAATTGATAATGGTTCAAATCAATTAACTTATCTCATGTGTAATGTATGGAACTTAGTTAGGAGGCATATAAATAATAATAATAATAATTCTTCAATAATTTAAAAAGATATACATTAGGTTATTCACTTCCCGTTAAGTACTTGTTAGTAGTCATTTTATTTCTTATGGTAGTTGCTTTCCTTATAACCACCATTTCTTGTGCACATTTTTACCTCTTTTAGTTGTTTTTATCTGTATCGAGGACTTTGCTCATAAACCTATTTGTGTAAAATCAACAGGTTGCAGGAGAAACAACCGCAACAGTAGGCGGCTCGTGGTTAACTCTTTCAGATATTTTTCTTATACAGTTAGTGTATGTTCTTTTGTCTTATTATACCTGTAGTTACTTTTTGAGAGACGTGATGGTGAGCATGGCAATGTACTTATTTTTTGGACATTGATTATGAATGGAAAAAAATATTGATTGCGCTTCCTTGTTTACTAATCTCGTACAAAAATTATAGTGGTTAATATTTCGAATGTAGAATCGTATGATGTTGATGTTTATCGTTGAATATTTAAAGCGTGGCATTGTCCAACATGCTACGATTTGTGAATAAATTTTCCATCTCAATTTCTAAATTTAAAAATTGAACTATTGTATTTTATGTTTTTTTAGTTTTTGAATTTTAATTTAGTCAGCTTATCTTTATAAATTCAAAAAAAATATGATGGAGTCTACAGAAGTACACTTGCAATATTTTAATTTTGATTTTTATTGCATTTATACCATTAATTTTTAAACTTGTTATGTTTTGTTTTAATAATTTCATTTATTAAAAAATCACCAAAAATATAAAAACATAAAAAATACAAAAAATATTTTATTTATATTTTATCATATTTCGTCACGCATATTGTATTTCAAAACTCTCTTTTCCCTTTTCTTCTTTTCTTTATATATATGGTAGTATATATTTAATCATTTTCTTTTTTTATTTTATATATTATCTAAATCATTTTTTATAAAATAAATAATAGATTAGAAGATCAAGAACAAAAATGATATATATGTATATATATTATTCTACTAATACAGCTATAAAATAAAATACTAAAAACAAATTAAAACAAAAAAACACTAAAATCAATTTAAAAACAAAAATATGCTCATGAGGTGGGATTTCAAAACTAAATTAGGCGACTGGAAATGGAGTACAGATTGCATCCTTGTATTCGACTTATATACATTTGCCTGGCTAAGTAAAAGTATTTTTCTTATATAATTTTGTTTGATATTGGATTTTGTGGGGTGGTACAATTCGACATTATTAGAAAACCTGCATAATCTAGTTATCAATGGCTCGATTGGTCATTAAGTACGTTACATAGACATGCGATGTCAACTTCTTTGACATCTTTTCCTCATCCGCCCCTCTTCCTGCGGTACATATTTTATGTCATTAGCCTTACAACCTAATTGGCCCATGCACCAAAACTCGATGTAGAAAGCTTGGAACTCTCTAAGTGATTATAAGATCATTCTATGCGCGAAAGATTAGAATACGGATTTAGGCAATGCTAGTTTATGTAGAAAATATCATCCCCACGGGAGATGCCTTCGAAGGCATTATGGAGATTAGGAAGCAACTAGATAAACAATTTATGATCAAAGATCTGTTGCCCTTGAGATACTTTCTTGGAATTGAAATATCTAGGTCAAGGTGTGTCCCAAAGAAAGTATGCAACTAATCTACTACAGGAAACTGGGATGTTGTGTCTAAGCTAACAACATATACCAATGGATCCAACGATACATATGTATAAACCAGGAATGATTGAATACAAATCGACACGAACAATTAGTTGGCAAATTACTATACATATAACCATCATACTACTAGACATATCGCTTGCAATAGGCAAGCTGAGCCAGTTCATAGACTTTCCTACCTTAATACACTTCGATGTGTGTATGATGATCTTTAGATATATCAACTCCTCTCTAAGAATATGTCGTGTTCACAAAAGGAAACATTATTGTTCTTATCCCCTATTCTGATGCAAATTATAAAGGATGTATATTAGATATAAAATCTACTACTAATTTCTACACCTAGTAGGGAACTTGGTAATTTGGAGGAAACAAATAGTTCTCCTTAGTCCTGTAAGTGCATACAAAGCTATATATATATATATATATATATATATATATGTATATATATATATATATATATAATATATATATATATATATATATATATATATTTCACTCCTGCTGACATTATGGAGCTTAAGTGCGATAATTGAGCGGCTATGGATATAGTCAACAATCCTATGTTTCATGAACACACTAAATATGCGGAAGTTGAATACCATTATAAAGACATGATATAAAGAGTAATGTTGCGTACTCGCGGTGTACCATTTAAAGATCAAAGTCGATATGTTTACTGAACACTTGCTTGCAAATTTTTTTTAAATATTGTGATAGGCTAAACATGATTGATATATGATCCATCTTAAAGGGGAGTGTTGAGCAATATGTTATGTTCCACCCACTTGAGGGGCATACTAGTCTTTTGACAACTATGATAACTATATATATATATATAACCCTAATCCTAAGCTTCCACCTAAATAAGGCACCCTAGGGTAACATGATGTAATCAAGTCGTTCCCTCACCTCTTTATAATATCTTAAATTGTTGATCGTGCCATGTGTCAGCTCGGAGTTGTGTGAGGTGTTTCCATGTCATCGATACTTCTTTGCATCTCCACTTTATCGATCTTTAAGGGAAGACCTCTGTAGATTGGATAGAATTTGATTCTTACTCTCAGTTGTGGAATATTTGAAGGGAACATGCTACAAATATGGGTTACCAGACGATTTATTGGCATACACAGATGTGTAAAAAAATTTAAAATTTATTTACCTTCTACAAACTATTGATTTTTTTACACAGGTCTCACTAATCAACAAAAAGTTTGTCTTGTAGACAATGATGAGTGAATTAGTAGAGCTGCAACAAAGCAACTAACAGCCGGACAACACGGTGAAAAGGATGATGAGGAAGATGATGACGACGATGCTAAAGCCACATCACAGAATTGGGTTGATAGATGAGGACGAGGTCAGCTGCATCTACAAGCAGCAAGAGGGGCTCAGGACCAACTAGAAGATCTCGGAGGTTGCACAACACACACAACTACCTTAATCAGGATTGGAAAGGGAGAGGGATTGGCATTAAATCTGCAATTTCAATCACTGAAATTTCAGAGAAGTTGAAGGACCCAAATATATTTTCAGCAACTAAAAAAATACCCTTAAGTGGATTTAGTTCACCATTCGATTAGAGATCCACAACAAGAGCGTATATTTCTTCAGAAAAAAGACCAGATCTCATCCGAAAATTCTTATGTACAATGCACGCAGTTTTAATTGAATACATCTGAAGGTGGCAGTCAGATAAAAGGCACCAAATTAGTGCATAACTACTGCTTACGAAGTTAAATTCCAAGCACGAGACGAGGGAATTAACCAATTGAAGAAAGGGTGATGAACAAGAATGAGTACACTAGACAAGAAAACGATGATTCATTGACTATCAAGAAGCCACATGGTATCCTAAAGACAAATTGAATATCAAGTAGATACAAACCCCTGATTACAAATCCAATATGAATTATATGATATCTGAAACATTTCTTGCTCATTGTTCACTTTTGATATTCACTATTTAAATTGTTGCTTACCAAGCTCGGATTTTCACTATATAAATGTACAAACACTAACATTTATCAACACTAACTCTTAAACATATTCCAATACTCACAAAATCCCGATCTTGTACAAAAAACTTTGTTGAGTATCTTCCTGATAGAGGGCACCGATTAACAGCTGATCGTGGAGAGTGCTAAAAAGTCACTCACTCGATTAACATTAGCACACAGAACTGGCAAGAGCTCATCAATAAATATTCATTAGTAAGACAACATATCGAATTTCGGGAACCCCTCTCATTCATCAAATAAATTTGCCTAACCTCGAATCAGTAACTGCAGCAACTTGAGGCGGAAAAGATGCCTCAGTGCCTGGAAATCTTGGAGACGAGAGACTTGCTGCTTTTCTCGAGGGATGGCTTCCAGATTATGTCATCTAATTTACTGCATAAATTCTTGTAAAACTGAACAAAAGAGAGAATGAACGTGTAAAATATTAAGAATTGCAAATATAAAAAGGAAACTTAAGTAGGCGACATTAGCAGAGAATACATGCAATCAAAAGAAAATAACAAAGAACCAGACCTACTCGTTTCCCATGTTATGTGAACTCACCTACCTCATGGATGCATTCAAGAAAAATATCTAATGAGCTGGATCATATTTTTGAACTGCTGCATTCGTTTCTTTGGTCTTTTCCGACCACTCGTAGAGGAGAAATATCGCTATAAAGTATCGAGGAACCATTATGGCCCCTTCATTTGACTGATCCGATACAACATATGAATTGCCATCTCTCCTTCGCATTATAAGAAGTTTCTTCGAAAGAATAAAAAAAGGCTTTAAAGATAGGGTAATAAATAGGGAATAAATCCCCTCACGCACTTTGTAATACGATACATGTGTGTGCGTACAATCTTTTGTGTGTGTGGGTGTGTGTGATAGAGAGAGAGATGAGCCACTAAACTAAATCATACTAGTATGATCCTAATTCTTAAGTTGTTTTTGCCAGGTACAAGTACTAGTATTACAAGTAGGCTCGTGTCATAAAAACACGTTTTTTTTATGAAATTTGATAGATGAGCATCTTAACCTTTTCACTGTGTGCATACACACACTTGTGCACGCGCACATGCACACATGTTAACTGCCCAATCATAAGCTCATACACATGTGCAGTCTTGTTACTTTACTTTCCGACAACTGACGATATTTACCCTCATTGGATATCATATCCTCCTGTAAAACAGCCAAGCCTTGAGATCTATAGAAGTCTCAACCTCTTTGGCACCTCAAATTCCAGCCTCTGCAAAAGATCAACTGCATACTTCCTTGGGTACAGAACGAGTACATGAGTTTCTATGTGTATATGCATCTGCCCATTAGTTAAAGACTTAATAACCAATATTAAAAAATAAAGAAGAAAGTGCTGAGACATTAGTTATCTTTTATCCTTTTTACTTATTCTCTTTTCTTTTTGTCTACATTATGTAATTTGCCCAACATGTTTCTTCTCTATTAAAAGAGAACCCTAGTGCCTCATCAATAGGCAACTCATTATTTTCTCCCCACATGGTATCAGAGCGACGGTGCTAGACCAAAGTTTTGCACCCCGTGCCCTAACCCCACCTGTCGCCCCATCTCTTGCGTACACCGCCGCCTCTCTCTCCTCCGTTTGTTGTCAACAGTGCCGCCACCAGCCCCCTCTCGGAGAGCTCCAGCATCGGCACAACAGCCTTGGTGAGCTGCAGCATCACCACTCAATCTTTCACGCCGCCACCCAGACTGTTGGCAGCCTCTGCTGTCGCCGCCCAAGCCTTCCTTTGGGCACTGATAGATCCCGTAGGTCTCTAAAAGGCACCTTAGGAACCTTCTAATCTCTCTGGCATCGCCCAGACCTGTTGTGCAACATGTTTTTGAATAAAAAGATGATTTCAGACCAATAAATCATTTTTTCTGGCACTAGTGCAGATCAAGGATTGACGAGAATGGTTGTATGAGTCTACACAATTAACCAATCCTCTATATGATCATGTAGACTCGCACGGATTGGTCTACTACCCCAGTTGAGTTCCATTTCGGCCTCCTTTTTCCATCATGTTAGAGAACAAGGACGCCTTCTCTTCGTCCAGCACCTTCAAGGGCCCGGTTCCCATAGTGAATATGGATGGGACCAACTATGAGTTGTGGTACATGCAGTTCTTGACCCTCATGTAGTGCAATAACAAGGAGAGCATTATGTACAACCGGAGCCGACGTATAAGACTGAGGGAAATGCTTCGTGGAAGCAAGATGGCGCGCACATGCGTGTTTGGTTCTCTAGTACTCTTACCATAGAGATCGTTGGCGACATTGTGAATCAGCCTATCGCCAAGATGATGTGGGACATCCTAGAAGCAACGTATGCCCAGGCGAAAAATGCGATCAAGATTCTTTAGTTATAGTTCGATATCTACACGACCAAGCAGAATGATTGTCCTTCGCATACATTCTACTATTAGCTTTGTTTCATGTTCGAGAGACTTCACATCTTCATGCCCGTGATCACATCTACTGAGTAACATATGACATACAAGAACTCTATGATGGTTGGATTTTCTTGGCTACTCTTGACTCTAAGTATGAGGAAGCACACACAACTTCTTACTGATGTAGACATGCATCCCATGGATGAAGCGTATAATCACCTCACAGACCTCAACGATGGATGCATCTTGCGGCAAGGGAAGTTCTACTCAGTTCAGAGGGTGTAGTCCCTATGAAAAAGGTGGACATCAGTGTAGCCCTTGCACCTATTACAGTCCTTCGGGTTATATTGAGGATAAAAGTCATAAGAAGCATGAAAACCCCACATATGCTCGTGTAACCGAGCAGATTGAGCCTCATGATAGTCCGGCTCCTCATACAGATTCAAGTCTAGATGACATTTTCTCCCGTCTAAGGGAGATAGTGATTCTTGTTGTCGTCATCACTACATGTCCCAAATGTAGCTGCTATTAAAGCTTCTTCGAGTTCCTCGGGTGTAGCTTAATGCTTTTACCGATTGTAGCATGGCACATATGACATAGTAGATCATGGACCCTAGTGCTTCTCACGATTTGTGTTGAGACAGAGCAATGTTAAATTCATACATATCTATAAACTCTGCTAGATGGGTCGACATTGCGAACGAGATTCATTTACCCATTACATGACAGGGTGATAAATCCCGGATTTATCAGCTTAATTCATTATATTTACACTCTTGCTTAAGTTAATCACAAAGATTCATTGACTAATAACACCAATTACTAATTTATGTGTTATATATTTAACACTAATTATTATATATTAATATGGTGTAGTATTTTATGTATTTATTTCTTATTAAAAATCGAATAAATATTAGAATAAATTTGTGTATAAATAAAATAATATAAAATAAATAATAATAATAATAAAAGTACAAAAAATAAGCAAAGAAAAATCAAAGAAAATTGTTTTATGGTTTTTAATAGTATTTATTTTTTATCTATGTATAGATGACCTCTGATCTCTTTGACTTCTACATGAAAGTTGTAGATTTCGATCAAGATCTACAACTTTCATGTTTACCATTTTCTAACTCGCCTTTTAACTAATTCTTTTCTAATTATCTCTATTTTATATGATTCTCTTAATTCTGATAGGGCCACGCAACGCATCCGAAGGCGACCACGTGTCCTGCTTCCTTTGTCGACACATGTCCACTCGACCACCGTTTAATCGGATTTATCTAAACCACTACTCAGCACCTTAGTTGTAGCCCTTCGATCTGATCCTTAGACCAGATCACAAATGCTCATTGTTGGAGTATTCGTTGTATGTGTCATGGGTTGTAGCAGGGTAAATGGATCCTGGAGAAGATCCATTTACCCCATCCAGTTGTTTAGTCCCACATCGTCCAGTGGTGGGACTTGGAGGCTCTGGAGAGGCTATATAAGGAGCCCCAGACCTCCTGTATCCATTGAGAAAAAGCAATGAAGCATATGCCCCTTTGAGGGCTTCTCCCGCTCCTCACGGAGTAGGGTTCCACGTAAAATCCCGTGTGTTCTTAAGTTTTTCGATCTTTATTTCTGATACGCTTCCGCAATGTTATTTTCTAACATGGTATCAGAGCGGGTCGATTCTTAAGGATTTCAAGTTTTTATTTATTCAAGATTCGATTAGTGTTTGTTCTTGAAGATCTCCTTTATAAAGATCATGATTGTGATTTGATCAAATTCTGTCAAGTTCTAGGGTTTCGATTGAAACCCTAATTTCTGGAATATCTATATGACGTCTCCTCCTGTAGCAGTTCTCTTCTAGACGATGCTCCCCGCGAGGCTTCTCTCAACGCATAACTCCAGCACAGTAGATCTCCACGGCTACAAACGCCCTATCGGCTCCTTCAAAGCTCTCCAGTGCACCCTTCGTAAATGCGCAAGTGCACCATTTGTGCTTCAAGCAGGAGCTCTCGGCGGCGCCTTCCCACCCACTGGCGAAGCCCCTGCCCGTGCACTCAAAGGTCTGGCGGCAACAGTGCCAAGCTGGCGGTGTCAGATCCCCACGGCGGCGCTCGACAGCGCTCCCCTTCTTCCAGATCTGCTCGACGCGCATCTCCATCGCGCTTCCAGGCTCTCCTCCCCGATTCACCAGGCGGCTGCGCAACCCCCTCTACCAGGCAGCAACAAAGACGGCACCGCTCCAACTCTCCAGCATCCAAGCCTTCCTTCAATGAGCTCCAAGCGGCGCAACCCATTGCCGCTCAAGTCGCAGGTGCTCTGGCACGAGCCCTGCTGCTGCTGCATCGCCAAACGAAGAAGAGAGGAGGCGAGGCTCCCAGGCAGCGACCCTTCGAGTTTTTCCTCCCATACGACGTGTGAGGACCGCCCCATCCAGATCTTCTTTCACACGACTCCAGGGCGGTGACATGAAACCCCCGAGTGTGGGGGCTCTTATTGCGTGAAGAGGGTTCCTCTGTAGGAACCCTAAGGGCTAAGGCCTGTTTTTTTATTATAAATTATATGAGGGGCCAGACCGATAGTTGTTAAAAAAATCCTGTGGGGGCTGCTTTAAAGCTCAAAGAAAAAGGAGAGAAAAGCTGAAGTAAAAAAAATAAAATAAAAAAGGGGGAGATTTTTTTGTCAAAAAAAAAGAAAATGAGAAAAGGCGCGTATAATAGGAAAAAGTCTGTATGCAAAAGTTGAAAAAAAGGATTTGCAAATCCGGAAATGGGGGTTTGAACGGCTTAAAAAATTGCAAAAAAAATCGACGGCTTATAAAAAAATGAAGAAAGCTGCAAGAAAATTTTGAGAATATTCATGTTGTGTTCCCCATTATCTTGTCTTCTCCCAACTTGGTCGATGTTCATGGTTTCCAACAAGTATGGGAGAAAGGGGGAGTATGGTGTAGAGTCACAGGTTTTCTTCTTCCACATCCAGATTCTTCAGTCCAGATTCCAGACCAGTCAGTTGTTCAGACTCTACAGTTATCAGATGAAGATTCTCCATGCGCAAGATTCAGACTCGACGTTTAGATTTCGAGTCCACAGGTGTGATGTGCAGTTGTTCAGACTCGACAGATTGGTTAGAGTCCAAGTTCGAGGCACTCCATGATGAGTGACCCATTTTCGAGTTCTCCAGAGAGAGACTCAATTTCAGATACGCACGAATATGCAGTCTTTTCAGATGAGTACATGTATGCCATCATTTCAGAGGTCCCCATCCTTTTCTTATTTTCGGCCAGAGTTTTCATGTGAGCCATAGGGACTCGAGAGTAGATGACCATTTCCTATGCCATGTTGGCAAGGATTTTCATGTGGTATCATACGTACACCAAGGCAGTGCATCATTCTCTGTGTCAGATGGGAGAGACCCAGTTCTCCGACGAGGAGACTTTTTCAGGCTCCATTCTCCCGCGACCGTAAACTCCGACGAGGATTGCACAACCACGACTCTTTTCAGTTAGGCCCTTTTTCAAAGATGGAGCAGTTGTCCACATTATTGTGGCGGGCCAGAGTACTCCGACAAGGAGACTCATTTTCAGTTGCAGTGACTCTGACAGGCGCAGTACAGAGCACTTGCTCTCCTAAAAGGAGATTCAGAAGAATCACACTCCAGCCCGTTCATCCTCCTCACCTGCTCGGCATGAGAAGCAACATACTCGACTACAACAATGTGCGTGTTGGGTTGATATTGTCCGTAGTGTCCTGTAGCGTTGAGTTGAGTTTATTTCTGTTTGTCCAAGCTGAGCATTGCATGCTCCAGCTTGAGGGGGAGTGTTGGAATATTCGTTGTATGAATCATGAGTTGTAGCAGGGTAAATGGATCCTGGAGAAGATCCATTTACCCCACCTAGTTGTTTAGTCCCACATCGTCCAGTGGTGGGACTTGGAGGCTCTGGAGAGGCTATATAAGGAGCCCCAGACCTCCTGTATCTATTGAGAAAAAGCAATGAAGCATACGCCCCTTGGAGGGCTTCTCCCGTGGTTTCATCCCGCTCCTCACGGAGTAGGGTTCCACGTAAAATCCCGTGTGTTCTTAAGTTTTTCTATCTTTATTTCTGATATGCTTCCGCAATGTTATTTTCTAACACTCATTAACGCCCCCTTTTGGTCCGTTGGATCATATGATCCAACAGTGCTTGTATCATCTCCAACCTCCAAGCCCTCTCTTCTGAAGTGTTGCAACTCTTCGTTGCATGCCAACTTCCTCCATTTTCGTCAACCTCTATACACACCAACTACCCTCGAAACCTCCATCAACATCCTCTCCTCACTACCCTCTTTCACGCCAAGCATACCATGATTACTAACCCTAAATCCATGCTAATTGGCAGTGGTTGAAACAACCGCTTGGAGAACATAAACCTCCGGTCATTACCCTTTAAATTCATCATCTCCATCCCCTGCTCTGGCTATCTGCCACTCCAGGCGAAGCCTCTCAGCCTTGTCCATCTCCTAGTGACATAGGGAAATAGGATTTAAGCGCGACGACGGAGTGTTCCTTACCAGCGAGATGCACGTCGTCTCTAATGTGTCACAACCATCTAGTTGCTGCTTGAGCTTCGTTCTTCAGCCGGGAACGTCAAGTGAAGATCGGAGCATCCCCTGCTCTATTCCAGGCACTGCAAAATTCTTCAAGTCATTGATTCAACCTTCATTCTCCAAATAAGCAATTTAGTCTTCATCCCATTCACTATTTTCTCATTTATCTCAGATCGTATGTTCGCTTACATCTTGATCTGAGCATCTGCATAACTTCACATCTATTCAGACATCCACGCATATCACTCCAGTTAGCCTCTTCACTTCTCCATTATCGTTTCACCTCGATCCTTTCTAGGTTTTTCCTTAGCCTGGAATCCAACTAGGGATCCTTTCCTTCATGACGATTCGATCCCTTCATTCCATCTCGTATCCACTTCAAATTAGTCGCATGGATCTTGTCTGTGGTTTGGATTAACATTGCAGGACGGTATAGCTTCAATGATCGGAGATTGAGACCAATCTCCAGTCCCCATATTCCACTTCGACAAAACTTCATCAATAGAGCACTTGGAGGCGTCTCTCATCTTCCTCAGCCCTCGATCGCCTTCGCAGAACCATCAGGAGGGATATACGATCTTCAGAGTCTCATGAGGAGCGAGGCGGAGCGTTTCAGCCTTCGCAGGAGCACATCCCGAGCGCCATCGTGCGCGGAGGAATCGAAGAACACTTGAGGAGTAGATATCGTCGATCTCCTCAAATTGGGAGAGATCCAACGGTCCAGGTTAATCCATGTCGTCAGCCCGAGGCAACGCATCAACCCTTAGGCTCGTGTGTTGAGTCTATATCCGAGCCTCACGCGGAGAACTAGAGGTAGCCACGTGGACCAAGCCTCCATCACCAAACCTAGCCAGGTCACGTGTTTTGTGCACGTGGCTAGGTAAATTGCAAAGTCGACTCCCTACTTTTCCATAATTGCATATAAGCTCGTCTGCCTTTTGTGTAATTTACATTCCAACCCCTGCGAGTTATTTTATTTATGTTTTAGTCCCTATTTGTCCTGATCTGTAATAAAACTTGAAAGCTTTTCTTACATTTAGGCCCCTGGATTCATTGTTGAATATCTTTTTATCCCGAATCCAATTAATGTGATTTTAGTCTCATTTGAAAGCTTGTTTGATGCTCTATCTTTTGGCATGCTCGATTGATAATTTGAGTGTAAAAACTACAAATTAATTAGTATTGGTTTTAAGTGCTCATTTACATCTCTTATCCTTATTGGAAATGCTCTTTGAATTATCAATTGAACCTGTTACGTTCATTAATTTTTAATGATCTATTATTAGTTATTTTTAATCAATATTAGGTCATTATATGATTTAATTGTTCGTTGTTTCTATAAAGCATCAAAATGAAAGTTTAACTCATGAGGAAAAGGTTTTGAGATTTATATCACACCTTGCCTAATAAATGCTTTAATTAATCAATCAATTCAGGGTATTTGCACGATTAATCCAAGTTATTTGTCGTGTGCTTTTTAAGTGTGGTTGTTCTATTCATGTTGATTGTGCATCATCTCAATATAACTAATCCTAGAATTACTATTTAAAATATTTGAGATCTAAATTTAATAAATAAATTTCTCGCATTCTTGAGTTCGACCCTGAACTTCCCATGTTATAAATTAAAGTCGAGAACCTCGTCAGTGAGATTCTTCTTGCTTTTGTATGAGAAGCTAAGTATTCGTGCTACAACGGATCAATTTTAATACATGTATTTAGCGTTTCATCAGATGGCGTCGTTGCCGGGGATGCGGCACATTTTGTGAATACTTTTAGGAGCAATTATTTATTTAGTAATTTTAGGCATAATTATTTTGAGTTTGTTTTCCTTGTATTATTTTTGTGATGTCTTTTTAATTAAGGGCCTTTATCTCTCTCTAGAATTTCCTCATAGATTTAATTGTTTTGTGGCAGGCCCGTGGAGCTGACTATTTCTGAAGGACAACGGAGGCAAGAAGCTTTAAGCAACTTGCAAGAGAGATACGAGACAAATAATTTAGTTGAGAGATTATTAGCTTAGTTGAACTTTATTCAATTAGCCATTTACAACAGTTCTCGATTGAGATCTCGCGCATATAAACAAAGGACTGTTAACTTTATTTATTCTTATGTGTGATTGCGTCGAGAGTGGTTCTCAACTTAAGTGATGTTTTTAGATTCAAGCATTACGCCAAATAGAAAGATCGTAGGTCATTCTTACTTGGTCTATTTCATAATTTAGGACCTACTACACAAATCTAATAAGATTCACAAATGCAAAAATCTTAAGAGATTCACAGACACACGTAGCATAAATTCCACTTAGTCAAATAAATTGGTTTCTTCATCTCTAATAGAGCTTGGTTTCTCGACTTGCATCATATAGCTAGATTTATAAATTATGTTCGGCATACACATGGAGGGTGCTGGGAAGCACTGTAAGTATTTCTAATGACTGCATGCATCATTGATTTTCGACTGCATTCCATTTTTTGCTTTCTCCCTCTCTTTTCATCAACTTAAGGATAAAGGAAAAGGGATTGTACGTTAGGCGGTGTTTGTGGTCACTTAAATTCAAACGATAACGGGATTGAATTGATGCAAGTTGACCTAAATAAATTGGAAAAAAGTAACATTGTTTTACGAGTGCATAAAGCCCTCATTTGTTTGCATGTATTTATCAAGTGAGAGAAGGACTAAATTAGGATAGAACTACGTCGAATTTTCATATGAACTGTTGGTTCCATAAAAATGATTAGCCACTTCTCAGTGAGGATCTACGAGTAGCCGGTAAACAGTCTGGATTTTCTTAGCATAGTGGAAGGTTTAGAGGACACCGTGCAAGGCCCGATCCTCGAGAAAAATGAGTAGACGTATTTATACGGCCCGTACTTACTTCCATACTAGCTGAGAGTGGATGCAACTAGTAATAGGAGTCGGTCACTTTGTAAGGAAGTTTAGGCACCTAACAACCCGTAACTCTGTCAAGATTTGTATTTGATCACCAATTAAAAATCGACAAGATAATAAGGCCATCATCTCGACCTCTAACGTTGAGTTGGTGAATTCACAAGGGTTTGTATTAATTGATTTGAATGAGTAATTCCGCACATTCATGTGCTCAATAGAACAAGATTCTTCTGCATATCAAGCGTACTCAAATTTCCTATTTCTTGAACTTCGAAGATAGATAATTGGTTGGATATTTGCATGGATTTTGCGAGCTTGCCGTTGAACCGTCCAAATATCACATCTTCACCGGTCCAGTTCCCGCCTCCTTTAACTGGACCATCCCAGTTTGGAAACAACCCTTTTTCCGAACTAGTGTATAATAATTCCCTCCTTGGAGGTGGTTATATCTCAACCAATCCCTTTTCTTCTTTTCCCAACCAGGAAACCATTGCTTTCGTGAAGTTGATGTGATTTCGTTATCATCATCTAGATCTCATGTAGACCTTTTATTTGATGAAGGTGACGAAAACACATTAAACATGCCTCCTAAAAAACAGAATGGAAATGGAGAGGACGGCGAGTAAAAAGATCCAATGCATGCTATATTGGCCAGATTAGCAGAATCAGAACAGAACCAAGCAATGATGAGAGCTCAATTACGCCAATTGCAATTGGGTAGAGATGCGTCAATGGATGTGGCATATAATCCTGGGTGATTTCATATGACTAATTGGTTAAGCCCAGCCGAACCTGAAATTGAATATGAATTAAAGCCGCAGTTCCTTAGCTTGTTGTCACATTTTCATGGGAATGCACACGAAGAACCGTATGCATTCCTTAGGGACTTTGAGCTAGTCTGTTCTAATATTAGACATCCTAGGGTTAGTCAAGACTACATCAGGCTCAAAGCCCTTCCTATTGTCTTGAAGGATAAGACAGATTACTAGATGAAGAACTTAGGGGTAGTTGTAACTACCTTTGTACAGTTCAAGGACCTCTTCCTGAAGAAGTTCTACCCTTTGAGTAGAACCAACTTGATGCATTCACGCATCACGAGTTTCTCCTAACTTCCTAATGAAGCGTTTTGTGACTCATGGGAGAGATTGAAGGACCCTCGTAGAAATGTCCTTGTCAGGATTTAGAGCCTACCATCTTGATTCAGTCTTTATATAGCGGTTTACACCCTGAGGTAGAGGGTTTGGTTAGTGCTGCATTCCTAAGGGACTTTGAGCTAGTCTGTTCTAATATTATACATCGTTGGGTTAGTCAAGACTACATCAGGCTCAAAGCCCTTCCTTTTGCCTTGAAGGATAAGGCAGATTACTGGATGAAGAACTTAGGGGTAGTCGTAACTACCTTTGTACAGTTCAAGGACCTCTACTTGAAGAACTTCTACCCTTTGAATAGAACCAACTTGATGCGTTCACGCATCATGAGTTTCTTCTAACTTCCTAATGAAGCTTTTTATGACTCATGGGAAAGATTGCAGGACCTCTTGTGGAAATGTCCTTGTCATGATTTAGAGCCTACCATCTTGATTCAGTCTTTACATAGCGGTTTACATCATGAGGTAGAGGGTTTGGTTAGTGCTGCTTGTGGAGGCAGCTTACATCATGAGGTACAAACACTGTCTGGAAAATGTTCGAACGAATAGCCGAGACAAGTAGAGCACAAACCGCTAGTCGAGCTCAGTTAGAGGCCCCTACTCCATTCTAATCCAACGATGGAATGAAGGCTACAGTGGATCCTTTTGACATGATCCTTATAACAGATAAACTCACAGTAGTTGAGAGGATAGATAGGTGTATGAATGAGTTGGACAACAACTTATCCAAACTGCCTAAATAGATGGCAGAGATTTCTGAAAAGGTATCCAAAATGAGGGTACCTGTCGTGACTGCATATGCTGCTCCACTTTACTGTGTTCATCATATTCATGGACATCAGATGTTAGGGACACCACAACCAAGGGTAAAGGACCAGCCTTTAGCCCATTCTTGTTAGCAACAACCACTGTATGTAGAAACAGTCATCGAAGAGCCTTCCCAAGTGTGTGAAGTAAACGGTGTGTGGTACACGAATGATCCTTCTAGACAAGGAAATTCTGGGGATCATTTCTCATACCAGCGTCCCGAGACTTTCTATAATGCATCATTTACGCCTACACCTCTTCTAGCACCACAGAGCTTTGGAGCCATTTCTTATCAGGCACCAAGGCAGCAGCAACAATACGAGCGTCAACAGGCGTACAATCGGGCCAGCAGGGCCTGGATACTCAGCATCATACACAGTCACATCAGCAGTCTTGTGGTTATCAGAGCCAGTCTTCACGCCCTTCTCTTTCATCTTCACAACCACAACATCAATCATCTTTTGGTACCATGGATTTTCAAAGTCAAATTCTCGAGGAGTTCCATTCCTATCGGAATGAAGTGCATGATTTGAGGGTTGACTTCAACCGCTTATCTCGTCTACATGATGAGCGCAGGGCTCCTACAACATCCATTCCTGCCCAGGTTCAGGCTAAGCCCAATAGCTTGAACAAACCTCAACAACATTTATTAGATCAGGTATATTACTTAGATTTTCAATAGTCTGAGCACGAGATCTCTCTGTTTGATTGTGTTAATCATATGCTTCTCAAAAGTGGACGGACCGCGGTCATACTTGATCGGGCTAAGGACATGGATAGGACCAACTCTAAAGCTCAAGACGAGGAGACTTTAGAGGATAATGACACTAGGCATTTTCAGAAGGGAGAAAATTCTAGATCAAGGAGTTCAAGAATAGAGTAGCATGCTTTAGATTCAGAGTCTACGAAGGATCTTGCACCTTCAGATGAGGAGAATGCACATTCAGCAGGCATTCCCCATTATATAGTAGATGATTCAGTTATTATTCCGATTGTAAAAGATCCAAAAGTGAAAAACTCAGTTTCTTCTAATAATAAAGAACATGTTTTTGTGTATGATTCTAAATCATCA
This sequence comes from Ottelia alismoides, assembly GCA_037367405.1. Lineage (NCBI taxonomy): Eukaryota > Viridiplantae > Streptophyta > Magnoliopsida > Alismatales > Hydrocharitaceae > Ottelia > Ottelia alismoides. Next base: position 556,500 of record JAZKJV010001028.1, on the reverse strand, counting down.
CATCCTTCTTTGCATATCCCTTTCCCCCGTGCTTTTACGACAGGAAAGCGCATCATTAATATGATTCAGAAAGATGATCCTGAAATGACACGATTCTGTAGAAATAATATCATGGTCCAAGTGTCATTTGATGAATATGTAGCCAGTCATCCTGCATTTCAAAAATATTTGAAGGTGAGATGCACACTTAGCAATGCTAGCAGGAAGAAACCAACATCTACATCAAGACCCATGTTCTTTCGATTGCCACTATATTTTGTCTCAAGAAACAGAAATTGCCACAAAAGAAGAGAGATTTAGGAGCACATTATGTTATGAGTCATATTGATGACATAGTGTTTGCACACACTCTCCTAGATAATGGTTCTTCGATTAATTTGACACCCTTTGCCTTTTATGAGAAATTGAAGTTAGGACGTTTACATAAATCTAGAGCATTGATTCAATTTGAGGATAAATCAATGAAAAAGGCCAAGGGCATTCTTAAGAATGTCATTATCTTGACTGAGGGACGGAATTACAAAGTGGACTTTACAGTGATTGATATGGATATCCCTCATCATTAGAGATATTTATAGATTATCCTTAGACAACCCTTCCTTTTGACCGTTGGAGCCTCTTTTGATTATCAGATAGGGATGGTGACGTTCCGTTCTAGTGGAGATGTGGAATTGCAAATGAAGCAAACAAAATGACAACAACCTGATTACGATTCTAGTATTGATTTCTCTTCACTCTCAAAGGCAGACTGCAGTGTAGTTAGCACAATTGGAATCTGGGCTCAGAACCCAACAGTACAGAATGAGACCCTCTCATTCGAAGAGGACCATGTACACGGAGCACTTGAAGAGTTATTGCCAAAGTTCTTAAGTTATGCATCCCCACATTCCCTTGACGATGTAGAAGTCTCTTTGGACTTGTCAGTTCCTCTTCATTCAACAATCAAGGGAATTAGATGACGAGTCAGACACGGCTTTGGTCGAAATACCGTATATCTTTGGCGATCCGACTCCCTATTCTGTAGTTCAATTGGTGGACAACCTTTCAGATGATTTGTCTCCACTAGACAACACATATTCATATTTAGTGGTAATTCAACTTAATGAACCTGATAACTTATCTTTGCCAGAATTGAAGCCACTACCTCCTACACTCAAGTGCTCTATCCTTACGAGACCAAAGAACAAGTTTCCTATCATCATTAGTTCTAGGCTGACTGTAGAACATGAAGCTAGGTTGGTACCTATGAGACAGCTTCATATGAGGCATCCTATGATACTGTTGAGGTCCCACGTGATCAGCCTTCTGGTGACTCGTAGACACCCTTTTCGGCTTCTAAATATGCTCATCTGAGGCAGCTACTGCAGAAGTCCTCTGCCAGCGATAATACTACAACTCCTACTGCTAGTTTGGCCACAAGTTCAGGTACAATAGTTAAATCTTTCTCTACCTCCAGACCTGCTTGGATTATTGATTCAGGAGCATCTACACATCTAATGGGAGAAGGTAATCCGTTACCTTCTAACAGTCGTCTTCCTTTGTGAATATTTTCCGAGTTGCCCATGGGACCCATTCACATGTTACAACTGTTGGCGCTGTGGAGTTTTCCTCCAAACTCCAACTGATTGGTTCCATTGTGTTCATGCTTTCTCGCTCAGTTTATTTTCTGTTCAGAAGTAATGCAGTTATCTTACCCGTAGGGTTATTTTTGACAAGTTCTATTGATATTTTCATGACATCCGGGTGAGGCAGAGTTTTGGTAGGGGGCATGAGAGGAATAGCTTCTATTACCTCGACATCACATCCAATTCTACTTTTGCAGGTGTGGCATCTATCTCTGAAGATCCTCTCCCATGGCACCTTTGCCTTGGTCATTCTTTCTATCAAAGCCATACCATGATGTTTCCTGAACTCTCTACGCACAAGCCTTTTTAGTGCGAGGCATGCCAGCTCGAGAAACATCATGGAGCGTCTTTTCCTGCGCGTACTAAGCCTCATCGTGAAGTACCTTTTCTTTAGTCCATTGTGACATATGGGGACCATGTCCGATCTAAACTCTGAGTGGACACAAGTATTGTGGTTTTTGTTGATTATTATAGTCGATTCTCTTGGGTTTATTTATTAAAAGAACGTTCGAAGATCAATAATATTGTTAAGAATTTCTTTCATTGTATCAGAAATACTTTCTCCACTGGTGTTCAAATTACTTCGTTCTGATAATGCCGTGGAATTCACTCAACATGATTTGACATCATTCTTTGCATCGTTGGGTACAATCCATCAATCCTCTGAAAGTTCCTAAAACTTACCGGGGAGGTGTAGTACTTGTTGTCGTCCATCTTTCAACAGGTCCACTCTACGTCTCTGAATGGCTCCACGCCTTTTTCATTACTATAGCCAATTGAGTCACCATTTCCTCTACCTCTGAAAATCTTTAGATATATAGCTTTTGTCAATAATTTTCACACTGCTGACAAACTATTTCCTCGTACGATTAAATCTGTCTTTCTTGGCTATTCATGTTCACATGAAGGTATAGGGGCTATGATCATGATGGGCATCGATATTATATCTCTACAGATGTATCCTTTTTTGAACAAACTAGCTTCTCTACTCAATATGTCATAAATGTTCCTTTCGACCTCCCTCCTCCACCCATTTTGTATAACCGCAAGCATACATCTACACTACCATATGTTCCATTACATGTCCCTTTGTTACATGATGATATATCATCTTCATGTACCCCCACCACTATTGTTATGGATGATCCTCAGGTGCTACCCATCGTTATGCGCAGAACAAAGAGGCAATACACTTTCCATCCCATGCCTCATTTTACTACTACTGCTAGCTTAACATTTACTGACAGAAGATATGCAGATGCCCTCATGACCATTTCTACTCCCAGAGGCCATCATAGTGTTTTGCAGGATTCTGGATGATGACAGGTAATAACGACGAGATGAATGCTCTCACTTCTAAAGGGACATGAGATCATGTAAAGTGTCCCAAGGGGACTAGACCTGTTGCATGTAGATAGATCTTCACAACTAAGCAGTCGCCAGACAGGTCCATTGACAAATTAAAAGCAAGGCTTGTGGCTAAAGGCTTTACGTAGACATATGGGGTTAACTACTTCGAGACATTTTCTCTTATTGCATGAATGGGCTCTATACGGACTATTCTTTTAGTGGCAGCAAACGAGAAGAATGTTTTCTAATAAATTCCATATTTATCGTCATATTTTGTATTTATTATCCCTCTTGCTTAAACAATTCAATAAGATTATTAATAATTAAGACAAATTGGCAATTAACACCTTATGTAAATAGCTATTTAACTATACATAAATAATTCTACCATTGTGCTCTTTATTTATGAGTTTCACAATATTAAAATCCCATAAAAAATGACATAATATTGCATATAATATATTGTATATTATTCATTATATAAAAATACCAAAATAGAAAATAAATAAAAGAAGTATTTTTACTCCTTAAAAATATTTGCAAAAAATTAACTATGTTTATATGATGTATTTTGACTTTGGTTCTATGTGAAAATTGTATATCTTAAAAAGATTCACAACTTTCATGTTGAACACTTTTTAATTTGAAGCCTCTAATTAGTTTTTTTTACATTTTTTCTTCACTTTCTAAATTTCTGATTGGTCCACGTAACTTAATCTTCAGCTAACATGTAGCCGCCTCTTCTTTAAATTCTGCCTCAATTGTAGGCCCTCCAATCTCTAGATCAGATGGCCCCTGATCACTCTAGTCCACCTTGTTCCTATCCGCTTGATCATCTTGATCATATGCATCGTTTTCATCTGTAAGCAACCGCTTCTCAATCGTTTGATCACTAGATCATACGGTAGAAGAATCGTCCCCTTCTCCAGTTACCCGTGCAAAGGATTACGACCCTTAGCTGGGCTGGGGCAACTTCCTCACAATTCTCTTACCACCTCATGTGACCTCTCTCCTTGTCTCCAACACCATTATGCTCTCCGTTCAACCCTGACCCACGTCAGTTATCGAAATCCCTCAATCTTCTTCATGTGATCCACCTGGAGGAGGTTGAAACCACCTTCAGCAACCACCTGCAACCTCCCCTCTTACAAACAAAATCCTCTCCAGACAACCATTCTCCCCTATTCACCCTTGTGCAAGACAACTCCGAGCCCCCTTGCTTCCCTTCGTGATACAGAGTGGCAGTTAAGTTGAGTGAAGACCAAGTATTGTCTCCGACAAGATCCGAAGGTGCAATCCTTCGTCGCAGCCTGTTTCCAAAGCCGCACAAGCCCCACGCCTTGTTGACGTGTCGAGCGAGGACCATAAGCTTCCAAGCTTCGATTACAGACTTCCCAATCGCCTCTGAGTTTCCTCTCCGATCTCTAGGTAACACCCTAGTATCACCCCTTCGTATTTCTCTGAATTTATTCAAGTTACAGACTCACCCTCACACACATCTAATCACCTCCACACCATCGCCTCACTTCAGTCATCTTCACGGACCACTTCACTTATCCCCTTCTTCCTCCAGAACCTCTCACCGATCGACCCTTTTCATCTCCTCACAAAGGAGATGAACCCATAAGGGCTTCGTTCTTACCCCTTCATCTGAGCCCCCATTTCACCCCATATTCACTTCACTAGCTTCGAATATAGTTCCTAACTCTGCAGACATCAAGAAGCTCTTGATTGGCAAGAATTTTCAAGAAGCTTTGATCTCAGCCTCCAGCTCCGACGAGCCTTCACCGACTCACTACGCCGACTTTCTTCACAACATCGCAGACCTCACTCCTCCTTCACCAAGACTTCAACGTGCTTCCTCGACCGTCAACGAGATGTGACAAAGAGGGAGGAGATGATTTGTCGGAGACCCGCTAGTAGCCACAATACGGAGGAGGGAGGAACCCCTCAATGTCTAGGTACCGTTAGATCTCATTGATCCGATGGTTCAGAGCTTCCATGAGCCGAATCTCCACACCTGCAGGCTAGTTTCAGATCTGAAGTGCATGGGTCACCAATGTGGCTCAAACCTCAACGTCGCTTCGAGCCTAGGATCGCATGCACCTCGCACGTGTCCTCTTGGAGTTTTTGTATCCGACCCGATCGGCTTCTTTTTATTCCAACAGTCTCACGCATGGGGTGAACTTCAAGATAAGCATGTCGACTCTGTATTTTTTGTTTTAGTCCATTAAGGGCTTGCTTGTGATGTTTTATTAAGTTTAAATTATATTTTCTTTGCAAAAAAGTCTCAGAATTGATAATTGAATAACTAAGCAATCGAATTTCAAATTCTATGCTTTTGGTGTCGTTGGATTCATATTTTTATGTTCGTTCATATGTTATTCTGTATGATATGAATTTATTTTTAGAACTTTGTCCTTGCATCTTTTACGATGATTAATTTTCTTAAAACTCAATCTAAGTTATAAAAAGGATTTTTAATCTAAAATAAATTAATCTCAGTCATTAAAATTCCTATTTAATTGAGTTTTAAAGTAACAACAAACTATATGCTCTTTTGATTAAATAGGATCATTGAGGAGTGTGCTTAAGGATTAAGATGCTTAAGAATTAATTTAACACATTAAATTAGAGAACATTTAATTATTTGCATTTCCTTGGATTGATTTATCCAATGGACTAAGTTAAGTTACTTGAGCATCTAATTCATGATTATTTATTATATTTGTGATTGTGTGTACTTAATTCCATTACATTGCATTTTGTTCCATATTGACATATTTGACTTGCATAAAAGATCGCAAAAATCATTATTGCATATTGTTTTTGCACTATTGACCTAGATTCCATTGAACATCTTAATTTAGGTATTAGATTACCTGATTAGCTCGTATCCTTGTGCTCGACCTTGGACTTAACCAGGTATAAATATAGCCAAGACACTATTCATAGAGATTACATTGCTCGGTGTTGATATATTGTCATTGGCACCTATTACAACGAATACATATTGACTTAGCTAATTGATGGCTCATCACTTTCTTATATGGAGATGTCGAGGAAGTTCACATGATGTAGTCTCCTAGTTACAAAGTCGAGGGGGAAAGTATATGTTGACCTCACATGGCAATCCATGGTCTAAAGCAAAGCCCGAGAGCATGGTTCGACAGACTTACTACAGAAATCAACATACTTGGCTTCCAGGGAACAACCTTTGACTACTCTATGTTTGCCAGAAGACAACCAACTACTAAAATCATACTTGATGTTTATGTTGATGACATGGTTATTACAGCTGATGATGATAACAATGTACTAGAGACCAAGACTTTCCTTCAGAAGGTCTTCGTTACCAAGGACATTAGTCAACTTCACTATTTTCTGGGCATAGAAGTATTACGAACTACGTAGGGACTCCGTCTTTTACCGAGGAAATATTGCATGGACATCCCGACTGAAGTCGGATTACTTGGATGCAAGCTCTCTGGTATTCCTACAAATCCGAAGAAACACTCTACTTCCATTAATCATGTCTTTAAAGATACTACGCGGTACAGAAGCTTGGTTGGAAAACTCCTTTACCGTACTATCACTAGGCATGATATTTCCTACGTTGTGAGTAGAGCTAGCCAACACATGGAGCAACCATGTTACAGTCACTAGCAAGTTGTTATTCAAATCCCGCACTACTTGAAGGAATCACTAGGACGTGGCCTCTTCTATGAGACAATTGGTTGCACTTATGTTATTACTTATGTTGATACTGATTATGCGAGTTCACATGAGGATCGTCGCTCCACTACAGGATATGTTATGATGGTTGGAGGAAATCTTGTTACATGGACGAGCAAAAAGCATATTTTAGTATCCAGATCCAATGCGGTGGCAGAATGTAGAGCGACTGTTCAAACTACCTGCGAAATCACTTGGCTATTTACATTCCTCCATGAACTTAGCATTGTTGTCACTACTCCTATCCCTCTATACTGTGACAACAAATAAGCTATTTATAATTCCACAAATCTTGTGTTCCATGAACAGACTAAGCATGTAGAGATTGACTGCCGTTTTGTTCGTGATGTTGCACGAGGAGGCAAGATTACCACACCACACATCACGATGACAAATATGCTCCAATTTGAGGGGGAGTGTTATTGATGAATTAATATTTCTGTTGGAGTATTTGTTTATATGTGTCACTTATGTAGAGAGATGAGTAAATGGATCCATCCAAGTCTTTGGTCTCACATCTACCAGTTGGGAGATGTGGAAACCCGGTGGGGGCTATATATAAACCCTCACACCCATTGTATCCAGTGAGAAAGTGCAATACATGTATTAACCCTTTGAGGCGTTCTCCTGTGGTTTCATCCTACTCAAGGAGTAGAGTTCTACATAAAAATCTTGGCGTTCATGTTTATTTTTCTGTGCTTCATGCTCTGTTTATCATTCTGCTTATGTATTCCTATTTTCTAACATGGTATCAGAGCGGGTTTGATTATCGAGGATTTATGTTCATTGTTTTGTTCGAGATTCGATTCAAGTTCTCATTTTGATTATTTATGTTCAAGTTGTAAGATCATTATTCGTTGTTCCGGAGATTTTCAAGATTAATTATTCAATTTTGAGATGATGTTGTCATCAAGTTTGAAAGAAACTAGGGTTTCTTTACGAAACACTAATCGTGGATGCCTGATGCATCTACAGTTCCTAGCCACCTGCTCCGTGTGCGAAGCCCGCGCGAAGAAAACTCCCATGGCAGTGCAAGGCGAAGCCTTCAATGACCCATATCCCTATTTGGGCCTCCAGGGTGGCGAGCCCTCTTCCTCAAGCACACAGAGCTCGCACCCCATCTCCTCCTCAGACGACGACACCTGCTTCTGCTGCTCCAGCGAGGCGCGTCCGCTAGGGTTCCAAAGAACCCCCAGGCGGTGATCATCACTCTCCCCCAGGCAACAAGAACTCCAGGTCAAAAAGCTTCACCGGTGGCAAGGTTTCCTCTATGGCATCAGGTCGAGCTCTTCCCCCCATCGACTCAAGTGATGCGCAACCACACCTTCAACCCTCCAGGCGTTGCCGCTCCATCTCTAGGAGCCTCATCGAGTCTCGCAGGAGTCTCCTCTCCCTTGTGCTCCATAGGATGTGCAAGAAAGCAGGCACCGCCCTCCCCCTTCGTGTTTTAGGTCCCCATGAAGGGAACCCTACTTAGCAGTCGTGCGTTTTTTCATTAAAATTTTGTAAAAGCCCAAGAAGGGCTACAGACTATGGGATACAATTGAAAAAAAAGGAAAGAAGGGCCCAAGTGGGCCGTATGCGCATGTTTAAAAAAATCTTTTAAAAGAGGTGCATACAAAAAAATCGTACGCATTAAAAAAATGAATCAAAAAAATGTGAGGAAAATTCGTAAAAGAATGCAATGGCTTATTTACAAAAAAATTATTTTAAAAATGTGAGAAGAAAAACCATTAAAAAATTGAAATTGACATATCTTACGTGATGTTTTGTTGTGTCCCCATCTTTGTTGTCTTCTCCCAACTTTGTTGATGCCATTAATTTCTGACAAGTTTGGGAGAAAGGGGGGTATTGTGCAGAGTCACTGGCAAGATTATCATATTATCCATATTCTATATTCAGATTCGAGAGGCCAACCAGATTTCAGACTCTACAATTTTTCAGACTCGATGTCAGATTATTTCAGAGCCTTCAGTTTCAGGCACGCACACGTATGTGGTCTTTTCAGATGTACACATGTTTGCCATTATTGTTTGTAGTCCCCATCTTTTGTGTTTCATCTAGAATTTTCATGTGTTCCATAGGAACTTCAGAGTAGAGATCCCATTCCCTATGCCATGTTTGCTAGGGTTTTCATGTGGTCTCATAGGGACTCCAGAGTAGAGTATCATTCTCTGAGCCACATGGGAGAGACCAGTTCTCCGATGACGAGACTTTCAGACTCCATTCTCTAGTGTTCGTGAACTCTTGGACGAGATCCTTCCGAGGTCCCTATGAGAGAGAATCCACTTTGAGGTCCCTATGAGAGAGAAGCCACTTTGAGATCTGCGTATGGATAATTAGCGACATCTTTTATTCGGCCCTTTCAGAGATGTAGCAGTTGTCCACATGTTGTGGTGAGCCAAATTTCTCCATGTAGAGACTCATTCTTCAATTGTATTGACTCTGATATGTGCAGTACAGAACATACCTTCGACGAGGAGATTCAGTTGATTCACACTCTAGCCTGTTCATCCTCCTCACCCGCACGACATGAGAAGCAACGTCCTCGACAGCAGCCGACAATTATGCGCGTTGAGTTGATATTGTTTGTAGTGTCCTGTATTGTGAGTTGGGATTTCTTTCTATTTATCCAAGCTAAGCATTGCATGCTCTAGCTTGCGGGGGAGTGTTGGTGTATTTGTTTATATGTGTTACTTATGTAGAGAGATGGGTAAATAGATCCCTCCATTTACCACATTCAAGTCTTTAGTCCCACATCTACCAGTTGGGAGATGTGGAGACTCAGTGGGGCTATATATAGACCCTCACGCCCATTGTATCTAGTGAGAAAGTGTGATGCATACATCAGTCCTTTGAGGTGTTCTCCCGTGGTTTCATTTCGCTCCTTAAAGAGTAGGGTTCCATGTAAAAATCTTGGTGTTCATGTTTATTTTTCTGTTCTTAATGCTCTGATTATCATTCCACTTCTGTATTCCTATTTTCTAATAGTTTCTATTTCATTGTAACCTCTCTAGGGGTACTTATGTATTTTCCCGATTTTTGAGCTCTTTATGGTTCCGCCATATATAAGGACCATATACCTCTTGGTTAAAGTATCTTATTGTGTTGTCCCTCTATTTTCCACCCTTCTCTTTGTTGCAGTGACATCGGACTGACCTCTATATCAGTTTGATGTCAAGAATGTGTCTCTCTATGGTGACTTACATGAGGAAGTCTACATGCAGTAACCACTTGGGTTCGCTGCTGAGGAGGAGTCATAAGATTTGCAGACTCCATAAGGTTATCTATGGCCTTAAGCAGAGTCCAAGAGCATGGTTTCAGAAGCTTTTAGATTTGATAAAGCAGCAGGGTTCGTGAAATCGATTACAGATCATTCATTGTTTATTCAAAGGTTTCAGCAAGGTATAGTTGCTAGACTAGTTTATGTTGATGATATCGTTGTTACAAGGGATGATGTGCAGGGAATTCAAGCAGCTACGGATTTCCTCGGTCAACAATTTGTAATCAAGGACCTTAGCAGCCTGTTATTTCTTTGGACAGGAGTTTGCTAAGGACCAGTGAAGTCTTATGACAACCCATAGGAAGTACATTAAAGATCTCCTCTCTGAGATGGGCATGGCAGATTGCAAGCATGCCACTACTCCTATGAACCAAAGCATAAAGTTATATGATAATGACACTGAGGAAGTATATATGAGGAGGTATATGAAGCTTGTTGGGAAGCTCCTATATGTAACCATCATCAAGCTAGAAATATCCTTTGTAATAACCAGAGGGAGTACATTCATAAAGCAGCCTACATAGGCACATATGGATGCAATCCATATCTCCCTGACACTGGTGTTTTATATAGAATAGACACATCCCTTGTCATTACAGCCATGGTTTTAAAAGCCACAGGTGATCAAGGCGGTTTTTCCTTGACGAGGAGAAGCGTAAGCCTCAAGGCGATCGAGTCGTAAGCCTCAATTTATATAGAAAATATGCATAAAATATAATTAAACATAATTATATATGTTTATAAAACCATAAATTTATAAATCCCCTATAAAACCATAAATTTATAAATCCCCTTTTGTGGGAGTTACGTTTGGTAGTTGGCACCCAACGTAAAAAATAGTCGAATCTTTCAACATGGATTTGAGCAAGAATCCATGTAGCTGACCCTACTTATAGTGCGAGAAGGCTTCGCCATAAAACCATAAATTTATATATTCCTCAATATATTCAACATATATGTTATGAATATGAGAATATATAATATTCTTTGCATGATTTGCTTTGAATCCTAACTTGTATTGTCATTCATATAACCTCCATTAATATTGGCAGGGTGATGTTCTTGCCCATATGCAGTACCTCCCTTTATGTGCATAGGTGAAAAAATTATGAGACTAACATATATTATTAACATACACAACATACAATATGTTTATGTGTGTATTCTATATGTTATATAAAATGGTGAAGCCTTCTCCCACTATAAGTAGGGTCGGCTACATGGATTCTTGCTCAAATCCATGTTGAAATATTCGACTATTTTTTACGCTGGCTATCGACTACCTAACACAACCCACACAATGGTGAGATTTGAACCCTGGTCATTTGGATGGTAGGCACACTGCCTTACCACCAGACCATTTAAATAGTATATATATTGATATGCTTTGAATCCTAACCATTTTAAACCCCGTTGAAGAACGAATGTATGCACCCACTGTCGCACCATACCCTACTAGCACGGGGATCTCGTTGCCCGGTCAATGAGCCTAAGGGGAACTAGGGGTATATAACCATACATAAATTATATATATATGAGTATATAACAAATTAAATTGTTAATAATTAATATTATACTTAAGATATCATAAAAATTAATATAAAAAATTAGGTACCAAACATGTGATGCCTCGGAAGTGCCTCAATACCTAGAGACGCACGCCTCACCTAGGCTACTTGAGGTGGGCACTTCGAGGCGTGTTTTTTAAAATCATGGTTATAACATGTGCATATGCAGATTATGTAGGATGTCCAAGAATAGGAAGTCTATCTCTAGCTTTGCAGTGTTCATGGGGAGCTCCTTGGTGTCATGGTAGAGCAAGAAGCATACGGTGGTTGTCAGATCTAGTGTAGAGTCGGAGTACAAAGCCATGGCACGAGGGAGTACAAAGATGATGTGGGTCGGATCCATTCTGACTGACCAGGCTGTTGAAGTGCCTCTTCATGTGCACCTCCAATGCGACAACCAGGCTGCGTTTTTCGTTGCCAACAACCCAACCTTACATGAGAGTAACAAGCATATCGACGTAGACAGTCACTACATTCGAGACATTATTCAGAAGAGTTACATCTCCACCTCTCATGTCACTCAGGAGAACAGACAGTAGATGTGTTCACCAAGGTCCTAACTAGAAGGTCATTCCAGAGATGTTGTTCCAAGCAGAGCATGATTAATATCTACACTCCAACTTAAGGGGGAGGGTTGAGATATTAGTTATCTTTTATCCATTTTATGTATTCCCTTTGCTATTTCATAGATGTTATTCCAAGCTGAGCATGATTGATATCTACGCTCTAGCTTAAGGGGGAGTGTTGAGATATTAGTTATCTTTTATCATTTTTATATATTCTATTTTCTTTCTGTTTACATTATGTAATTTGTCCAACAAGTTTCTCCTCTATATAAGAGATCCCTGGGGCCTCATGAATAAGCAACTATTATTTTCTCTCCATAAAAAATGTTAGCCATAACATTAGGTAAGAAACAACATAGGTCACTTTTATCTTAAATCATCATACCACATTTATTTCAATGTTCCTACATGCCTTACCCTACTTTTTAAAATTATATTTTCAATTTTATCAAAGACCCATCATTCCTAGGATAGAAAATGGCACTATCTCCTTGCACATGAAGATAACTGCCCTAAATTGATTTCTTCATTAACATATGTTATGTGTCATGGCCTATATAGGTTTACTCTTATGTATTCTCGTTGTGTTGGTCATCCTTGCATATCAATAGAAAGTGATTATTATCATTGTTAAGACGAAATGGATCATCACACAAGTAATCAACAGGCTCTTCACACCAACATGTAGTAAATCATGAATCCCATGTGATTCAAGGCTTTACTTTCTATATATGACGATCATCACGACAAGTGAAGTGGTCTTATCATGCTAAGTTATTTGTAGCTAATCATGTTTTTCGAAATAATATGATTAATTTGTAGAATTTGATTATAGAAGATTGGTATGTCTTACCTCAACAAGCAATGATAATAATATGAGTTCAATTTTTTTTTGCTAATAGTGTTATATCTCTTTAATCGACCTCATAGAATTATGTTTTACACATATAATTCTTTCATTGCATTAAAAAGAGTAAATTTAAATTGCAAAAGGCATACAATAATTGTAAAATTAAGGAATCTTATGTAATATATATTATATGCCGGATATTTTTCTCGATAGTAAAGTTGTTTTACTTTAGGTATCCATATTTAAAATCTTTCAAATTATATTATACTTTAATGAAATAATCTATAAATGCTTTAAACATCAATTATCACTTCAAATTAGAAATAGAAAGAACCAAACTTGAATATACAAAACACAAAAAGAATCAGATATGAATTCAAATTAGCAAAAATTTCAGTCGGAGCTTGGATTAGAAATTTTAAAAATGAATTGAATCTAAATCTTGGTGGATTCGAAGGTATTCAATTTAATTAGATTGGTATTGAATATGTGCTTAGGCAAAAATCCGATACGAGATATAAAATTTAACAGAAGTTTTTCAAAAATCAAAGAAAAACGAAAAAAATAAGGAGTTCACACAAAAGCCATTGTTTTAATAAAAACTTTGACAATTTATACAATGATTAAAATAGAAAATGTAAATCTTATTCAACTTGTAGATACATAAAATCACAGCACTTTAAATATATAAATCCAACATATAGAAATAACTTGCCTTGAGAAAATCAACTGCATCACCGGCAGTTTTCTGGATCTCTACCATGAAAAATGATGGTGCAACTTCAAATATCTGCTTTTATGCCCATTGAAAAAACTGAACCATGTTAAAGATGTTAAACAATAAAATTTCCTGAGTAGAAAAGGTTAGCACATAAAGGCCCTAAGATAGAAACTAATGGAACTTGGAAGTAGTGATAATAGAGAACTAGATGAATTTTGGCAAAATGAACCTCCAGAATAACATTGACATGGGAGGTTTTATTCGCTGAAAGTCCTTCCATCCTCATCTGTACAAAGAATACGTCAGATACTAAATATTCAAAAAAATAAAATAAAAGTAGATGCCTTAACCATCACGAGGATGTTTCAATCTACCTTGTAGTTCCGGATATGTGTCTTATAACCCATAGACTGAGCAATGACTTCCATGCTTGATAGGACAACATTTGCCGGTTTCTGGGAGACAAAGCGAGTGTGGTGTTTCACAATGTTCTGCAATCAGGATAATGAAAACACGTTCAGAATATCATATAGACCTGTTTCCAAACTATAAATAATCGCAATTCCGAGTAAAAAAAGGCAAAGCCTTCTTCCACTTTAAGTAGGGTCGGCTACATGGATAAAAAGGGCAATTTTGATTAAATTTCAAAAAAAAACAATTAGACTTAGTTCGTAACTCTACTAATAATTTCAACATGATATAAGTTTGGTTTGTGTTATAAAATATGAAGCGGAAGCAAAAACATAGAACAAGAATAAAACATATGAACGCGGGATTTAACGTGGAACCCTACTCCGTGAGGAGCGGGATGAAACCACGGGAGAAGCCCTCAAAGGGGCGTGTTTTTCATTGCTTTTTCTCAATGAGTACAGGAGGCCTGGGCCTCCTTATATAGCCTCTTCAGAGCCTCCAAGTCCCATCAATAGGCGGTATGGGACTAAATACTGGATGGGGTAAATGGATCTTCTCCAGGATCCATTTACCCTGTTACAAGTCAATGGGCGCATACAACTAATGCTCCAACACTCCCCCTCAAGCTGGAGCATGCAATGCTCAGCTTGGACAAACAGAAATAAACTCAACTCAACGCTACAGGACACTACGGACAATATCAACCCAACGCGCACATGCTGCAGTCGAGGACGTTGCTTCTCATGCCGTGCAAGTGAGGAGGACGAACGGGTTGGAGTGTGAGTCAACTGAATCTCCTCGTCAGAGAGCATGTACTCTGAACTGCACCTGTCAGAGTCACTGCAACTGAAAACGAGTCTCCTCGTAGGAGTACTCTGGGTCTCTCCCATCTGGCCGAGAGAATGGTACACTGCTCTGGTGTACCTATGATACCACATGAAAACCCTTGTCCTCAAGGGAATGGTCCTCTGCTCTGGAGTCCCTATGGCTCACATGAAAACTCTGGCCGAACAACAATAAGAATGATGAGGACCTCGAACTGATGATGGCAACATATGCTCATCTGAAAATGACCGCACACTCGTGCGTGTCTGAAACTGGACTCGGAATCAATCGTCGAGTCTGAACAACCGTAGAGTCTGGAATCTGAATGGTCTTTGCATGTGAATCTGGAACATCTGAATATGGCTGGAAGAAGACCTGTGACTCTACATATACACTCCCCCTTTCTCCCATACTTGTCGGAACATGAATGTCGACCAAGTTGGGAGAAGACAAGATAGAAGGGGAAAACAAACATACTTGCGGCTTTTCATATTTTTTTTCTCTTCAGCCGTCCATTTTTTTTAAAGCCGTTGACACTTTTTTTTCGGCTTTCGCAAATTCCTTTTTTTTTGAAATTGCGTACGCCTTTTTTTTTGTACGTGACTTTTTTTCTCCTTTTTTTTCGAAAAGAAAAACCTCTTTTTTTTTGACAATGTTGCGTACGGCTTTTCTCATCTACGCGCCCCTTTAAAAACACACTTTTTTCGAATACATGCCTAAATTAAGCTCCCTTTATCTTTCTCTCCTCATTTTCACTCTCTTTTTTTAAGGACCCTCCTCCCCTTTTTTTTTAAATCGTGGGCTTACTCCTCCTTTTTCCTTTTGGACCCTCATTTTTTTTAAAAAAAACCAGTCCTTGATCCTTTGCCCACGTGAGGCTAATTTCAGGACTGGACTTTCCCCCTCCCTTTTTTTTAAGTTCACGCGGTTCTTTTTTTTTGGCCGTGCATGTTTTAGGGTTCCCAACTTGGGAACCCTTTCCACAAGCCGCCGCCGCCGTAAGGGTTCCCCAGTGGGAACCCCTTCTTCCATCGGGATGGCGCGCCAAGGGGGAACGGAGAGCCACGCGCTTGTCGGGGAACGGAGAGTCACGCGCTTGTCGGGGAGCGAGGGGGCCTCCGCCAGGAGGCGCAGGAGATGGGTGGTTCCGCCTGGAGCCACTGCTACGCCGAGGGTGCTGTGCCTTGGAGCCTCGGCTGGAGCGCCTTGCTTTGGAACGCGTGACTTGCTTTGGAGAAGAGAGGCAACACCGCTTGTTAGCGGGGCCTGGAGTTGATATAGATGCGCGCGACGACGGATGGAAGGAGGAGCTCCGCCTGAAGATGGCTTGCGCGAGAGAAGAGAAGACCGCCGCCTAAGAGCACATCAAGGGAAGGCCTGGAACTGCGGCGTTGGGAGATTGCCGCGTGACGAAAGTGCTCTTAGCACCTAGGGCTGCGTGAAGAAGAAGAAGGTTGTTGCTTTGGGGTGCACCACGAAGGAGATCTTGAACACACGGGTGCACCACGGAGGTCCCGCAGCCGCTTTGCAGAATCAGGGTTCCAACATGAACCCTAACTTTCTCTAGCCAATGAAGAATAGATCTTTGGACAGAATAATAATCACCTTTGAACTATGAGAAAATAAGGTTCTTCACAACTTAGGGTTCCAACAAGAACCCTAGAAATAAATCTCAAATCTCGATTCTCAAACAAAAAAAATGAATACACTAAAAACCCTCGAGAATCGAACCCGCTCTGATACCATGTTATAAAATATGAAGCGGAAGCAAAAACATACAAGAATAAAACATATGAACGCGGGATTTAACGTGGAACCCTACTCCGTGAGGAGCGGGATGAAACCACGGGAGAAGCCCTCAAAGGGGCGTGTTTTTCATTGCTTTTTCTCAATGAGTACAGGAGGTCTGGGGCTCCTTATATAGCCTCTTCAGAACCTCCAAGTCCCATCAATAGGCGGTATGGGACTGGATGGGGTAAATGGATCTTCTCCAGGATCCATTTACCCTGTTACAAGTCAATGGGCGCATACAACTAATGCTCCAACAGTTTGTGATTGCAGTTTCATCGGGATTGTAAACAGCCATGGGCTAAATTTGGTCTCCGATTACAAGGTCATTAAGAGCAATAGATTCATATTCAAGTAGATTCCATTCGAAGCCCTTCAGCCAAGGGTTTCATGGAAAGGTCCCAGCTCAACTCATGGGAAGCCATGACAGTGAGGTGAGGCAATCTTGCGCCATGTGCCATTGCATGCGGTGTTGCTATGCAAGGTGGAAGTACTGCTCTTTGTTTGTTGGTGGTTTATTCTAAATGGACTAGCTGTGGGCTGTAATGCTAGATGACACCTCTGAAAGGCATATCCGCTTTTTAGCTGTTGTTATTGTTATTCAAAATTTCAAATCGAAAGTGACTGTTTCTATATTAGTCATCATGGGTATTTCTTGAAACAAGAAAGGGAAACACGCATAGGTATCCGTCCCAAGATTTGAACTATGCTCTTTTGAGTGGTAGGCACACTGCATTACTAATAGAACATTGAAGGGGGGTCATTATTTCTGTTGAAATCTGAGAAGCGGAAGCGGAATTGATAAATTAAGAAACATAAACATGAACACAAGAGATTTAACATGGAACCCTACTCCATGAGGAGCGGGATGAAACCACGGGAGAAGCCCTCAAAGGGGCGGATATTGTATTAGAATTTCTCCATGAGTACAGGAGGTATGGTGATCCTTATGTAGGTGCTCAAGGGAGAATATTCTATAGAATATTCTCTATAGAATATTCTCTTAACAAATAGCCACATAGAATATTCTCTAACAATTTCTACTGGAGGGGGGTCATTACGGGTATTTCTTGCAACAAGATTATTATATTTACGACTAATTCTAGCCATGTGAATTTCTCATGCCACCTCAAAGAAGACATTCCTTAGACCAAGTAGTCGATCTCAGAATGAGGAATCGACAAGATGAGACTAATATTGCCGACTCATTAAATTATCTCTAGGAACGCATAAATATGTTCCCTGCTTTGAATCTTTCAACTGTTCAAACTTTCTCGACTATGAATTTGTTAATCCTCTAGGATTCAATTACCATAATCAATTCCCAACCCAAAGTGAGGACTTGTCATGAGACTTTTGATTTCTCAAGTCGTGAGCCCGGATCATTACATTCAATCAACAATATAAGTGGAACAACACCCAAGGACTCTCTTGAGTATCAAATTCATCATGACTATTCATCTTAACTAAAATAAAATCATGCCAATAAAACACAATTTAATCTTGTTACAAAAAAACAAAATTATAACACTAAATTAACATATAAAAGAACACAAATCAAATAATAAAGAAAAGTTTGAAAAAAGAGATTACATGTATGGGATTTTATCATTTGTGCCCTCTTAGATGTTGTAATATCAATTATGCCCTCCTTTTTTCGGAATATCAAATGTACCCCTGACTTGTTCACTATCACTTGTAACCTCGAGTTAGTTGTTGTTCATCTGCGTCCCAAATTGACATTAACTTTTGGAGAAAAGGGTAATTAGACAGAAATTTTTACGATAGATATGTTATTTTATAGATGCCCCTGACTTCTTCCTCCTCTCTAAACGGACTACTCCTTTCACTGCGATATCCGGCGCATCATTGACATTGCGAGCTTCACGAGAAGATTGCCAAACTTCGACATGTGTTACTAGGGTCTTGAGGCCTTCCAAATCTTTGCCGGTGAAAGATTGACCGGTGCCGGCTTTGTTCTTCAGCAACAAAGATGGCAAGTGCTATTTTGTTGCAAATCTCGACGTGTGGGGTGTGCCTCCTTTTCTGGCTAGGGAACCCCTGATCAGAGGGAGTTTGCTGCATTTGTGTATTTCAGATCAAATTTGGGTTGGAGAGAAGTACCCAACTTTTGTTTCGAAGGATTCAGGGCCAAATTTTGCATTTTGCTGATCCGGCCTAATGATGTCGGTTGAAGCTTCAAAGAGGCTTCTGGTTCTCAACTCCAATGAGTGGTTCTGGTGGTATGGAAAGGTAGGTGTTGCTGTCTATATTTCCGGAGGGTCATTCGGTGAGGATAGAAATGCCCCATTTTTGGCGTTTGGGTACCCGGTTGGAGGGCATTGGGATCCCAGAGCCATGAGGCACCCACCTTCAGACATCGTACTTCAGGTACAGGAAGGTCAATCTATTTTCTATGCAATGTGTTAGTTAGGACGATATTTGTGATGGTGCACTTAATGTTAGGTGAGTTCAGGCTGCTCAATTGCCTTTAGTGGTCTCTGACGTGAACTTTCGAGTGCATTTAGATTGGTTATGTTATTTTTAAAGATTCAGATATCGACTTACTACGAGAGTGGGAAGTTTATGTTATTCAATAGTTTTCTGGATCTGATGTATCTCATGTTCTCTCGGCAAAAATTGACTAGCATTGGTCTCGTTCTTCAGCAACAAAGAAGGCTAGTGCTCCTCTGTTACCAGGTCGGCTGTCACAAGCTGGAGATGATATTGTTCTTGCGCAAGGCTCGAGGTGGTCTCACATGGACAGATAGTAAATGGGTTGCCTACAGATTTCTAAGAGGTGACGTTCACAGGAATTGGTGATCTGATGGTGCTTCATCCTTATGTGTTGAAGAAGGAAAAAATCCGATATCTATGTGCTCTTCAGATGATCTTGTACTCGGAAAAGAAGAGTCAGGTTGCACTCAATCGATGAGTTGCTACTCCTCTGTTATTGCCGAGGTCTTGAGGCCCTTCCTTTCCGTTCTTTTTCTTCCTCTCTGTCTCTCTTTCTTCTTGAGCCTAGGACTTTCTACTATTCAGCCTCGATCATCCTCTTTCTTCTCCGATTAAAACCACACCTCGACCCCATACTTCCTTGTTCTCCTTCCTTTCCTTTTTCTTCTTCTCAGGAATAGGCCGAGGAGGGGGGGAGGAGGTGATGCGGAGGGAGAAGCGATGAAGGCAGTGGAGGAGGCAGGGTCTGGAGGAGGGGGATGATGGTCAAGGGGGCTGGAGGGCTCGAGGAGTGGGGGTGAAGGAAGGGGCTGGAGGAGGTGAGGGTTTCCACTTATGCCCCTCTTACCAACACCATGCCTTGAATAAACCATGGTTAGTTCAACTCATTAACGACTAAACTAACAGAAGGGCACAACTGATAAAAGAACAAGAAGTCAGGGGTACAACTGATGTTCCAAAAAAGAGATGGGCATAACTGATATTGCAACATCTAAGAAGGGTACATGGCACAAGTGATAAAAGAACAAGAAGTCAGGGGTACAACTGATGTTCCGAAAAAGAGATGGACATAACTGATATTGCAACATCTAAGAAGGGTACAGTGTACACGTAATAAAAACACTAAATCTATTAAACATGTACCATATGGTGTTGAGAGATACTTTGTTCCACCCCATAGAGGATACATATTTCATTTCTCAGTATGATGTCTCTTCAGGTATATACACTAACCCTAGAGATTCCCTTATATAAGTAGTTCAGGGGCACCATATTCCAATAAGAAAACAAATCCCATCTTTCTGCTTGATATCGAATGTAAAATCCTATGCCGTTGTCACTACTACTGGTGCCCATGCACTCCCCACATTGCCGTCAACCTCCCTTCACAGTCATCACCAAGGAGATCTCTTCCGTTAACTATTCAAGCACATCCTAAGTTATATCTCTATGTTTTATGGTACACGAAATGACATGGGAAAGTTTCATACCATGTGGTTACATGGAAATCTATTTTTTTACTATCATATGCAATGGGTACAACTCTACGTATACAATCCATGTTTCCTGTATAATACTATGGTGTGTCAGGTACAACCTCCAAATGGATTCAGATCCTCAGTTGAAGGCCTTGAAAATTGGATCCGAGTCCGTTTTATGATCGACCATGCATTCGCCTTCATGAGACATTGTTTTTACTATATTTTTCGTGCTTGCAGTATTTTTGTGACATTTGATGCTTTTGTTGTATACCTCATAATGATGAACATGTCTTGACCACAATCATTGTTTTGAGGAAAACGGGGCGTGCACCATGAAGATGTACACCCTAGGTTTTGACCTCAAACAAGTTGCCAAATTTGTTGCATACGAGTATCATTTCGTATTAGAAAAACCATGCAGAACTGTAATTTCGATCAAAACCATGGTGAATCTTCTGTTATTTTTCCCTTGCTACTTTTTGCTTTGGTCCTAAAAAACCCGTAAACAGTAAATAGATATACTGTATTAAATCCTTATATAATATGAATTTATTTCATGTGATTCCAACACATATAACCTTAGAAATTAGACTTCTCTTGCGAGTATGCTGGAATAAGATTGCATGATGTAAACAATGTGTTTTATGTTAAATGTATCATTGTAGGAATATATGTGTATATTCAATATGAGGTTTGTCATAATTTGTATGTGGAGAAGTGTTGACAATGAATGGAATGAACTTTATTAAGGGGTATGGAGTTCTTACATAGTGTGAAACCCCAAAGCCCAGGTGGTGATAATTAAATAAGAGATCCCGAAGGGTTACAAATAGGAATCAACTAGACTGTGAAGCTTTTCCCTCTGGCTCTACTTCGCCTTTTCTGTGGCATCTTCGCTTTGGCCACCTTCCTCTCCAAAAGATGATACGTGTTCTCCTGCAACTATCTACTCGTACTACTTTGGACTATGAAGCTTGTCAGCTTGGGAAACACCATCGCTCCTCCTTTCCTAGTCGTCCAAGTCGTAGTAGTAGTCGGTCCTTTGAGTTGTTTCATTTTGACATTTGGGGTCCAAGTCGTGTTTCTGATCGTCAAGAGCATAGATTTTATATGGTTGTTGTTGACGATTATTCTAGACTTTCTTGGGTCTTCTTGCTTAAACATAAATCTGAAGCAGGTGCTATAATTAAGACTTTTCCTATTGAGATCAACAACATTTTTTTTTGCTAAAGTTAAATACATTCGCATCGACAATACTTTGGAATTTTCTACTCTTCATTTGACAGAATTTCTCCAATCTATGGGTATTGTTCATCAGACTTCCTGCACTTATACATCACAGCAAAAGTGGGGCTGCAGAACGCAAACATCGTCACCTCTCAGACATCATGAGGACGTGTTGATTCACAGTGGTACACCTCAGTCTTTTTGGGGGGATGTTGTCCTAACCGCCTGTTATTTGGTAAATCGCATGCCATCCACCATTCTTGGAGAGAAGAGTCCCTTCTCGATTACGTTTCCCGAAAAGGAACTCTTCACACTTACACCTCGTGTTTTTGAATCGGTAGCCTTTGTCCATGACTATACTCCTGGCCATGAAAAGCTCTCACCTAGAGCTGTCAAATGTCTCTTTTTTGGTTATTCTCGTACCCAAAAAGGGTATAAATGTTTTGATCCTGTTGGGAGAAAATACTATGTCAGTGCTGATGTTACTTTTTTGAATCTATTATGTATTTCTCTCCTACAGGTGATAGGTTGTCTACTACTGGGTCCAGAGAAGATGTTGTGGTTCCTCCACCTCCATCTGCTCCTTGTGATATCCCGAGGTCTTCACCACCTATACCACCACAACCACCGCCACCTCCACCTCCACCTCCACCCAAAGAGTCTACATTCTTACCCCATGTTTATACTCGCAGGTATTCTACTCGCCCCTCTGCTCATATGCCTACCACATCATCCACCATGCCACAGGTTTATCAGGAACATATTATTTCTACTGATGGCACTAGAGATTTTATTGATGAACAGGAAGAGTCAATTCCAGAGGATGGTGAGGCTGATGAGATGGAGATACCGATTGCTCTAAGGAAACTTCATCGCCAATGTGCTACTTACCCAATGGTTGTAAATGTTTCCTTGGATCATCTGTCATAGGACTACAAGAAGTTTATAGTGGGACTTTCTGCTGTTACTATCCCACGAACATATCAGGAGACGCTCCAGGACAGTGGTGGCACCTTGCTATGGAAGAAGAGATGGCGGCTCTACGATCACGTGCATAGAGCATTGTTTCACCTCCACCAGGAGCATCTATTGTGAGCTGCAAATGGATATTCACGGTCAAGCAAAGGGCCGATGGCAGTGTCGATCGATTCAAAGGAAGGCTTGTGGCTCGAGGGTTCACCCAAACCTATGGGGTGATTATCAGGACACCTTCTCTCCAGTAGCAAGACATTCTACACTACGCATTATGCTATCTGTTGCCGTTTCCAGAGACTGGCCTCTGTATCAACTTGGATCAAGAATGCCTTTCTCTATGGGGATCTCCAGGAGGAAAAATATATGCAACAACCACCAGGATTTGCTACTGAGGGAGAGTCTCAGAAGGTGTGCTGCCTTCACAAGGCGATTTATGGCCTGAAGCAGAGTCCGAGAGCTTGGTATCAAAAGCTATCGGAGTTGATAAAGCAAAAGGGGTTTGTGCGGTCTACTGCGGACCACTCACTTTTTGTACAGAGGACACCTAAAGGTACCGTGGCTATTCTTGTTTATGTAGATGATACTGTCATGACAAGAGATGATGAGTAGGGTATTCTTACCGCCCAGGAGTTCCTTAGTCAGCAGTTTGTGACTAAGGACCTTGGAAATCTTCGCTACTTTCTTGGATTCGACGTGGACTCGTGATGAATCAAAGGAAATTTGTTATGGACCTCCTATCTGAGACATGCATGACAGGGTGCAAACCTGCTTCTACTCCTATGGATGCAAGCATGAGATTGTATGATGAGGACACTGAAGAAATTGATAGGAGGAGATATAGGAGCTTGTTGGGAAGCTCCTATACGCCACTATTACCAGGCCGGATATTGCTTTTGCAGTTAGCAAAGTCATTCAGTGCATGGAGCAACCCAGGAAGTTAGATATGGATGTCGTTCACATGATCTTAAGGTATTTGCAGATGTCACCTGGCTCTGGCCTTATGTTCAGTAGGGATGCATCACTTGAGGTGACAGGATGTGCATATGCAGACTATGCTGGTTGTCCCAGGGACAGAAAGTCGACTTCTGGATTTGTTATCTTTGCAGGCAGTTCACTTGTTTCATGGAAAAGCAAGAAGCAGACTGTGGTAGCCAAATCTAGTGCTGAGTCTGAATACAGGGCTATGGCACAAGGATGTACATGAATGATGTGGGTCAGATCAGTATTAACCAACCTTACTGTTGAGGTTTCTCTTCCTATGAAGCTTTTATGTGATAATCAAGCAGCTATATTATAGCCAATAACCCTGCTTTTCATGAGCAGATAAAGCATATCGAGGTGGATTGTCACTACACTAGAGACATGATCCAGAAAGGCCTTATATCCACCTCTCATGTTTCCACAGGAGATTAGACTGCAGATATCTTCACAAAGGCACTGGCCATAGATTCTTTTCAGAGATGTTGTTCCAAGCTGAGCATGATTGATATTTATGCTCCAGCTTAAGGGGGAGTGTTGAGATGTTTATTTATCATCGTACTATATTTACGGTTTATGTTTTCTTTGGGTATCACTTATGTATTTAGCCCTTTGCTCCTCTCCTATATAAGAGAGCTCTGGGATCTCTTTTCTCATATGAATGAATTTTATTCCAACACTAATAAAGAGATAAAAACAAATAACACAAACAAATAACCTCTACACTCCTCCACAAGTTGGAGTATATCTATCAATCATGCCCAACTTGGAAGTCAACCATGATATATGTTTCTTTGGCAGTGCCTTGGTAAAAATATCAGCAAGATAGAAATCCATGAAGATGTGCGAAATAGTGATCTTCCCTCCCCGTATTGCATCTCGAATAAAGTAACAATCTACTTCAATGTGCTAAGTCCAATCATGGAAATCATCATTGGTAACAGTATATGTAGCAGACTTATTGTCGCATTATGGAGGAACAAGAGTCATAGTAGGGAGTTCAAGCTCCTATAGAAGAGAGACTATCCAGGTAATCTTGCATGCGACTTGAGCCATTGCCATGTATGCAGCCTCTACACTTGATCAGGAGATAATTGTTTACTTCCTGTTTCACCATGTAACAAGGTTTCTTCCAGCTAACATGGCATAACAAGTGATAGATCTTTTGTCGTCAGGAGAACTTGCATAATCATTATTTGTGTAGTCGGTGATGTCAGTGTGCATGTTCGCCCATAGAAAAGACCATTTCTAGAAGCAAGGTTCAGAAAATCGATATGTGGTTTCGTTCGGTCAGGCACTTTGAAGCGAATAAGCGGATAGGTGGAAGTATACGTGGTTTGTATTATTTTAATTAAAACAATTAAAAAATACTAATATATTTATGGGATATTTACACCCATAACCCTGAGTAGTTTCGTAATTACCCCAGGAACCCTCGATAATTCATAATTACACCCAGGACAATGAATAAGTGTCTATTTTACGCCCACAACCCTCCATCAGTTTAGTTCATTAACTCAACCAAACGACTAAGTTAATCTAATCAATCCTCAATCTAACAACTAAAGTTAACCAAAAGTGAAGAAAATAAACAAAAAAACCCCACCCCTCCCCCTTCCTCCTCTACCCCCCAACCCCCCTTCCTCCAGCAACACCTTCCCCCTTCGTCAGCGAACCACCTACACCTTCCTCCACCGATCACCCTCCACTCCCCATCCTTAATTGTTGAGAGAATTTTATATCTTTGTCTTTATTTATACTAGTGTATTTGCTCGCGCTTCGCCGCGGTTATTATACATAGGGGTTTGACGGCCTTTCTCAATGAATTCAAAAACTCAATGCCGAAGATGCTAACAACAACAACAACAAGCCTTTTCCCACAATTAAGTAGGGTGGCTACATGGATTCTTCGCCTCCATTCAGATCTATCTTGGGTCAATTCCGGGCTTATATCCACAAAACTAGGATCCCTTTATATGATCTCTTTCCAATACTTCTTGGGTCGTCGCCCTCTCTTAGCCGGCTCAACATCCCCACACTCGCATCTCCTAACTGGTGCATCAGCTGGTCTTCTTTGCAAATGACCAAACCATATTAAGCGGTTTTCTCACATCTTATCCTCAATCAAAGCTACACCAACTTTCTTTCTGATTGCATCATTCTGAATCCGATCTTTACGTGTGTGTCCACACATCCACCTTAGCATTTTCATTTCTGCTACAGCCATTCTCTCCACATGTCTATGGTTCACAGGCCAACATTCAGATCCATAGAGCATAGAAGGTCTCATGTCTGCTTTGTAAAACTTTCCTTTAATTTTTAAAGGAATTTTCTTATCACAGAGAACAACAGAGGCTCATCTCCACTTTATCCAGCCTGCATTTATTCTATTAGCAACATCTCCATCAATTTCCCAATCATGTTGCAAAATAGATCCCAGATACCTAAAAAAATCTCTCTTCCGAATGTTATCATCACCAATCTTCACCTCGATTCCTTCACCATTGCTTCCATCAAAGGTGCACTCCATATATTCCGTCTTAGCCCTAGTTATACGAAAACCTTTACTCTCCAACTCATGTCTCCATACCTCAAGCTTCTTATTTACTCCATCTCTAGTCTCGTCAATCAACACTATATCATCAGCAAATAGCATACACCAAGGTAACTTATCTTGAATGTGACTTGTCAACTCGTCCATAATCAAAGTAAAAAGAAATAGACTCAAAGTTAAACCTTGATGTAAACCAGTGTTGATGTCAAAACAGCCAGTCTTCCAGACGGGGTCCTTACACAAGATAAAGCCCTATCATACATGTCCTTTATGAGGTTAATGTATAGGAGAGGTACTTGTCACTTCTCCAAAACTCTCCACAATATTCTCTCGTTGGACAGAATCATAAGTCTTCTCCAAATCAATAAAGATCATATGGAGGTTCTTCCTTTTAGCTCTATAAATCTCCATTGTTCTCCTCAGCAAATGGATGGCTTCAATAGTTGAGTGATCTGGCATGAATCCGAATTGGTTTTCTATTACGTTGGAAACTTGCCTCAACATTCTTTCGATCACACGTTCCCAAATTTTCATAGTGTGACTCATCAGCTTGATACCTCTTCCATTTGAACAATTTTGAATGTCTCCTTTATTCTTATAAAGAGGCACCACGATACTCTTCCTCCAATCTTCAGGCATTTTCTTGCTTCGCCAAATAACATTGAATAGATTCGTAAGCCAAGTCAAACCGCGCTCACCTAAAACTATCCATACTTCTACATGGATGTCATCCGGTCCTACACCTTTCCCAGGTCTCATAACCTTCAAAGCCTCATCTAGTTCCTTTCTTTGTATTCGTCTATAACTTGCATGATTCAAGTAACTTTCACTACTAGCTAGATCACCCGAAGTGATCTCTCTATTTCCTTGCCCAATGAAAAGTTTAGGGAAGTACTGCTCCCATCTAGTCTCTATATCCTTCTAAGTAACAAGCACGTGACCTTCCTCGTCCTTAATGCATCACTTGAGAAAGGTCTTCGGTCTTTCTTTCTCTTGCTTTGGCCAACCTTAATATATCCTTCTGGCCCTCCTTAGAGTCAAGATTTTTATACAAAACTTCTTAAGCTTTTGACTTAGTTTCGCTTACAACCTTCTTTACTTCCTTCTTTACTATTTTGTAGTTTGTGACAGTTTCCTCTGTTCTATCCTTAGACATAGCTTTAAAGCACGCTCTTTTAATTTTTAACTTCTCTTGCACCCCTTCACTCCACCACCAAGCCACCTTTTGACATGGGACTCCTCCCTTTGACTCGCCTAGCATCTCTTTGGCAATCTTTCAGATACAAGATGCTACTGCCTCCCACATCTCGTTTACACTTCCGCTACAATCACAAGATAAGTCTTCTAAAACCTTCTCCTTGAAACTCGATTGCTTCAGTGGAAGATTCCACCATTTAGTTCTAGTGATCTTAGGAACCCTCCTTTTCTTTACGAGCCCTTTTATTTGTACATCCAAGACTAACATGCGATGTTGGGTTGTCAAACTCTCTCTTGGGATTACTTTGCAGTCTTTACAACACAACTGATCTCTTCTCCTCAACGCAAAGTAATCAATCTGTGTTGTAGTTGGCCCACTCTTATAAGTAATTAAATGCTCATCCCACTTTTTGAAGAGAGTGTTTGCTATGAAAAGATCATATGCCGTTATGAAATCCAAAATGACTTTTCCCTCTTCATTTCTATCTCCAAAACCATGCCCTCCATGAACACTAGCATACCCTGAAGCATCTTTGCCCACATGTCCTTTAAGATCTCCACCTATGCAAATCATCTCTCTTTGTGGGATTCCTTGTAAAATATTATCTAGATTCTTCAAAAAAGCTTGTTTAGTCCTTTCATTTAAACCAATTTGCGGTGCATAAACTGAAATTATATTCAAAATTTCTTCTTCAAGCACCAATTTTAGCAAAATAATCCCATCCTCGAATCTTTGCACCTCAACCACACAATCCTTCAAATCCTTATGAACAACCACTCCAACACCATTTCTACCCTTATCTTTACCTGAATACAAAAGTTTAAAGCCTGTATTTTCGATCTCCCTTGCTTTCTCTCCAACCCATTTATGAATCATCCTTCTTTCCATCGTATCCACTATCTCCATCAATTTTCCAGTTAAAGTGCCAATATTCCAACTACCAATCCGCAACTCCCGTTGCAATCTCTTTTGGACTAACTTCTTTACTTGCATGCATCCATTATGCGAGAACCCTCGTAAATTTTGGACTTCATCCGGGCGGTGATGAAACAGAACTAGCTTAATTACCCGCATGCATTCCTCATGCGAGAATCATCGCAAATTTTAAATTACATCCAGGCTGCGATGTAGTGGCCCTTGCCAATTTTTCATTGCATTCGGACGATGCAGCGCGTCGCAAGTAGGGAACACCCCAACGAAATCTGTATGTTTGCTAAAATCCATGTTGAAAAGATCCGATTGTCATGAGGCAACTTCCTAAATAGTATTTTTTTAGAAAAAAAATATTATTTAGGAAGTTATCTCCGACTGTTTTACGCTGGTTATCGGCTATCTAACACAACCCTCATCATTTACCCGGTCTTGGGACCGACCATGGCTAAGTTAATGCCGAAGACGCTAAATCACATAAAAATGATTTCACAATGAATTGATATCAAATAAACCACAAATACTTCTTAGCTTCAAACATCACAATTATCTCAATTTAGATCCAAAATATCCCACAATAACTTAAAAGACATATCCATAGTTCAAATTTCATTAAATTTTGGAATCATCAAAATCCATGTAGAGGAAGTTCTTGAACTCTATAATTGGATTCAACTACGACATTCTACACAACTTTCTGCTTGCCATCAAATTTGTCGCTCAATCCGACAACCCTTATATTGCTCTTAGGTTATAAATCATGTACCATCATGATTACATGAAAATCTATTGTATTTTTAGACCAAAGAACAATAAGCACACAAGGTATGCCGAAAATCTGCACCTCCACAGAATCGGCCCGTCCGTGGTTGTTGTTGCTACTACTTTCTAACTCAACCTTGCTCCAATTTCTCTTCATCCAATGAAAACACTATGTTTATATAGGTGGGATCCTCTGTAGATGAGCTCACCGACATCATCGAGAGACCCCAATAACAATCCTAGCATTGAAATTCGCGTACTCTATCACGGGAGGCGATTGAATCCAGTGAACCGAAGCAAATCCATTGTCCTTTGTCCCCTTCTCTTGTGTCTATGCCAACATGTTCATATGCGCAAAGTGCTCCTTCACCGAGCAACGATCGTCTGCACACATGAGGTTCAACGACAGATTTGACGAGATTAGATGAGCAATTAGTATCTGATATTCATAGCGAATATTATATTCATTGGTAGGATTCGTTGAAGAATGATAATGGGTTGTTGTAGCGTCTCGGGCGTAGGACCCCAACTAAATAATAGAGAGAATTGACGCTGACAACTTGTTGGGTTCGGACCCAATTAGACTTGTCGACAATCACTCAAAATGTTGAAGCCCAAGCTACAAGTAGTGATCTCCACCACTTCTAACCAACACCCACACTTCTTTGAAATTCCGATGTAGGACTATATTTGAGATTTAGGGTGATATCAGAAACAATAACATCGACTCAAATGATTATATTAAATGGTATTATATATCTGGACCATTTTTAGGCAACAATTTATATATCAATATCTATACGTTTCAATTATATATAGTATATAATTTATTATTAAGTGGTTTAGATTATATATCATATATAGAAGATTAAATGGTCTAATAAATGGTCTAGATTATGTATTCTATATCTAAGAATCACTATCTATAAATATAATATAAACATTTAATTATAGATACTGATGTTAAGTAATAATCATATATAATCTAAAACATGTAAACTTAGATACTAAGGGATATATATAATCTATCTTATGCTCGTGTTCTACTTATATTTTAATATGATTTGGATGTATTTATATTTTTTAAAATATATTCAGACCCGTTGATACCAAAGTGAAGTATAACAGGAATTAATGTTTTATGTCTTTCCCTAAGCACATTATTATTTAATATAATAGGTGTGATATTAGAATGATGTTCACATAAGGGCATATGACTGATTAGATTGATGTTCACATTAACAAGACATGATTAACACAAGTTCAAATTCTTCTCACCTTATCAAACAGATTTCTATATGCATTCATGTTGTGATAGACCACTCATCCTCTGCTTATGTAATATTTCGGTGATTGTAAAAGATAGAAGGCAACTATTAGCTTCATTACCATTCCATCGGTTGGCACTACCATTATTCACATTGGGATGACCTTCTGCAAATATGTTGGAATAGACTTTGGGTGAAAATTTCATAGAAGTCATATAAGAAATGTATTAAACAAATTTACAGTCGAACCTTCCTAAGATGATTTGAGAAATTTTCGCATCTTGAGAAAGCAAAATTTACATGTACTTAGAATCTATAAGTATGTACACATGCAGAGATCTGAATTCAAAATGGTATATGTTATTGACATCATGTTTAGTATGCAAAGCATTTACCTAAATATGTATCAACTTGTTCAGATTTAAAGTTTTAAATTGCCTATTATTTTGCATGTATGAAAGTTTACATATCAGTTGATCAATGTTTAAAATTTTAGATAAATTTTGGATATTAGTATTACGTTTGTAAAATGAACAAATAGTTGTTCTACACTCAAAAGATAGAAACCAAATCCCAACTAATATCAATGTGTGTTCATTATGTTAGTTTCATTTGCAGTTTGTGTCAAGTACCATTGATATTATAATGTGTCAATGCCAGATGTAAAGTATTGTTTGAACTTGTCGAGTATTCTTTACGTTCTGAGATGACATAAAGCACGTATCATGTAAGCCTAAATTAGGTGGAGCTAATTCCGGCTTAAGCTCAATGCTACTGATTTATATCCATATGAAAAGCTTTAAGTCTGGTAAAACCTCATCCATGTTGAACAGATGTGTGATATATTCTAATCATGGCTCAATCTATAAGCATGGTTATTTAAACAACATGAGTTTATTTATTTCGTTTCTCTTTGCACAATGGTATATATCTTACAACATACATGTATTGAATCATGACATGATTACATCTAAGTCAAGTTTGTTAGAGCCAAACCAGGAACCAGACTTCTGTATTATATATTCTCTGCTTAGAATATTATTACACATTAAGAAAGTACACATGAACTTAGTATAAATCAACCTTCCGGTCTGATTGATTCACTGGAGGAAGTTACTGAAATAATGGAGTTGCTTCCTTCATTCATGTAGTAGGTATGCTTCCAGGAGGAGGAAGAGAAGCATGCATTTCTGAATCATAAAGGGTGATCATGGGGGGTCCTTCTGCAAATCAATGCTACCACCTCGGGGCTCGTGACCTTCCAGAACATGATCAGTGCATCATGTGATGTATCTACCCCACGACAATCTTGCTGGAGAATTGCATTGCACTCACCAGTTGCTCCCTCACCATCAATGAGTTTTCAACCACAGCTACGGGGAAAAAGCTATGATGCCTAGGTCCAACACCACCTCCACCATCTCCAGTTCCTATGGAGATCACATACGACTGCGAGAGAGTTTCATGGGATAATTGTTTAGGGCACATCGAGGAGCTCCGGTTGCTAATCATAAAATGGGAGGCTTTGAACAGAGGCATCCGCATTGCCACCATGGGACCTCTCTTAGAAGAGCATAAGATTAGCTCAAAGCTTTAGATTAGCATGATGGGTTCTTTGTTCCGTACGATCCCTCCATTGTCAGGGTCGAAGGTGGGGATACAAAGGTCGCAACGATGGGTGAGACTATGATGGTGCATCTCGTGGGTCTAGACAAATGTTTAGGAGACGGAGGAGCTGCACAGTGACACCCATCGCAATCTCTAAGATGTGCTTCTCTCGGCAGTTACATCGCTATGACAGCGATACCATCAAACACAACCACGAGGAGACACCACTAATAGGATCGTCATGGTTACGGTGGTTGTCAAGAGTGGCGGGACGATCAAACTTGATCGAGGGGAAGTGGGAAGCGTTCAGAGCGAGGCCATTGCGATGCACCCCCTACTTCATCCTAGAGGTCAATGAGGGAGTTGACAGTGGATTCAGTAGAGTTGGAGGATAGGCCTTGTGGCAAGTTGTCATCATTTCTGCAGGCGACGACGTCGTTGAGGGCATAAATGAACCGCATCTAGGATTTGGAGTCATTAAGGATGGAGTTGATGGAGGAGGAGGTGGAGCGGGTTTGATCGAGAAAAGAGGCGGAGGAGGAGAGAGAAGGGGGAGTGTGAGAATGGGAGAAAGGGAGTGCGGGGAAACATGGAAAGAGAGGCAGGATAAAAGGGTATTGAGATGCCACGTGTCGGAAAAAGAGCAAGGGTTGGGAGGTTGTCGAGCTTCCGAAGGGGGAACCAAGAAAAGGAATGAAGGAACCTCAAGAAACCATGTGTCATGTTGTACAAGAAGCTGGGTGAAAACCCAGCTTTAAAATAAGTATATAGATTTCTCTAGTTTTTCCGTCTTCTTTATGTAATTTCTCCTAGAGCCTTTCTTTTATAGAAGAGGGATCTAGGGCTATGTGGAATACAACTTTTTTTCACACTTTCTACGTGGTATCAGAGAGACGGTCCTAGACCAGAGCCTATGCCCTAACCCTAGCCCTCCCCATCAAAAGTCGCGTTGCCCCTTCACCCTGTTGCGGGCCACCACCTCCATCGTGGGCTTCTACCCCCGTTGAAGGCCATCGCTCCTTCGTGGGTCGTCGCCCCTCGCGACATCTCACGGGCCGGCACCTCTTGTGGGTTGCTGTCGCGCATCTCGCGGGTCGTCGCACCTCGCAGGTTGTCGTCGTCCCTAGCGGGCATCTTGCGGGCCGCCGCCCCTCGCAGGTCTCTCCTGTTCGTATTGTCGCCGCCCATCTTGGTTTAGGTCCGCTCTTGGGCCTTTAGGTTGTGGCGTGATCATCAAAAAATACTCTAGTCACCCAAAGGCGCCTTCCAAGAATGGAAAAGGTTGTGGTATGAGTCTACACCAATAATCATCTTCTCATATGTCAGTGCCGACGCAAGTCTTATTTGGTGCAGTCCCAGTCTTGGTGATAGTTGTCATCATGGTTGATAACAAAGTTGATGTTCCATCTATGGGGGGCTTCAAAGGTCCAACCCCCATCATCAAGATGGATGAAACAAACTATGAACTGTGGGCCATGCAGTTCATGAGCCTGATGCAGTGTAATGGCAAGAAGTACATCCTCACGGCGGAGGAGCCAAGTGACAAGACTGGGATACATGCCTCATGGGAGGCAGACGATGCTTAGGTACGTGTATGGCTATATGGGACTGTGTCTACAGAAATAACAAATGATATACTGAGCCAGCCTACTACAAAGGCTATGTGGGACATTCTCGCTGCTACATACTCTCCACAGAATAATAAGTCGAAGATATTACAGCTCCAGCATGATATCTTTACATTAAAGCAGAATGGTCGACCCCTCATACCATATGTACTTCATTGAGGGGCATGTTCGAGAAGCTACACGGTTAAATTCCCTTGACTGCTACGCCAGAGCAGCTCATGGCATATAGAGACTCTGTAATGACTGGGGTCTTTATAGAGGCCTTCGATCCAGAATATGACTCAGCTCACGCCCAGATTCTTACTGATGCTACCATATCTCTAATGGAGGAGGCATATCGCATATTGAGTAGGCTATCTATATCCTCTGGTGGTAATGTGCAGTCTCAAACATCATCAACCATGGTTGCATCTCGTGGTAGGGGGAACTCTACTCCATATCGTGGTAGGGGAGGATCTAACAGTGGTAACGGAAGGTAGGGGTTGATTCCGTCAGTTGTGTACCTTCTGCCACAGGACAGGCCACTCTGAGGAAACATGTTATTCAAAGCATGGGTTTCATGCTTTCGCTAGAGTTGCAGAACAGACTCGATAGGTTGGGAGCCCATCTCCTGTAGCTGATCAGAGATTTAACAAACTTGTGGCCAGACTCAGGGAGATCATGCCTACTCCTGGATCCTCCAGCTCTCCTTTACGATCCTCAGAGGTAGCTGCCTCAGCCGCTGCATCTTCATCAGGTATATCATATGCCTTTACTAGTTGTTGTTGAAATCTAAAAAGCATAAGCGAAATCGATAAAACGAGAAACATAAACATGAAGAACAAGGATTTAATGTGGAACCCTACTCCCTAAGGAGCGGGACGAAACCATGGGAGAAGCCCTCAAAGAGGTGGATATTCTATTGGATTTCTCCAAGAGTACAGGGGGTATGGAGCTCCTTATATAGCCTCACAGACAGTCTGGAGTCCCACCCCTCATCCATGTGGGACTAAACATGACTTGAGTAGTTGGATCTTGGTGATATCCATCTACCTGCCTAATATATTCTCTAACACTCCCCCAAAAGCTGGAGCTGAGAAAGCTGCAGCTAGCAACAAAAAAGAAAGTGTACAACACATCTTCACACGATACATCACAAGAAAAACACATACTTGTTGCTAGTAGAAGATCTCGCACGAGGATTGGTCTGCGGCATTCAGGTCATCGGAACGTATCTCCGCCATGCATGTAGAGTCGATGTGATACCAAGTCACCAAAACTTATCTCAATCTTACCTGGAGAAGAGTCGCAATAGAAGTCCAGCGCGGAGTAGTAGTCGGGTCGCAAAAGAAGTATGTGCCATGACGAAGAAGTCGATGCTCGGTGAATATGAATGATCAAAGAAATCTGCAGAGTCAGTCTGTCGGTCATAGACATGCAGATGCCCTGAAGAATATAGCTCTGACTCCCCCTTTCTCCCATACTTGATAGAATAAAGAGCTTGGAATATCAAGTTAGGAGAAGCAAAATATGCAATATTTTTTTCACAAATCAGCTTTTTTTAATTTGTTTAACTTTTTTACGGCCATTCCTCTTCTCTTTTTTTGCAAAATTTCTTTCCCTTTTTTTAACTTGTATACGATTTTTCTCCTTTTTTTTGTATGCACCTTTTTCCGAAAGAAATTCTCTAATTTTTTGAAACTCGGCCCAACAACCCTTTTTTGTTATTGGACTTTTTTTACAAACCATGATCAAACAAAATTTCCTCTCCTTTTTTTCTTCTTTTTTTAATTGCACCAGATTTCCCCCTTTTTATAGCAAGCCTCCCTTTCTTTTGACTGCTCTCTCTCTATTTTTATCAAACAACACAATGGACCCCTCTCCTTTTTTTAAATCAAACACAGGACCATGTTGGGCTATCCCCACTTGCATAAATACTAGGGTTCCCAGTGGGGAACCCCTTCTCATGCAGTAACACGGAAGCCGCCTCCCTGATGAGGGTTCTCTTTCTCGTCGTCGCTGCTAGGGGAATCTCCTGCAGCTGTCACCGTCGATGAAGGAGAGAAGATATCCTGGAGGAGGATTGCGCGAGACGACGAGGATTGCGCGGAGGAAGATTGTCGCATGGTGGGAGGGCGACGCCGCTGGGAGGACTAGCCGCCACGAACTCCCTCGTTTGTCATGCAGTGGAGGCCTCGCGAGTATTGCACGACCTAAAGTCGAGGGAGAGGGCGGTGACCTATAGCTTGGGTGGAGAGATGTGGTCCCCTTGGTTGAAGGGGCTGCCGCTAGGGGGCTAAATGGAGGTGCAACTAGAAGCCTGGAGCCCTTGTGTCGCCCCGATTGATGGAAATGGCTCGTCGCCTTGGTAAGCTGGAGGAGAGACTTCTCCGGAGGTGATGGTTGCTCGAATCAAGAGGTTGGTGCTGTTGAGACCTTCGTCGCCGCTGAAATTGAAAGGAGGAAGGACACATACCCCCATGCGCGAGGAGGTTGAAGATGCTACACAAACACAATTGTGTTGGATCTGATGGGGCTCCTGAAGCATGTACAACATCTCCACGAACTAGATCTTAGGGTTTAACGATGGAGAAGGCGCAGACCAGATCCAGGATTCCACAAACCAGATCCAAGGGGAAGGCACCGCCTAGAGCCATGGAGAGGCTCTTCCTAAGGCTAAAGCCTCTTGGAAGAGGCTTTTTTTATCTTCGACCTAGAGCATCCCCTGCCGGAGTTTTGTATGCCGGGATTGGGTAGTGATGAAACCAAAGAAGATATGGCTGGAGATCTAAAAACTTTACTTAGAATAGGGTTCTGTGAAACCTTAAACTCTGCTCAGAACTTGAACACAAGATCTCCAAAACTTGGAAACGATCAAGAACATGAATATAAATAAATTTACACAAAATAAACTCATAATTGAATCCATTGAATCGACCGCACTGATATCATGTTGAAATCTGTGAAGCGGAAGCGAAATCGATAAAACAAGAAAGATAAACATGAAAAACAAGGATTTAACGTGGAACCATACTCCCTAAGGAGCGGGATGAAACCATGGGAGAAGCCCTCAAAGGGGAGATATTCTATTGAATTTCTCTAAGGGTACAGGGGGTGTGGGGTTCCTTATACAGCCCCATAGACAGTCCGTAGTCCCACCGCTCATCCATGTGGGACTAAACATGAGTGGGGTAATTGGATCATGGTGAGATCTAATTACCCACCTAATATATTCCCTAACAGTTGTTGCCGGAAAGATTAGTCGAAATGGATTATGGACTGAGATGCATCCATCACCTTTGTGGTGATAGAAGTCACTTTAGTGCTTTTGGTCCAACCCATCCTGGACGATCTGTTGTGAAAGCACATGGAACACATTCTCCCATTACTGATCAGAGTGAGGTGCAGTGCAATTCCTTTATGTAGGTGCTTCCTCCATTCGCACTGGATCTGTGTCTCCTTATATGTGACACCTTTGTTTTGGCCATCTTCCTCTGCAAAAGTTGTGCCCGTTCTTCCATAGATTTTTCCTTGCTCTACCTTTCCATTCCTTTGGCATCTTCTCTTTGGCCATCTGCCTCTGCAGAAGATGTGTCATTTCTTGCCGCAGATATCTACCCGTACTGCATTGGATTTTGAAGCCTGTCAGCTTGGGAAACACCATCGGTCTTCGTTTCCAGTCCGTCCGAGTCGTCATAGTAGTCGGTCTTTTGAGTTGTTTCACTTTGATATTAGGGGTCCGAGTCGTGTCCCTGATCTTCAGGGACATCGTTATTATATGGTTGTTGTTGATGATTTTTCCAAATTATCTTGGGTATTTTTGTTGAAACAAAAGTCTGAACGGTTCAATTATTTGAAAATTTATTATTGAAGTTAATAATATCTTCTCTACCAATGTCAAAGTAATTCGCACAGATAATGTGTTGGAGTTCTCAACATTAAATTTGTCTGATATTCTCAGTTCACAGGGCATTATTCATCAAACTTCATGTAGTTACGCTTCGCAACAAAATGGTGTGGAGGAACGCAAGCATCGCCACCTCCTTGATGCCACTCGGACGTTGTTGATCCATAGTCGTGCCCCTCATTCCTTTTGAGGGATGTTGTTCTCATTGCATGCTACTTGGTGAATCGTATGCCATCTACTATTCTTGGAGAAAAGGTTCCCTTCTTGATTGTGTTTCCCGAGAAGGATCTATTTTCCCTCACACCTCGTGTCTTTGGGTTTGTGGCATTTGTGCATAATTGTACCCCTGATCGTGATAAGCTCTTTCCAAGAGCTATCAAATGTATGTTTGTTGGGTACTCTCGTACTCTAAAAGGGTATAGATGTTAGATCCTGTGAGTAGGAGATATTATGTGAGTGCAGATGTAACCTTCTTCGAGTCTATCATGTATTTCTCTCCTACAGGTGGCAGGTTATCCAATAACAATGTGGACGATATTGTTGTTCCTCCACCTCCATCTTTCGCACCAGTTGAACCTGAGCAACATGTACCTCCAACACCACTACCACCTCCACCACCTGTGCAGGTCTTCTACTAGCTCCTCTGCTCAACAACCGTCATCATCACCCAGCACGCCTAAGGTATGTCATGATAACATTATATCCACTGATGGCACTGGAGTTTTACAGGATGACTCTGTTGTAGAGGGCAATGAGGAGGCCGATTTGGATATTCCTATAGCGTTGAGGAAGCCACAAAGTCAATGTGCTAAATATCCACTGGCGGCACATGTCTCTTTGGATCATCTTTCTGATGAATACAAGAAGTTTGTTGTTGGCCTTTCCGTGGTTACTATACCCAGAACATATATAGAGGCATTACAGGACAGCAGGTGGCGTCAGGCCATGGAAGAAGTGTTATAAAATATGAAGAATGCGGAAGCGGAATGATAAAACAGAGCTAAGAACAAGAAACATAAACATGGAACACCATGATTTTACGTGGAACCCTACTCCGTGAGGAGCGGGATGAAACCACGGGAGAAGCCCTCAAAGGGGCGTGTGTTTCTATTGCTTTTCTCAATGAGTACAGGAGGTCTGGGGCTCCTTATATAGCCTTCCCAGAGCCTCCAAGTCCCACCACTAGGCGGTATGAGACTAAACACTGGATGGGGTAAATGGATCTTCTCCAGGATCCATTTACCCTGTTACAACTCAATGGCGCATAGAACTAATACTCCAACACTCCCCCTCAAGCTGGAGCATGCAATGCTCAGCTTGGACAAACAGAAAGATACTCAACTCAACGCTACAGGACACTACGGACAATATCAACCCAACGCGCACATTGCTGCAGTCGAGGACGTTGCTTCTCATGCCGTTCAGGTGAGGAGGACGAACGGGATGGAGTGTGAGTCAACTGAAGACTCGGAATCTGACCGTCGAGTCTGAACTTGCGCCTGAAGTCTCCTCGTCGGAGAACTGGGTCTCTCCCATCTGGCTCAGAGAATGGTGCACTGCTCTGGTGTACCTATGATACCATATGAAAACCCTTACCCTCAAGGGAATGGTCCTCTGCTCTGGAGTCCCTATGGCTCACATGAAAACTCTGGCCGAACAACAACAAGAATGATGGGGACCTCGAACTGATGATGGCAACATATGCACATCTGACAATGACCGCACACTCGTGCATGTCTGAAACTGGAGACTCGGAAACAATGATCGTCGAGTCTGAACAATTGCGCAACAAACTGGGACTCGGAATCTGAACGTCGAGTCTGGAATTGTGCATGTAGAATCTTCATCCGTAGAGTCTGAACAATTGATTGGCATGGAATCTGTCATCTGAATCTGGATCATGCAACAGACCTGTAACTCTACATATATACTCCCCCTTTCTCCCATACATGTCGGAAAACATGGACGTCGACCAAGTTGGGAGAAGACAACAATGATGGGGATAAAACAAAACCACTTAGCCGATTACACATTTGTCGGCTTTCAAAACATTAAAAATTTTTTCTTTTCGAAACATTTTTTTTAAAGCCGTTGTTTTTTTTTCGGCTTTTCATCAATATTTTTTTAACACATTTTTTTATCTTCTTTTTTTTCCGGTTCTTGCATTTTTTTTAAGCCTCCAATTTTTTTGCTTTGCGTACGGCTTTTTTTAATATTGTACGCGCCTTTTTTTTCATTCAACTCACCTCAGCCGCCCAAGGGGGCCATTCAACTTTTTTTATAGCAAGCCCATTTGGGCCGGATACAACCATTTTTTTTCAAGGCACGATCCACGTGCTTACAAACAAAAGATAATATTTTTTGATAACTCCGTAACCCTATTTAGGGTTCCCCCGTACGGGAACCCTCTTCATAAAGTCCCGCCGCCCCGATGGGGCCTCTGGTCACCCCCGCCCCTGGAGGATCGCGCCTGGGGTTCGTACGCGCCGCCTGCGCTGGGGAGGGGGGGGGGGGTCTTCCCTGGAGGTTGCGCCGCCTGCGCTCTCCGCCTGGAGCGATCTGGAGGACTGCTGCGCGCCTGATACGGTGGTGCTGATGTGCGGCACGGGGCCGCAGCCTGATGCGCGGCGAGATGCGCCGCTTTGGAGCGACTGTCGCAGGCAGAGTGCGCGCCTGAAGCTCCGCCGCATGGAGGAGTTGCGCGGCGCAAGAAAGGAGGAAGGCGGAACGACGCCTCTTGTGATGCGTCTGGGTCGAGAAGGGCGCCGCGTGGATTCGCTTGGAGGAGATCACGACGTTGGTGGGACTTGAAGGGGCGCGCTGCCTGGATCGTACGCAGCCCGAAGGCTGGGGGCTGCCTCGGCACCATCTTGGAGAACTCGTGCAAGCCGTGCGCACGTGAAGAAGCGGAGAAGGCGTGCACGTCGAGAGTGCCATCTGGAGATCTGTTGGAGCATCGCTGAGGAGCAGGACTGCAGATTCTGAGATCTGGCTGAGATCTAGATTGGTAGGTCTGGGCACTCGAAGGCCTGGAGATGGACAGACCTGGGTGCCGCCAACATGCGGCTAGGGTTTGCTGCTGGAAGGGTGCTGTCGATGCGATCTGATGGTTGGCTGCGGATCATCTTCGGCATGAAACATGGATTTAGGGTTTTACGAGAAAACCCTAGAACATCTTTGAGCAAACTCCAGAACTTAGTACAATAATCAGACTAGAACAACTCTTGAACAGGAGCAACAAATCTTCACCATAAAAAACGAATCTCGAAAAAAAAATTAAGAGACAAACTCCTCGAGAATCGACCTGCTCTGATACCATGTTATAAAATATGAAGAATGCGGAAGCGGAATGATAAAACAGAGCTAAGAACAAGAGATATAAACATGGAACACCATGATTTTACGTGGAACCCTACTCCGTGAGGAGCGGGATGAAACCACGGGAGAAGCCCTCAAAGGGGCGTGTTTTTCTATTGCTTTTCTCAATGAGTACAGGAGGTCTGGGGCTCCTTATATAGCCTTCCCAGAGCCTCCAAGTCCCACCACTAGGCGGTATGGGACTAAACACTGGATGGGGTAAATGGATCTTCTCCAGGATCCATTTACCCTGTTACAACTCAATGGCGCATAGAACTAATACTCCAACAAGAAGAAATGACGGCCTTAACATCTCGCGGGACATGGACCATTGTATCGCCTCCACGTGGTACCTGCCTCCATAGTCAGCTGCAAGTGGATATTCTCCATTAAGAAAAATCCAGATGGAAGTGTGGATCGCTACAAGGCAAGATTGGTGGCTCGTGGCTTTACCCAGACATACGGAGTGGATTATCAGGACACGTTTTCTCCAGTGGCAAGACACTCGACGCTTCGGATCTTACTAGCAACTGTTATAGCACGGGATTGTCCACTATGCCAGCTTGATGTGAAAAATGCACTTCTTTATGGAGATCTCCAGGAGGAAGTATACATGCAGCAGCCACCTGGGTTTGCTGCTGAGGGGGAGTACCAGAAGGTATGTCGACTACATAAGGCCATTTATGGCCTAAAGCATAGTCCTAGAGCTTGGTACCAAAAGCTGTCCGGACTTAATTGAGCAACAGGGATTTAAGAGGTCCACTGCGGACCACTCACTATTTGTTCAGAAGACACAGAGAGATACGGTTTCCATTCTTGTCTATGTAGATGATATTATTGTGACAGGAGATGATGCTCAAGGCATTCAGATAGCCAAGAAGTTCCTAGGTAAAGAGTTTGTAACCAAGGTTCTTGGCACTCTTCGCTACTTCCTGGGGTTAGAATTTGCCAGGAATCATCGGGGTCTAGTGATGACTCAGAGAAAGTTTGCCATGGATCTCCTTTCTGAGACGGGTATGACCGGGTACAAGCCAGCTACGACTCCTATGGATCCAAGCATGAAATTGTATGATGACGATACTGAAGAAGTTGATAGCAGGAGGTATAGAGAACTTGTTGGGAAGCTTCTATATGTGACTATCACCAGGCCAGATATTATGTTTGCAGTAAGCAAGG
Source organism: Ottelia alismoides (assembly GCA_037367405.1). Taxonomy (NCBI): domain Eukaryota; kingdom Viridiplantae; phylum Streptophyta; class Magnoliopsida; order Alismatales; family Hydrocharitaceae; genus Ottelia; species Ottelia alismoides. The sequence continues at coordinate 514,293 of JAZKJV010001028.1, read as the reverse complement.
TTAGCCAATTCATGGAGCGGCCCAGAAAGGCACATATGGAGGCTATCTATATGATTTTGAGATATCTGAAGAACTCACCTGGTTCAGGAATCCTATTCAGTAGGGATACGTCCTTGGAGGTAACAACTTATGCAGATGCTGACTATGCAGGATGCCCCACAGACAGGAAGTCTACTTCAGGGTTTGCAGTCTTTGTGGGACACTCACTTGTCTCATGGAAAAGCAAAAAGCAGACTGTAGTTGCCAGATCAAGTGCAGAATCCGAATACAGAGCCATGGCCCAAGGAAGTGCAGAGATTATGTGGGTTAGATCGGTGTTGACTGATCTTTCCATAGAAGTTCCTCTTCCTATGAAACTATTATGTGATAATCAAGCCACATTATTCATTGCAAATAATCCTACATTCCACGAACGAACGAAGCATATTGAGGTGGATTGTCATTACACTCGAGATCTGATACAGGGGGGACTCATATCTACATCTCATGCGTCTACAGGAGATCAGACAGCAGATATCTTCACCAAGGCTTTAGCACGAAGTCCTTTTCAGAAGTGTTGGTCCAAGCTGAGCATGATAGATATATATGCTCCAGCTTGAGGAGTGTTAAGTTAAATATCGCATTATGTCTTTTTATGTAATTCCTACTACTCAGAGTACTTATCTTGTAATTAACCCAGGGCTATTCTCCTATATAAGAGAGCCCTCGGGTATGTATAATGCATCGACTTCTTTTCCTATCAGGTTCAATTGCATTTGTTTATCAGATGTCCGTTGGTCTTGACTAGCTCTCTCCAAGAGCTGTCAAATGTGTGTTTGTTTGTTATTCCAAGACCCAAAAGGGATACCGTTGCTTCGTCCATGTTTGACAAAGATACTATATTAGTGCTGACGTGACCTTTTTTTAGTCTAATATGTACTTCTCTCCTACATGTGACAAGCACATTTCTTTTAAAGATGGGGAAGAAATCTATACCTCTGGTCTCTACTCTACCATCATCAGCAACACCACCTCCTCCAGCATCTCCTACACCATCGTCTCCTCCACCACCGCCGCCACCTCCTCCACCTACATTCTTTCCTCAGGTTTATCAGCGTCGACATCGTGCATATGTGCCTCGTCAATCATCCACCATGCTCAAGGTATGTTCTGAGCATTTGAGTTCTTTTAATGGTGTTGGGAAAAACAAAATGACTTGTTTATTCCATGAACCCTATGCTCTCTTATATAGGAGAGGAGCCTATGGGTAAATTACATAAAGCATACTGAGAGGAAAAACAATATAAAGAAAGGTACAGATACTACTATTATTGTATGCGTTAACACTCCCCCTCAAGATGGAGCATAGATATCAATCATGCTCAGCTTGGAAGCACACTTCTGAAATGGACCTCGTAGCAATGCCTTGGTGAATATGTCTGCAGTCTGGTTCTCTGAAGTAACATGAGATGTAGCAATGAATCCTTTCTGAATCATATCACGTATGAAGTGACAATCCACCTCAATATGCTTGGTCCGCTCATGGAATGCAGGATTGTTTGCAATAAACAAAGCAGCCTGGTTATCACATTCCAAGTTCATAGGAAGTGGTACATCTAAACATAGATCTGTTAGCACCGCTTTCACCCACATCATCTCTGTAGTAGCCTGGGCCATAGCCCTATATTCGGATTCAGCACTAGATCTAGCTACCACAGTTTGTTTCTTGCTCCTCCATGAGACTAGGGCATCTCCAACATAGACAGCATACCCTGAGGTGGACTTCCTATCCTTGGGACATCCTGCATAGTCTGCATCTGCGCATGCTGAGATAGAAATCCCCTTTCCTTTCTTGAATAGAAGACCTGCACCTGGAGAAGATTTGAGATATCTAAGTATCATATGTATTGCATCCATATGCACCTGGCGTGGTTGCTCCATGAACTGGCTCACACGGCTCACTGCAAATAATATATCTGGCCTAGTGATCGTGACATATAACAGTTTGCCTACCAGTTCTCTATATCTTCTCCTGTCCACCTCCTCTGTGTTATCTTCATAAAGCTTCATGCTGGGGTCCATTGGTGTCGTAGCAGGTCGACACTCGAGCATACCTGTTTCACTCAACAGATCAGTAACATATTTCCTTTGTGACATGACTAGCCCATAGGAATTTCTGGCAAATTCAAGCCCCAGAAAGTATCTAAGGACCCCAAGATCCTTAGTGACAAACTCACTAGCCAGCATTTCTTTCGCCTGCCTTATGCCCTGCTCATCATCTCCTGTAATCAAGATGTCATCAACATAAACCATAATGACAATGATACCTCTCACTGTTTTCTGTACAAACAAGGAATGATCAGCATTGGAGCGTTTGTATCCTTGTTTCTCGAAGAGATCCGAGAGCTTCTGAAACCATGCTCTGGAACTCTGCTTCAGGCCATATATAGCCTTATGCAACCTGCATACCTTGGAGCACTCCCCCTCAACAGCAAAACCAGGTGGCTGTTGCATATATACTTCCTCCTGCAAATCTCGAGCGGTTTCATGTCCAACTGATGGAGCGGCCAGTCTCGAGCAACTGCAACTGACAACAAGATCCTTAGGGTGGAATGACGTGCCACTGGCGAGAAGGTGTCAAGATAATCCACCCCATATGTTTGTGTGAAGCCACGTGCCACCAGACGTGCCTTGTACCTGTCAATGGATCCATCTGCATTTTGCTTCACTGTGAACACCCACTTGCAGCTCACTGGATTCACATCTGGAGGTATAGGAACCAAACCAAGTACCTCTAGACTGAAGTGCGGCCATTTCTTCTTCCATTGCAAGCCTCCATCTACTATCCTGCAGAGCCTCATGATGATTCCGTGGAATATCTATGGCTGAAAGTGCCATAGCAAACGTCCTGAAATCTCCAGATAGCCGCTCAAAAGACACAGAGGCTGATAATGGGTATTTGGCGCAACTCCTCGTCGACTTCCGTAAAGCAATGGGAACATCCAAATCAGTTGTAGGCTCATCTGGCTCCTGCAACACATCCTGCTCAGAAATGTCGTCAGATCCATCAACATTAATATGCTCATTACATACCATAGGCGAGCTAGTAGACGAGTCATGACCCTGAGCTGGTGGAGGAGGCCTGCGGGTATAATGGAACGGGAGTGGTGAGATGGGCTGTTGTGGTAGTGGTGGTGGAGGTTTTGATGATGGCATCTGAGGTGGTAGTGGTGTCATGTATATGGCATCATGTGGTGTAGGTGGAAGCTGATTGTCTCCAGATGCTGAAAAATACATACTAGATTCAAAAAATGTAACATCTGCACTAATCATATACCGCCGACGCACAGGATCAAAGCACTTGTACCCCTTTTGAGTTCTGGAATACCCGACAAAGACACACTTGACAGCCCTAGGAGAGAGCTTGTCAGTACCCGGTGACAACTGATGGACAAACGCAACCGACCCAAACACACGAGGAGTGATAGTAAACAGATCCTTGTCGGGATAAATGAGTGAGAACGGAATCTGTTCATTCAAGACTGACGAAGGCATCCGATTGATTAGGTAACATGCAGTAAGAACTGCATCACCCCAGTAGGAATATGGAACATGACTTTGTATAAGTAGAGATCTAGTGACATCAAGGAGGTGACGGTGTTTTCTTTCAGCAATCCCATTCTGTTGAGATGTATGGGCACAAGATGTTTGGTGAACAATTCCTTTTGATGAGTAGTAATTAGCAAGAAAATTAGTGCACAACTCTAAAGCATTGTCACTTCTTATACTTTTCACAGACGTAGAAAAAACATTTTGGATTTCATTCAGAAAGTGAATAATTATATTTCCGGCTTCAGATTTATTTTTCATCAGAAACACCCACGACACTCTAGAAAAGTCATCCACAAATACAATATAATATCTATGTCCCTGATGATCAGGTACACGACTCGGACCCCAGACATCAACATGAAATAACTCAAACATGGAGGTACTACTCCGACCAGGACGACTGGGAAAGGACGACCTGTGATGCTTTCCCAACTGACATGCCTCACACTGAACAGATGTGTGAGGAAGACTATACGGCACTACTCGACGCAACTTCTGAAGCGGTAAATGACCTAAACGCAGATGCCACAGAAAAAGGGATACTTGGCCAGAAGAAGAGGATGTGGTTCCAGCAAATGGGGTCTGATTCAGGCGGTAAAGGCCTCCATGCTCATAGCCACGACCAATCACGTTGCCCGTATGGATGTCCTGAAAAATCAAAGAAGATGAATCAAAAATTGCCCGACAATGAAGATCCTTCGTAATCTGACTAATTGACAATAGGTTCATTGAAAAATCAAGTGCATGTAGCACATTCTTGAGCTGCATAGACGGTGTCAATCTAATCTCCCCATGACCAGTGATGGGGGAATGTGTGCCATTTGCAATGACAACTGTCCGTCCCGGAGGGATCTGGGTATAACATGTAAGTAGACTCTGGTCGCCACATAGGTGATGTGTAGCGCCTGAGTCCATAATCCATGGCAATGTATCAGGACTACTACTGTGAAGTGCAAGTATACTACCTGAAGCACTGGTAGAAGTGGAGGCAGCCGCATCAGAATGACTCTCTGTAGTCGGTGCTGGACCCGATGGTGGGATAATGCCCCTCAGACGGGCAACTAGATCTTCAAATCGCTGATCTAAGGTAGCAGCAGATGGGGGCTCTATCTGCTCAGCAGCTCGTGCAGATGCAGGAAATCCATGCTTTGAATAGCATGTATCTTCACTATGTCCAACTCGGTGGCAATAGGTGCATGCTTGATGGTGAAGATATCATGCTGGAGTTGCAGAATCTTTGTCTCGTTCTTTGCCTGGGAATATGTAGCCGCCAGAATGTCCTACATATCCTTCGTTGTGGGTTGATGGAGGATGTCATTGGCAATCTCAATTGCCAATGTGCCAGATAGCCAAACTTTGGCGTATGCGTCATCAGCCTCCTAGGAGGCATAAGTTCCAGTCTTCTCAGCAGGCTCTGGTTCGGTAAGAATGTGCTTCTTACCCGTAGACTTCATCATACTCATGAACTGCATTGCCCACAGTTCATAGTTGGTACCGTCCATCTTGACAATCGGCGCTGGACCACGGAATGCGCCACTAGATGGGATATCTGCCTTGCTTTCAGACATACTTGATACTGAAGACTGGAACGATTGATAGAGAATATGATTTGTCTACAAAGACATAGACGGGTTTAGTTGCTCGTGTAGACCTCAAGCAACAAAACCCATGTATATGTGCGCGCTACGGTCTTGACACGCGCAATCAATCACAATGACGCACGCAAACTGTGGGCTGGCGGCTGGCGCACAGAGTTCACGCGCAGGGGCGGCAAGAACACGCTACTCACGTGTGCAACTGGGGCGAATAGACGCACAGATGGGCATGCGCATGCTATGCGCTATGTGGTGCGCTGATGCGATGCGCACAGATGATGCGCAGGTCTCGCGTACAGATGTTGCGCACAGGACTCGCGCACCGATGCGCACAGATGCGCGCAGGTGCTAGGGCTGGAGTGCGCGCAGGCGCTAGGGCTGGAGTGCGCACACGCGCGCACAGATGCGCACAGGCGATGCGCTAAGGCTGGAGCACCGCCGCGACTGGAGAAGAAGACCGCCGCAGCAGATCGGAGATGGGCGGCGTCGAGTAGAGAGAGAGGAGAGAGAGAGAGGCCGGTGGGTGGGGTGGGCTAGGGTTAGGGTTTCGAGAACTCCGGTCTAGGACCGTCGCTCTGATACCATGTTGGGAAAAACAAAATGACTTGTTTATTCCATGAACCCTAGGCTCTCTTATATAGGAGAGGAGCCTATGGGTAAATTACATAAAGCATATTAAGAGGAAAAACAAAATAAAGAAAGGCACAGATACTACTATTATTGTATGCGTTAACAAATGGCAATGGTGATTTTCATGTACAGCGTGAGGTGCATGATGACCACGATGATACATCTCCTGTGAGCGTTGAAGATCTAGATGTGTCTATCACTCTATGGAAGCAGAAACGTGCATGCACTATGCATCCTCTTGCTTCCCATGTGTCATTGGACTGCCTTTCCGAGGACTTTCAGAAGTTCGTTATGGGGCTGTCAGCAGTGGAGATACCATGTTCTAATCAGGAGGCGCTAAAGAGTAGTCAGTGGCATCTAGCTATGGAAGAGGAGATGGCCGCTTTACAGTCTCGAGGTACGTGAAGTGTTGTGCAGGCTCCTCCAGGTATGTTTGTTGTTGGCAGAAAGTGGGTATTCACTATGAAACATCGTGTTGATGGTACATATGACAGATATAAGGCCAGGCCGGTCGCTCATGGGTTCACCCAAACGTATGGGTGGACTATCAGGAGACTTTTTCACCAGTTGCGTGTCACTCCACGTTGCGGATTCTTATTGCAGTTGTTGCACGTGACTGGTTGTTTTTCCAGTTAGATATGAAAAATGCTTTCTTATATAGCGATCTGCAGGAGGAAGTTTTACATGCAGCAACCACCAGGAGTTGCTGCTGAGGGGGTGTCTAGTAAGGTGTGTCGACTTCATAAGGTGGCCTCACGCAGAGTCCGAGGGCTTGGTTTCAGAAGCTCTCAGAGTTGATTGAACCAAATGGATTTGTCAAGTCTATTGCTGATCACTCTCTTTTTGTTAAGAGAACTCAGGGAGGTAAGATTGTTGTTCTGATTTATGTTGATGACATAGTTGTTATTGGTAGCGATGAACAGGGTATTCAGGCAGCTAAGAATTTCCTTGGACGACAGTTTGTGACCAAGGATCTTGGCAAGTTATGTTACTTTCTTGGCTTTTTAGTTTGCACACAGTCAGCAGGGTATGATTACGATGCAAAGGAAGTATGTTATTGATCTTCTAACTGAGATAGGTATGACATGATGCAGATCTGCTGCTACACCAATGGATCCTAATGTTAGACTCTATGATGATGACTCTAAGGAGATAGATAAGAGATAGTATAGGGAGTTGGTAGGAAAGTTGTTTTATATTATTATTACCAGGACTGACATATCATTTGTTGTGAGCAGAGTTAGCCAGTTCATGGAGCAAACTAGACAGGTTCATATGGATGCAGTTTGTATGATCTTAAGATATCTGAAATCATCTCCAGATGCAGGTCTACTTTCCAGAAGAGACACGTCACTTTCGATTACTGGATGTGTAGACGCAGATTATGTTGGGTATCCTAAGGACAGGAAGTCCACTTCATGCTTCACTGTCTTTGTTGGTAGCTCGTTGGTTTCATGGAAGAGTAAGAAACAGACTGTAGCTGCTCGATCCAGCGTTGAATCAGAATATAAAGCTAAGGTCCAAGGGAGCACGGAAATGATATGGGTCATGTCCGTTCTGACTGACCTTGCAATTGTGGTGCCTCTTCCAATGCACCTCAAATGTGATAATCAAGTAGCTCTATTCATAGATAATAATCCGGCCTTCCATGAGAAAACAAAGCACATCGAAGTTGATTGTCATTATACCCATGACTTGATTAAAAGGGGGTTCATTTCCACCTCCCATGTTGCTTTAGGTGATCAGATTGCAGGTATGTTTACCAAGGCTCTCGTGAGGTGTCTTTCCATCGTTGTTGTTCCAGGATGATCATGATAGACATATATGCTCCAGCTTGAGGGGGAGTGTTGAGAGAATTCTATATCTATGTCATTATTTATATTTCTCTAATTGTTCCGTCTTCTTTTTGAAATTTCACCCTAGAGCCTTTCTCCAATATAAGAGGGTTCTAGGGTTACATGGAATACAATTTTTCTTTTCACTTTCTACATTAATTATCCAGCCTCCTCCCCTGTCACTCAAATCCCTCCTCAACCCCTGCCAACCACCTCCCTCCTTCGCCCACACCTCCCCCCCTTGTCTCCCCCCTTTCAGTCCTTGCCTCGAAGCCCTATGTCGCTCCTCCTCCAGCCCCTACTTCCAGGCTCCTACCCCTCTTCTTGGTTGTCATCATGGGCCCCTCCACCTCTGTCGCCCTCTTGGCTAGTGGCTGCCAAGGTATGGTTGGTGGTGGACTCTTCGGTGGCCTGTTGATGCTCCTCTTCAGTGGCCCGTTCACCGTGAGAATGACGGAGAGAACGAGAGGGCATGATTTGCAAATAAGATTTGAGTATCAGGGATAATCTTTTCTTTTTAACGGAAACTGTCAAATATAATAGGCATCCCAAAGGAAACATAACACAGGGTTAAGTCATGTAAGAGTTCAGCATTATTCAGGGTTTCTGATGTTATGAATTATAAGGATTCTTGGGGTAATTATAAAACTACTCGGGGTTATGGGCGTGAATATCCTTATATTAAAATATGAGATATTTACGTTTGAAGAAGCTAACATAGAAAAAATTTATAGCATATACCTTTAAGTGCAATGTGATTTCAACCAAAGTATTTGCATAATGCATCCATGTAGATAAAAGGATTCCTCATAACAAGAATTTGAGAGGTGGAATCAGTTGGCATATTTAATGTAAGAATGAAAAAATATAAACAAAAAAATCTTATGAAATATAACAAATAAACTATTTCCGAAATAATGATGAACTAATTTCAGAACACGAAATTGACATCTTTCATAACAAAAATAATAACATTAGCACCATTGAAAGTTCGAATGCAACAGCATCACGAAACAAAATTAAATAAATGAGAGATCATGTTACTATAATATCAACTGAAAGTCAAAAAGACTAATTTAACATTTATCGAAAACAATAGCAGCGACATTTGAAGCTAACTAAATTTAACACTTATGGTAAACTACAATAGAAACATTGAAGCTTGAAAGATTGAAGTGCAACAACAAGATTTACCGAAAAAATAGAAGCAACATTTAAAGCTTAAATAATTAAATTTAACATTTATGATAAACTACAGTAACAGTATTTAAAGCTTGAAGGGAAACAACAAGAGAAACCAAATTAAATAAATGAATTAAATAAAGGGTTCAGTTGTGCCCTTCTGAGATATTGCAATATCAGTTACGCCCCTCCCTTTGTTAGAATATCGGTTGTGCCCCCAATTACTTATCGTTCTATCACTTGTAATATCCCCAGGATCCAGGTTACCCGTTTGTACAATATCCATATTATTAATTTATGATTGATCGTACTTGTTAGAAAATAAACATGCGGAAGCGTAACATGGAAAAAGATAAAGAAAATATGAAGAACGGGATTTAACGTGGAACCCTACTCCGTGAGGAGCGGGATGAAACCACGGGAGAAGCCCTCAAAGGGGCATGTTATGCATTGCACTTTCTCAATGGTTATAGAAGGTCTGGGGCTCCTTATATAGCCTCCACAGAGCCTCCAAGTCCCACCACAGGACAATGTGGGACTAAACACCGGAAGGGGTAAATGGATCTTCCCCAGGATCCATTTATCCTGCAACAACTCAATAGGCGCACATAACAAATACTCTAACACTCCCCCTCAAGCTGGAGCATGCAATGCTCAGCTTGGACAAACAGAAAGAAACTCAACTCAACGTTACATGACACTACGGATAATATCAACCCAATGCGCACAACTGTTGTTGTTGAGGACGCTGCTTCTCATGCCGTGCAGGTGAGGAGGACGAACGAGCTGGAGTGCATGGACTGAAATCTCGCGAAATTTCGCCGAAATTTCGACGAAATTTCGGTTTTGATGGGTATCGGGTATCGAAACCATACTGTATATCGAGATCCCCGGTTTCGGTCGAAATATCGCGAGATATCGCCGATATCTCGGCCCATCTCGATATCTCGCCCGACATTAGGAATCTTTGAATAGAAAAATCAGGCCATTGTTGAAATATAGCGAAATATCGATCGAAAGGTCCCCATTTCGACCGACTTCGGCAGTGGCTGTTCTCTTCATCTTCCAAGACCTTCATCCTTTGAGGTAAGCCAAATTATGATAAATCTTCTTCAAATTCAATAATTTTTTTAGGGTTTTCACTGTTGGTTGTTGATATAGCTTGGCATGGTGTTTAATTTGAGAGATTTCCCCCAAAATAGGTATAAATTTGGAGTAGAAATTTGGGGCTTTTGTGTTTTTTTGCACAATAGTGCTAGCTATGATCATTGTATCACAGATCTGAAGTTAACATGACCTAAAACATTGTTGGAGATAATTTTCTTGGATCTATGTTAGAAGAAATTGGGGCTTTTGAAGTTTAATGTGGAACGATAATGAGTTGTGGTGTTATATATTCGGATCTTGTGTTTTGGAAGTATAAATCGTAGTCTGGAAATTGTTTTGGATTAATAAAAATTAAAAATATAGAAAATACGAAAATGATTTGTTAAATATTTACGTTTTTGTTCATATTTTGTGTCAATAATGTAGTCTTTCATGAAACTGGTCCCCTAATTTGTAGATCTAAGATCCTAATGTATAGATCCAAGGTTTTTTTTTCTGTAAATAAGAAAAGTAGGTGTTGGAAAAATTAAATATATAATAATTCCGAAATTAAAAAAATAAAATAATTTGCATATTCATAAGCAGTTGCATTGTAATGCCAACTTAATGTTTGTTCTTGATTTTCCTCGCAGATTTCGACGTTCCTACATGGCACATTCTGCGACATTCTGGTTTCGGTTCCGGTTCTTCATTTGGATATTCACCATCGCACATTCTGCTTCCGGTTCTGGATCTGATAGTTCTGATGATCAGATGGAAGAATTCAGTAGGGACATTGGCTGGAGGTATGCGTCCGCTCCTGATGGAAATAAGGCGAAGCCGCAATGCAATTTCTGTGGGAAGAAGTTGGGAGGAGGCGGGATCACAAGGATGAAGCAACATCTTGTTGGCAACAACAAGAATGTTGCCAAGTGCACGCGTTGTCCCAAAGATGTGAGGGACAAGGTCAAGGCGAGCTTGGACGGAAAGAAGGAAAAGGAGACGGAGAGAGTAAGAAGGGAAGAACAAATGAAAGAGTTCATGTTCGAGAAAGAATTCAACGTCATTTCTGATTCAGATGACGATGATTTTGTGTACCCCGCCGACATTCAGACTGCATCAGAGAGGAGGGCATACAGAAGGGCTACACAAGAATCATTGAGGAGCGAGTTCGAGAGGAGAGAACTCGGTGGTGCACGGGGCGGCTTCTATGGTGCAGGTGGAAGTGGGAGTGGTTCTGGAGGCGCACCAGTACCACCACCCACTAAGAAACACAAGGGGAAGGGAATTGAGCCCTTCTTGATGAGGAGCGGATCCATGCAATAAAAGGCAAGCAAGGATCCGAGGCAGAAAACAGTGAAAGGAATGTTCATCAATGCACGAGAAAGGGTAGGAAAAGCCATCAGCAAGCTCTTCTTTGGGGAGAGCATTCCTGCCAACATTGCAAGCGGGCCATTCTTGCAGCATGTCGTTGATGAGATCGCTGCAGCGGGAATGGGAGTGAAGGCTCCTACATCCTACGAGATCATGAACAAATATCTTGGGATGGAAAAAGAGGAGATGAATGAGTACATCGCCGAGTTGAGGAGGAGATGGCCAGAGTATGGGGTGACATTGATGTGCGATGGGTGGACGAGCTACACAAGGAAGCAGATCATCAACTTCCTTGTTTACTGCGATGGGAAGACAATTTTCTTGAAATCTGTTGATGCATCTGAGCATGTGAAGGACCACAGGTACCTTCTGAAGTTGATGAAGGACGTTATAAAGGAGGTTAGGAAAGAGCACATTGTGCAAATTGTGACAGATAACGGCAGCAACTTCAAGAAGGCTGGTGAAACAATTATGAAGTCCAGCAGCTACGGAATTTTCTGGACACCGTGTGCTGCGCATTGCATTGACTTGATCCTTAAGGATTTCAGCAAGAGGAAGCTCGTCTCAAGGGTGGTGGAGAAAGCACGAATGATCACCACATTCATCTACAACCACAGCAAAGTGTTGGCACTAATGAGGCGGATGTGCAATGGGGAGTTGGTGAGGCCTGGCATCACACGCTTTGCAACCAATTTTATAGTGTTGCAAAGCCTCAAGCAACATAAGACGGGTTTGAAAATCATGTGTTGCCAGGGTGAGTGGTTCGAGATACCTGAAGCTCGGACTGAAGGAGGACGGAAGGTGGAGATATTGATTAATGATATCTCCTTTTGGGATGACGTGACTCGGGTCACGAGGATCATGGATCCAGTGGTATCTGCATTGCGGATCGTGGATGGCGATAAGAAGCCCACCATGGGAGTCATCTACGAGGCAATGCGCTGCATGAGAGAGAAGGTCCGAGAAGCGGTTGGGAAGGGATCAAAAGCATGGTTGGACATCATAGACGAGCGATGGTCTAAGATGCTCTCACATCCTCTTCACAAGGCCGGTATGTATTATGTAAAAAAACTTTTTTTTCAATCATTTAAATTTTTATAGTTGGACATCATAAATGAGCTTGTTCATGACTTTCTGTGCAGCTTATTACTTCAATCCTAAGTACCACTACAAGAATGGACTTGGTACAAATGGTGACCTTCTCTCAGCCGTACAGATTGTGGTGGAGAAGCTCGTCAAGGACGAGAAGTTACAGATCATGTGCATGAATGAGGTACTATCCTCAAATTCTACCTATATTTTGACTTTTGAGTCACAAGATATTTGGGTTGAACCTATTTGTGTGCGTTGTGCAGGTTAAGTATTACCGAGATGCATTGGGTTCCTTTGGTCGGATTACTGCAGTCAACGGTCGTGGCAATACTCTTCCTGGTAGGGACGGAGGCAAATAAACCCATTACTTGTGTTGATTTTGTGTACATTTATTTGTACTTATGATTTCTGTCTTTTCCTTTTTTTGCAGCCGAATGGTGGATGTTATACGGGATGGAAGCTCCCAACCTTCAAAGTGTGATAGTGAAAGTGTTGTCTCAAACCGCATCTGCTGGCGGTTGTGAGAGGAACTGGAGCACGTTCAATTTGATACATTCGAAGAGAAGGAACAGGTTGGGAGAAAAGAAGCTCAATGACCTTGTCTTCGTGCATTACAACTTGAGGCTGAAATTGAAGCATGCAACGGAGGGACATGACAAAGATGACTATACGGACCCTATTGACCTTGCATACATTTTCAAGATGCACGATGACGATGCTGACGAGGACGTTCTCCAGAGGTGGATGGATTCCAATGGTGCCCCAGTTCTCGATCAGCCAGGTGGAAGATCGAATGAGAACATCAGCCAGCAAATGGGAGCAGACGTTGGTGACTTTTTGGCCAGATCCGGGTGGATTACAGACCCTGTTGGAGGGTTGGAGGGCGAGATTGATGCAGCTGTTGATGAAATTCTCTCCAGTAGCTCCAAATCCAAGTCAAAGTCAAAGGATGACAGTGGAGATGATGATGACGACGATGTTGGTCGTGCTGGACCTTGTGGTGGTGGGGAGTCAAACTCAGGTGGGTCAGGAGGGAGTGGTCGTGGACTACAAGCTACCATACTTGAGGAAGGCCTACAAGCAGGACGTGAATACATGGAGAGACAACGGAACACACACGAACAATTTGTTCCAAGTCCGAGTCCAGGGCCTACGAATTACGACTACGGTCGAGGTCATCGTCCAGCCGACAGCTACATGGAAGATTTGACATCATCTGTAGGTTCTTTGAGCTTCATGGATATTGACAGCCCATATCGCGGAGGAGCACAAAGTCCTTTAGGCGGATATGGATCGTCGCACGATGAGAGATCATTTGGCGTCTTCCCGGAATACTTTCAAGCTCCTCCTCCAGGACCTCCTCCTCCTCCTCCTCAGTACGCACCTCCAGCATGGTCATATGGTTACAGTGGATATGGGGGATACAGTAGCGGAGACAACTACCAAAGTAGCCAACCTGAGCAGAGCCAGGGCAATTTCTTTGGGGGTGACAGCTACGGTTTCTTCCCTGAGTACTACACGGCAGTTCCTCCTCCTCCTCCGCAGAGATCTTCTCCTACTCCATCGTCGTCGTCTCGAGGATCTCAGGGCAGTAGTTCGCAGCAGCCTCGTCGTGCCACTCGTGATACCGGATCCAGTGCTGCTTATCCTCGACTCGGGATGCTCATAGGCATCGATGACCACCAATACATGCAGTATGTCATGGATTACAAGTCCATGTACTCGTACATGACATGGGAGAACTACTGCGAGTTATTGAATCTGCGATGCGCTATGAGAGACAGCAAGGAAGGGGGGGCATTCAGATCCACCACGAAACTCCTGGTTCTGAACAAAACATGTCACCAGGGCAGGTACTATATTTTAATCTTTACTCTTTTATTGCATTTATCAGAAATATGCATGTTCTTAAAAATTTTAACTTGTTGTAAGTTGTATTGTATTGGTAAGACTAGACTATTACTCTTTTTTATTATGTATTAACAATGTTACAACCATGGTTTCAACTTTTATATATTAACTGTCTTATGAGATTTTGGTCGAGATAGGTTGTATAGAGGGGTGGAGATCCTCAATTGCAATGACATGGATAAAATATGGGTCATTTCGACCCCATATCGATCGAGACATGTTGCTTGGGTTCCAACAATATGTCCACCGATATGACCGATATGGCCGATATGACCGATATGTCTATATATAGGGTATAGATGACCAATATGTGTGAAATAAATGTGTATTTGTATGTTATTTACTGTTCTAATAACTTGGAATATCGATATTTCAAAAAAATTGGAAAAAAATCGGGTTTTTTAGCCTTTTCCGACGTTTCCACCGAAATCGTCGAAATTTCCCGAAATTCGGCGAAATTTCGGTATTGGACCTTACCGAAACGAGATCGAAATCGAAATTTCGAACCTTGCTGGAGTGTGAGTCTGTTGAATCTCCTCGTCGGAGAGCATGTGCTCTGAACTACGCCAGTCAGAGTCATTGCAACTGAGAATGAGTCTCCTCGTCGGAGTACCCTGGCCCGCCACAATAATGTGGATAACTGTTCCATCTCTGAAAAGGGCCTAACTGAAAAAGAATCATGGTTGTGCAATCCTCGTCGGAGTCCACAGTCGCTGGAGAATGGAGTCTGAAATAAGTCTCCTCGTTGGAGAACTGGATCTCTCCCATCTGGCTCAGAGAATGGTGCACTGCTCTGGTGTACCTATGATACCACATGAAAACCCTTGCCAACATGGCATAGGGAATGGTCCTCGACTCTGGAGTCCCGATGGCTCACATGAAAACTCTAGCCTACAAAACAAGAAAGGATGGGGACCTCTAAATTGATGGCATACAAGTATTCATCTGAAAATGACTACATATATGTGCGTGTCTAAAAATGAGTTTCTCTCTGGAGAACTCGAAAAATAGGCCTCAACATGGAGTGCCTCGAACTTGGACTTTAACCAATCTGAATGTCGAGTCTGAACAACTGTAGAGTCTGGAATCTGAATGGTCTGGAAATCTGCATGTGAATTTGGAGCATATGAATAGACCTGTGACTCTACATAAACTCCCCCTTTCTCCCATACATGTCGGAAAACATGGATGTCGACCAAGTTGGGAGAAGACATGAATATGAGGAGAAAATAAACATCTCAAATGTCGATATATTTTTTCTCGGCTTCTCAAATTTTTTTTCCCCGAATATTTCCATTTTTTTAAATAGCCATAATAATTTTTTTAAGCCATCACATTTTTCTTCTTTCTTTTTTTTCTCTCTCTCTATCTCCCTTTTTTTAAGTCGTTTCAATCTTTTTTTTCCGGCTTCTCCCTTTTCTTTTCTTTTTAATATTTGCGTACGTCTTTTTATTGTATGCGTCTTTCTCTCCCCCCCCTTTTTTTGAAAACTTGCAAAAAAAAATTTATACACGGACAAATCGGGCCAAAATAAAGCCCCTTCTTAAGCAAACCGGCCAAACCCACTTGGGCTAATATTTAGGGTTTCTTACTTGGGAAACTCTCTCTCCACGAATGCATCTCCCCCACGATGGGGTACTTTGGCGCCGCCACCTATGGATAGTCGATCGCCTCCTTAAGCTGGGAGAGGTCGAAGGAGACTCATGAAGGAGGATCCGCCTGGACCTGCGATGGGGCTGAAGGGGGAGCGTGCCTGGACCTACCAAAGCCGTCGCCGAAGGAGATCGTGATGGGGAGGAGGAGCTCGGCGAAGAGGTTCTCGACGCGGGTGGCCTTCTCGTCCACGAAGAGGGATCCGACGCCAAGGGGGAGGAGGAAGGAAGGGTGCCGCCAGTCGCCTGGGGGCTCGAGGGCTGTCTCCTGGAGTGTTGCCGAAAAAGCTTCGAGCCTTAACGAGGGCGCCTCCTGAGGGTCCCCTGATTGGGAACCAAAACTTTGGAAGAGGCCGCCGCCTCTGGAAGAGATGGAGGGAGCGTTTGTGGTTGCGCAGCGAACGGCTGGGGAGACCTGGAGCGAGCCATAGGAGAACAAGTGCCACTAACTGGGAGCATTTTGGAGCGATGTGCGCACAGAGTAGGGGGCGCAAGGAGCCCCACCGGCAAGGGCTCGCACCTGAAGAGATGCGCCATTCTCGTGACAGGTTTGAGAGGAGAACTGAGGGCGGTACTGTTGAAGATTGCAGTGAGGTGCACACACGGAGATGAAAGAACTTCGATCATTGAAACGGAGAAGCTCCTGGGAAAGCCTGCCAGTAGCCTTGGATTGAGCCGCAACAACGAATTTCAGAACATCGATCATGAACAAAACTCCAAAAAATAGGGTTTTAATATAAACCCTATAACTTACAAAATTTGAACAAACAAGAACAATCGAATCTCGAATAATATAAAAGACAAAAAATCCTCGAGAATCGACCCACTCTGATATCATGTTAGAAAATAAACGTGCGGAAGCGTAACATGGAAAAAGATAAAGAAAATATGAAGAACGGGATTTAATGTGGAACCCTACTCCGTGAGGAGCGGGATGAAACCACGGGGAGAAGCCCTCAAAGGGGCATGTTATGCATTGCACTTTCTCAATGGTTATAGAAGGTCTGGGGCTCCTTATATAGCCTCCACAGAGCCTCCAAGTCCCACCACAGGACAATGTGGGACTAAATACCGGAAGGGGTAAATGGATCTTCCCCAGGATCCATTTACCCTGCTACAACTCAATAGGCACACATAACAAATACTCCAACAGTACTAAGTTACGAAAACATGGGAAAAATCGCGATTGAATGACATTCACAAATCTATTAACAAACCACATCATAACATGTGTCACCTCTGAACATTTGCATTTATAACCATATAGTACATGTATCAAAAGAAGTTTTCATAATTTAACATTTATCTCAGATATAAGACCGAAGAGAAAAGGAACACAAAAAAGATACATTTATCTACACAATGACTGTCATGTGTACAGTCAAAGGCAAATGTCTGAACACCAAAAGCTAAGAACCCTGAGAAGTAACTAATGTGCCACAAGCGTCTTTCCTGCCATCCATGTTAAGAACAAAAGGATGTCAACAAATGTTGTGTAGAGTCAAAATTATAAAAATAACATATATTTAAGTAGTTACAAAAAGAAAGCAAGTAGATAGGTATTGACATTGTAATTATTTAAGCTACTTGCTTGTAAAGTTGATTTTCTAGTTGTTTCTTATAGAATTATATTTTTCACTCACCATATTTAAAGTATCAACAATTAACTATTTCCTTCATTCATTATATGATCATGATGGCAAAGGTGGTCTAAATCTAGTTTACATCATTTTTCATTATTGTGAATTATAAGATGTGATGATAGATCTTATTGAATTTAGATGCTTGATGAATATTTTCATGTCTGATCTTTATCCTCTCCAGAACCTACTAGCATAACAGTAACCAAACTCAAGTAGTGAAGAAGCCTTCTAAGAGACTATTCTGTCTCACTTTCCCAGCGGAAGTGCAATCCAAGAGAAAGCTAGGCGAACCTCCAACTACCCCCTGAGATAGGGGGATACTCTCCGGTCCGAGTCACTCCAATCTTGTCCGACCGGTGTGGGTACATGCTAAACGAGCTCAAAGAAAAATCATGAGTCCTCCAGCCTAGGAACCCTAACGTAACACAGGGTCAGCGGAACTGATCAAATGGAAACATGCGGATCCAAGGAAGCATAAAAATTGCGAGCTCGCAATAAAAACCAAGGAAGAAAGCGGGATCTTAGATCCACACACTAGGCGGTCGCTGCCCAATCTGGATATCCTAACTCCAGCCCAATTGAGGATCATCGCACCCTCACACAGTCAGGTGTAAGGGGCACCTCGACGGTACAATTATCTATCATTTCTGATTCTCATCAAATCAATTATTGTCCTTGATTGACATCTTAGGTCAAAAAATATACAAGTTCACTTGGTTATCATTAATAATGCTCTGTGTCCATGTATTGTTAAGATTTAAAATGATGAAAAGGACCAATCTTACTCTGATGTTTGCCTCAATTCAACAGTTGTTATGAATGGATTGCCATTACCAATATCTACCACGCATATTGCCATAGAATTCATAGTTGTTGATACTAATATCTCATATAAGTATACTCTAATGCATATGATAATATGTCTCTTACTGAGTGTCCTATATAATTGAAGAGTTCCCTGCAAGAATCAAGGGCATTCGTTTGTTTTGTGGTAGATGCGGCCTTTATGTGAAATTTCAGGAAGAGACATTGGTCCTGATCTACTGGAGAAAGGTGCTAAAATCAGATTTTTGATATCTATAGGATTAGTTGTGATTACATTCCGACAACTTGTCATCCTATAATGTTCTCACTTATGAGAAGCTTTTCTTACTTAGAGGTGGTCCTTCCAGGACAATTTCCACTCAAGAGCACATGTACGTAGCATATCATCAAGTGTCTGGATAGTTTGCTCGCTCCATCCGTTAGTTTGTGGATGGTAAGTGGAACTCATTTTCAGCTGTGTCTGTAATGCTTACATAAACCGATGCCAGTAGTGAGATGTGAACCTCGAATCTCTGTCAGACATAACCTCTCGAGGTATACCATGCAGCTAATGAATTATGAACATATAACCTGGCCAACTGAGATGGAGTGTGTCATGTTGACAGGTATAAAATGAGCTGACTTGGTCAACTTGTCAATAGCAACCCAAATAGAATCATGGCCACTTGATGTCCTCGACAGTCCGGTGATAAAATCCATATAAATATTCTCACACTTTCACTCGGGAATGAGGAGAGACTGTAACAACACTTGCGGTCTCGTGTGCTCTGCCTTGACCATCTCACAGGTCATGCACTTGCTAACATGACAGGCTACATCTCGCTTCATCTCGTCCCACCAGAAATGCTTGTGTAGATCGCGATACATTTTCGTACTGTACGAATAAATAACTATTCATGGTCAGGCATAACGACCCAATCAACCATCCACAAAATGGACTCTACTACCACGAATCATTACATTTGTCCTTGATGGTATGCATGTATATGTCTCTGATCCAAGGATCTGTCGTCTAACCTCCTATTATACGATCCCATAAACGGTTGAATCGTGGAAGTACGACCATAGATATGGATGCACTCTCATGAGGGTGCCAATCAGTCAATGCTGCAAGCATATCCCACGTATACAACCAGTTCATTGTACCCTCTGCACGAGATCTCCTGCTGAGCTCATCACCCACCACATTTCCCTTACTGTAGTGATAAGAGATCGTGCAATCGTAATCCTTTAGTAGCTCAAGCTATTGGCGCTGCCTTATGTTCATTTCCTTCTGATCAAAAATGTACTTCAAACTCTTATGTTCTGTGAAATTTCAAAATTCACTTCGTAAAGATAGTGGCACCATATCTTTAAAGTGAAGATAACTGCCGTCAACTCTAAGCCATAGGTGGGGTAATTCCGCTCATGCAGCCTCAAAAGACGTGATGCATATGCAATCACGTGATCTCGTTGCATCAGTACCGCTCCTAAACATTCTCTTAAAGCATATGTACTGTGAAAGGGAAAATGAAAGTTGTATTCCTCATAGCCCTCGAGCTTTCTTATATAGGAAAAAAGCTCTATGGGAAAATTATATAAGATAGACTGGAGAAATAAACAAATATAAATAAAGCCCAAGAGATATAAGAATCTCAACACTTCCCCACAAGCTGGAGCATATGTGTCTATCATGCTCAGCTTGGAACAACAACGGTGAAAAGGATACCTCGTTAGAGCGTTGGTAAACATGTCTGCAATCTGATCGTCTGAAGCAACATGAGAAGTGGAAATCGGCCCCTTTTGGATCAAATCACGAGTATAGTGACTATCTACTTCAATGTGTTTTGTTCTCTCATGAAAGACTAGATTGTTCGCTATGAACAGTGCTGCTTGATTATCACATTTGAGGTGCATAAGAAGAGGCAGCTCAATAGTTAGGTCAGTCAAGATGGACTTGACCCACATCATTTCCATACTCCCTTGGGCCATAGCCCTATATTCCGATTCAGCGCTGGCTCGAGCAACAACTATCTCATTCTTACTCTTCCATGAAACCTGTGACCTACCAACAAACACGGTGAAGCCTGAGGTTGACTTCCTGTCCTTGGGACACCTAGCATAATCTACATCTACACATCCAGTAATTATGACGGAGGTATCTCTTCTGAAAAGAAGACTTGCACCTGGAGAAGATTTAAGATATCTCAAAATCATGCAAACTGCAACCATGTGAGCATGTCTGGGTTGCTCCAAAAACTGGTTGTCTCTGCTCACAACAAATGATATATCAGGCCCGTTAATAGTAACATATAACAACTTTCCTACCAACTCTTCGTATCGTCTCTTATCAACCTCTTCAAAGTCATCATCATAGAGCCTAGCATTAGGATCCATTGGTGTAGTGGCGGGTCTGCATCCTATCATGCATGTCTCGGATAGAAGGTTAGTAACATAAATATACTTCCTTTGTGTCATAACCATACCCTGTTGATTTCGTGAAAACTCCAAGTCAAGGAAGTAACGTAGTATGCCAAGCTCCTTGGTCACAAACTGTTGTCCAAGGAAATCCTTAGGTACTTGAATGTCATGGTCATCGTTGCTAGTAACAATGATGTCATCAACATAAATCAGAACAACAATTGTACCTCTCTGAGTTCTTTTAACAAAAAGAGAATGATCTGCAGTAGATTTGACAAACTCCTCCTGTTCAATCAATTCTCACCACTTCTGAAACCAAGCCCTTGGACTCTACTTAAGGCCATATATGGCCTTGTGAAGTCAGCATACCATACTGGACTCTCTCAGCAGCAAACCCAAGTAGTTGCTGCATGAAAACTTCCTCCTACTGATCGTCATACAAGAATGTATTCTTCACATCTAATTAGAAAAGCGGCCAATCATGTACCACAACAACAGCAATAAGAATCCGCAGTGTAGGCTGACGCGCAACAGGAGAAAAATTGTCCTGATAATCCACCCCATAGATTTGGGTAAACCCATGAGCAACCAAGCTGACCTTATATCTATCCACAGTACCATCAGCCCAGTGTTTCACAATAACACCCACTTGCTGCCAACAACATATGTACCTGGTGGCTGGTGTAGCTTGTACAACACTCCATGTACAACAAGACTATAAATCTGCCATCTCCTCCTCCACGGCTAGACGCCACTAACTACCCTGCAACGCTTCCTTATAGGTTCGTGGTATTTCTACAACAGACAATACCACAACAAACCTATGGAAATCCTTGGAAAGACGAGCCAAGGAAACATGGGAAGCAAGACGATGAATAGTTAGTGCAAGCCCGCCTCTGCCTCCGTAGAGCTATAGGTACATCTAGATCCTTATTACTTGTAGAAGATATATCATCCAAGACATCATGCACCTCAGTCAGTACATGCAAATCATGGTGTCGCTAGAAGAACTCAAATGTTCAGAACATACCTTGGACGTGATGGATGATGGAGGCACATGAGCACGGGGTCGTCACTAGTCTACATGCGGAAAGAAAGTAGGTGATGGTGGAGGTGGTGATGGAGGTGGTGGTAGAGGTGGTGGTGGTTGCGGTGGAGCAGAATGTGATGATGACGGTGTAATGGAGATCGGAGGTGGAGGCATATAGACCTCTTCTCCATCCTCTGAAGGAATAAGCTTGTCACCTATGGGAGAAAAAATACATAATGGACTCAAAGAATGTGACATGTAATGTCTGTGAAGTTCAAAGGGCAGGAGCATTACGAAGTTCAAAGAGCATCCGTTAAAAAGCATACATGCCAAACAAATAGTTAATTGTTGCATTCTCCCGATCTTCAGGAGCAATTTCTAATCGATCCCATTTAAAAACATGCATGTCGTGGTCCCTTTAGTTTGTATGCCTTTTAAGTGCGAATCCTGCTAGTTCAACAAACATACTCGGGCCTCCTTTTCTCTTAGGATTGGGCCACATCGTACTTTGCATTTTCCCTTAATCCATTGTGATATTTGGGGATCCTGTCTACTTTATAGCATTGGTAGTCATAGATATTTTGCTATTATTTTGGATGATTATAACCAATCTTCTTAGGTCTATTTAATAAAGGAACAATTATATATTAATAAATTTGTCAAGTCCTTTAGTTATTTATACATGTATTCAAACTTTCAGGACTAACTGTTCACTCAATAGGATTTGGTCACCTTCTTTACTACCCAAGGAACCCTTTACCATATCTCTTTTCCGTGTACCTCACAACAGAATGGGGTAGGGGAAAGGAAATTTCGACACCTTGTAGACATCGGTTGTATGCTTCTTACTCACATGAAGGTTCCCAAATACCAACTAAGGTGATGCTGTTCTCACTGCCACATGCCTCATGAATAGGGTTACTTCTTCGGTTCTCAATAGGTTAACTTTTTTCTCTTATATAAAGATGATGAGTACTTTCCTCCCCATTTAAGAATTTTGGTTGCACCACTTTTGCCTATAATTATTATCGGTAGAGATTAATTGTCTCCTCGTGTAATCAAGTGTGTTTTCCTAGGCTACTCTTGGACCTAGGAGGGGTACATGTGCTATGATCCCACCCGCTACTGCATTTCTATTAATGTCACCTCCTTTGAATAAAATAGCTACTTTACTCAGTCTGTTAGTGACATTTTCTTGCAACTACCACTACCTCCCATTATCTATAGAAGGGAATACATTGCTCTGTTTGACTCGATTCCTTCACCTATCCCTTACTTGCAGGATGATGCACCCTCTTCCAGTGACCCACGTAACTGCTAAGCCGAATGCTCCATTGGAACTTCTTATAGCCCTACAATGACTAAAAAGCAATGTACTCTACATCCCTTATCACATCTTACACCCATTGATAGTTTATCCAGTTGTAATAAATGATTTAAAGATACTTTTATAGTTGTTAATGTCCCTCGTGATCATCACAGTTCACTTCAAGACCTGGTTGGAGAAAAATATCATGGATGAGATGGACGCGTTTACCTCCAAGGACACATGTGATCTTGTGCCTTGTCCTATAGGTTTCAAACTGGACCTTGTAAATGGATCTTTACGACCAAATAATCTCTATATGGATCCATTAACAGATTAAAGGCTCGACTTGTGGCCAAGGGCTTCATTCAGACATATGGTGTTGATTACTTTAAGATCTTCTTTCTAGAGACTAGGATGGGGTCAATTTGTTGCCGGCAAGAGTTAGCCCATCTTTCAACTCATGGGAAGAATGCATTTCTCTATAATGACCTCGTGGAGGAGGTTTATGTGATATAGTCGCTGGGTTTCTCTGTCGATAGGGAGTATATATGTTGACTCTGTACGGTTTAATCTATGCTGAAAGCATAGTCACCGCGAGCATGGTTCGATAGACTGACCTTTGAGATTAGTTCTCTTTACTTCCATGGGATAACATGTGATTATTCTGTTTATGTCAGACGAAGGTCTTCTGACGCCATGATATTTATCAGTTGTGTTGATGACATGGTTATCACTCCTGATGACAGAGCATGCATTCTAGGACCAAGGCCTCCCTGAATGTATTTGTCTCCAAGGACCTTGATCAACTTACGTACTTGGCATTAAGGTGATACGCATTGCAGAGGTAGTACACTTATTAAAGTAGAAATATTGCCTAGCTACTCTTATAAAAGTTAGCTTACTTGGGTGCGGACCATTAAGCATTCTAGTATAAGTGTAGAGACGTGCTATATCTACAATCTTGTGTTTGAAGATATTGCGGTGGGAAAATCGCTCTACATTATCGTCTCTAGGCCAAATATTTCATATACCATAAGTAGAGCTAGCCAACATACGGAGAAGCCGCATTGCAATCACTGGCAGGATGTTCTCTTGATCCTTCGATACTTGAAGGACTCTTCTAGATAAAGGTGACTCAGGCGGTCCTATATGCGGTCACATATGTGTAGATGGTGACACTCTCGAACTGCAGATACAATATTCAATGTATATACGGGTTTAGCGAGTATGCGGCCACATACTCGACCGCCTATATGATAGACCTCGTCCTTTAACCATAAGCTAATGTTGATGCCCTTAAGGATTCAACAACAAAACTTTTCTCGCATTAAGTAGGGTCAACTATATGGATTTTTGCCTCCATTCAGATCTATCTTGGTCATTCTCGGACTTAGATCCAAAAAACTAAGATCCCTTCATATAGTCTCATTCCAACACTTCTTAGGCCTTCCTCGCCCTCTCTTAGCCGACTCAACATCCAAAAACTCGTATCTCCTAACCGGTGCATCAGCTAACCTCCTTTGCAAATGGTCAAACCACCTTAAGAGGTTTTCTCGCATCTTATCCTCGATCGGAGCTACACCAACTTTCATTATGATTGCATCATTCCAAATCTGATCTTTATGTGTGTGTGTGTGTGTGCGTGTCCACACATCCACATTAGTATTTTCATTTCTGCTACTACCATCCTTTGCACATGTCTATGGTTCACGGGCTAACATTCAAATCCAGAGAGCATAACAGGTCTCACGGCTGCTTTGTAGAACTTTCCTGTGACTTTCAAAGGAATTTTCTTATCACAGAGAACAACATAGGCTCCTCTCCACTTTACCCAGCTTGCATTTATTCTACTAGTAACATGTTCATCAATTCTCCATTATATAGTAAAGTAAATCCCATGTATCTAAAAGAATATCTCTTTTGAATCTTATCGTCACCAATCTTCACATCGATCCCTTCATCATTACTTCCATCAAAAGTGCACTCCATATATTCAGTCTTAGCGCTACTTATACAAAATCCATTAGTCTCCAATGCATGTCTCCGGACTTCAAGCTTCTTATTTATTCCATTTCTAATCTCATCAATCAACACAATATGAACAAATAACATACACCAAGGTATCTCATCCTGAATTTGACTTGTCAACTCGTCCATAATCAAAGTAAAAAGAAATGGACTCAAAGTTGAACCTTGATGTAAACCAATGTTGATGTCAAAATAGTTAATCTTCCCAGATTGGATCCTTACAACATAAAGCCCTATCACAAATATCCTTTATGAGGTTAATGTATAGGATAGGTACTTGTCTCTTCTCCGTAACTCTCCATAATATCTCATGTGGGAGAAAATCATAAGCCTTATCCAAATCAATAAAAATCATATGGAGGTTTTCTTTTTTGCTCTATAAATCTCCATGGTTCTCAGCAAACGGATGGCTTCAATGGTTGATCGACTTGGCATGAATGTGAATTGGTTTTCTTTTACTTTGGAAACTTGCCTCAACCTTCTTTCGATCACACATTCCTAAATTTTCATTGTATGGCTCATCAGCTTGATACCTCTGTAATTTAAACAATTTTGAATGCCCCCTGTTATTCTTATAAAGAGGCACCACGATACTTCTCCTATGATCTTCAGGCATTTTCTTGCTTTGCCAAATAACATTGAATAAATTTGTAAGCCAAATCAAACCATGCTCACCTAAAACTCTCCATACTTCTATAGGAATGTCATCCGGTCCTATACCTTTCCTAAGTCTCATAATCTTCAAAGCCTCCTCTACTTCCTTTCTTTGTATTCGTCTATAGCTTGCACGATTCAAGTAAGTTTTACTATTAACTAGATCTCCCAAAGTGATCTCTCTATTTCCTTCTCCAGTGAAAAGCTTATGGAAACACTGCTTCCATCTAGTCTCTATATCCTTCTAAGTAACAAGCACGTGACCTTCCTCATCCTTAATACATCTCACTTGAGAAAGGTCTTTGGACTTTCTTTCTCTTGCTTTGGACAACCTAAATATATCCTTCAGTCCCTCCTTAAAGTCGAGATTTTTGTATAAAACTTCATAAGCTTTTGAGTTAGCTTCACTTACAGCCTTCTTTGCTTCTTTCTTCGCTATTTTGTAGTTTGTTACAGTTTCCTCTGTAATATCCTTAGACATAGCTTTAAAGCATGCTCTTTTAATTTTGAGCTTCTCTTGCACCTCTCCACTCCACCACCAAGTATCCTTTTGGCCTGGAGCTCCTTTCTTTAACTTGCCTAGAATCTCTTTCGCTACCTTTCGGATACAAGATGCTACTGCCTCCAACATCTCGTTTGCACTTCCGCTACAATCCCAAGATAAGTCTTCCAAAACCTTCTCCCTAAAGCTTGATTACTTCAGTTGAAGATTCCACCATCTAGTTCTAGTGATCTTGGAACCCCACCTTTTCATTACCAACCCTTTTATTTGCACAACCATGACTAAAAAGCGATGTTGGGTTGTCAAACTATCTCTTGGGATTACTTTGTACTCTTTGCAACACTACTGATCTCTTCTCCCCAACGTAAAGTAACCTATCTGTGTTCTAGTCGGGCCACTCTTATAAGTAATTAATTGCTCCCCCCTCCTTTGAAGAGAGTGTTTACTATGAAAAGATCATAAGCTGTTAGAAAATCCAGAATGACTTTTCCCTCTTCATTTCTATCTTCGAAGCCATGGCCTCCATGAACAGTAGCATACCCTAAAGCATCCTTTCCCGTATGTCCATTAAGATCTCCACCCAGGCAAATCATCTCTCTTTGTGGGATTCCTTGCAAAATCTTAACTAGATCCTCCCGAAAATCTTGTTTCATCATTTCATCTAAACCAATTTACAATGAATAAACTGAGATGATATTAAGAATTTCTTCTTCAAGCATCAATTTTAGTAAAATAATCCGAACCCCGAATCCTTGCACCTCAACCACACAATCCTTCAAATCCTTATGAACAACCACACCAACACTGTTTTTACCCATTGCTTTACCTGAATACCAAAGTTTAATGGATGTCTTCTCTATCTCCCCTGTTTTCTCTCCAACCGAATTTGTCTCTTGGAGACATAGTATCTGAATCTTCCTTCTTTCCATCGTATATATTATCTCCATCGATTTACCAGTCAAAGTACCAATATTCCAACTATGTATCCGCAACTTCTTTTGCAACCTGTTTTATAATAACTTCTTTACTCGCATGCGCCCATGCGAGAACTCTTGCAAATTTTACAATGCATCCAGGCGACGATACAACAGAACTATCTTATTTAATCGCATACATTTCTCATGCGAGAACTCTTGCAAATTTTGAACTACATCCGGGCAACGATACAGCGGCCCTTGCCAATTTTTCGTTGCATTTGGTCGATGCAACACGACACAAGTAGGGAACACCCCAAAAAATCTAAATATTTGCTTAAATCCATGTGGCAAAGATCGACTGTCTTAATGCAACTTCCTAAATAGTATTTTTTAAATACTATTTAGGAAGCTGTCTCCGACTGTCTTATGCTGGCCGTCGGCTACCTAACACCCTCATTAATTTACTCGAACTTGGGACAGACCATGGCTGAGTTAAATAATAAAATTTGTTATTTACCGCATACCCCATGCAGTAAATAATAAAATTTGTTATTTGCTTTCAATTGATTATATAGTAGTCTGACATTTATTTAAGAATTTTTATTAGTTATGCTCCTATGAGATATTGCAATATCAGTTATGCCCCTCCTTTTTTGGAATATCAGTTGTGCCCTTGACTTCTTGTCGTTCTATCACTTGTGCCCCTTGGATTAGTTGTCGTCAATCCCCAATGCAAATAAACATTCGCTTTGGAGACACAAAAGGAATTAAATAAAAAAAATAGGTTATATAGGTCCTCTCCACCTCCCTTCTCCTCCTCCTCCACAGCTTCCTCCGACCCCCCTAATCCTCGTCCTTCCCCCTCCTCCCACTCCCAGCCACCTTCGCTCGCTCTTCCTCCTCCTCCCACTCCCCAACCACACTGCCCGTTGTTCCTCCCCTTCCCCAACCACCTCCGCCTCCGGCTCCTCCTCCCATCTCCTCCGCCCCAGCCTCCTCCTCCTCCTCTGCCCCAAGTCTCCTCCTCCACAAAATCCCCACTAAGCCCTATATCAACCACTACCTTATCCCTTTCCCCCACCCCCCGCTTACTCCTCCAACAACTGTTGGGACATCGATATCCCTCTAGAATACTCATCAACACATGTTTCTCCTTTGAAAGACTGTCATCGACTAGTCGGGAATGGGTTCGTGGTCATCCTGCAAAAGTTGCTGCAATCTAAAGACGATCAGTTACAATTCGATGAGTCTCTGAAGGCCACCGGCATCGGCATTGAGAAGAAGCGGAAATGTAGGAGTCGCGCTTTTCATCGTGGATGGTGACAACATAGATGAAGCGGGTCAGGATCAGGAAGAGACCTTGAAGGAGGCATCTCGCGACCGCGATCTTAAGCAATGGCATTCACCCATGATGGCAGCAAGTTGGACCCCATGCGATTGACCAAGGAGTGGTGGAAATCCGTTGCATTCTATCGCTCCGAGGGGATGCTTTTCCATGGGGGAGGGGCCCAAGGGAGTGAGACGACAGAGGAGGGGTCAAAGGAGGAGGGATGGGTGACGGAGTTTGTAGACAGTTGTCTCTCTTAACCTGACCATGGTTTAAAAAAATCATGGTTAAGTTCAACTCATTGATGACTAAAGTAACAGAGGGGCACAAGTGTAACACTTGGATTTGAAACCGAATCTGGCCCGATTTGGGTCTATATGATCTGACAAAAAATAGAAATCGATATTACATAACCTGAATCTATCCATAGATCGTAAATCAAATTTCGTTTGAGTGCAATCGATTAAAAATCGATTGCATCGTATTCCAAGTAATCGGAAAAAGTCGCAACGCAGTCCGAACTATAAAATAAATTGAAAACATAACAGATTTCATTTCGACAAATCAGAACTAATAGGATCGACTGTTTGTCGACCAGAGGTCGTTTGACATATTTATATCACAAAATTTAATTATAAATCAAAATCTGATTTCTCCAATTTCTGAATACATCTTGGATAAGAAAAATATGAATATTATACTCATTTTGATCGTCACTCTGAAATGGTCGAAACATGCCATTATTCGCCTGAATTGAAGATTTATGGTGATAATGATGATGACTTTGGTATTTCACCTAAGTTAAAAATAAATGTAAAAAATATAAAAAATAAATATAATCTGAAAATATCACGCTAGTTTTATTAACATGTATTTATATATATTTATCTTTCACCCATAAATTTAACAACTCACCTTTTTTCTCAAAATCTTGACCCTTGTTCCCCTTTTTCTCCTTTTTAATATCACCCCCAATTTCCTTATTTATACCATGAAACCTTTCCCCCTTCTTCTCCTCTTCTTTCCCTTTACTTTTCACCTTTTCCCCATCGATAGAGACTCTTTTCTTCGTTTTTTTGCTGCAATTTGCATCAGCTATTGTTGTTATTGCTGCTGCTCCAGCATCTATTGAAGCTACCGCTGCATGTTGCTGGTGTGCTACAGATTGCAGTTGTTGTAGCTGCTGTATCAGACTCCACTTCCTCCATTTTGGAGGATCTCAAGGTACAATCCCAAACCCTCTCTGCACAATTGATCCTATATTTGCTGGGAATTTGAGATTTTGTTTCATGAAATAAACTTCTAAATCTAGAAATCTCAGATCTGATTTTAATTCTTCTACTCAGTTTATATGAAAACCAATGAATACTTTGTAAGGATACAGTTTTATTTTTGAAGAGTTTTAATGCATGCGGATATATTTTTGACTTTCACACAATTGCTTACTGTTTATACCCGAGGAGTTGCCTGATTATGCGCAGTTATATTTTTCCCCTTCTTTTGTTGGTTGTCGTTGGAGGGCTTCCTTTTCTGTACTCTTTTTTTCTTTATGTTTAAAGAATTTTGAACTGTTTTAACTTGTAGAGATGTTATTGCCAATTATTGGTCTCCATGAGGATCCTTCTCACTGGATGAAGGACAAGGAAATCGACGTTTTCTGTCTAACTGTGACTTCCTACTTTGAGACATTATTGGTTTCATATGTAAAATTTAGATATGAAGATTGAGTATACAATACAGTAGCAGACCGGAATAAATGTACTAAGCCTTCTCCCACTATAAGTAGGGTTAGCTACATGGATTCTTGCTCAAATCCATGTTGAAAGATTCGACTATTTTTTATGCTGGCCGTCGACTACTACCTAACAGACCAGAATATGTGAAAAAAATTAAGATTGATCTTTTTATTTCTGTTAGTTCAACTGTGAATGTTCAGTAACTCAATTTTACCTGATGGGCTCAAATGTCAATCTTAGATAATGGATGAGATAGCATTCATATGATTTTGCGCTATGATCATTCATGAGAAGCTTCTCATAAGTGAGTATTATAGGATGATAAATTGTCAGAATGTAATCATAGCTAATCCTATAGATACCAAAAATATTACTTCAACACCTTTCTCCACTAGATCAAGACCAATTATATTCCTAAAATTTCACATAAAGGTCCCATCTACCAGAAGAGAAACGAATGCCCTTGATTCTTGTAGGGAGCTCTGCAAATTACATAGCAGGAGGTTCAGTAAGATGCATTATATTATATGCATTATAAGTATACTCATATGAGATATTAACAACAATAACTATGAATTCTATGGCAGTGTGCTTGGTAAATATTGATAATGGCAATCCATTCATATCGGCTTTTGAATTGAGGCAAACATCAGATAAGATTGGTCCATTTCATCATTTTAAGTCTTAACAACACATACACAGAGCATTATTAATGACAGCCAAGTAAACCTGCATATTTTTTACCTAAGATGTCAATCAAGGACAATAATTGATTTGATGAGAATTCAGAAATGATAGATAATTGTACCGGACGAGGTGCCCCTTACACCTGACCATGCGAGGGTGTGGTGACCCTCAACTGGGCTGGAGTTAGGACGCCCAGATTGGGCAGCGGCTGCCTAATGCACGAGTCTAGGATCCCACTCTCTTCCCTGGTTTTTACCGCGAGATCGCAATTTTTAAGCTTCCTTGGATCCGCTTGTTTCCATTTGATCGATTCCGATGACCCTGTGCTCTATTAGGGTTCCTAGGTTGGATGACCCTTGGTTTTTCTTTGAGTTCGTTTAGCCCGTACCCACATCGGTCGGGCAGGACTGGAGCGACTTGGATCGGAGGGTCTCTCCCGCCCATCTCAGAGGTGTATTTGGAGTTGCCTAGCTTTCTCTTGGACCGTACTTCCACTTGGAAAACGAGACGAAAGAGTCTCTTAAGAGGCTTCTTCATCGTTTGAGTTTGGTTACTGTTACGCAAGTAGGTTCTTACGAGGATACTGATCAAATCATGAAAATCTTCAGCAATCATCTACATTCAATAAGATCTATAATCACATCTTACAATGGACAATAATGAAAAAAGATGTAAATTAGATTTAGATCACCTTGCCATCATGTTAATATAATGAATCAAAGAAATAATTATTTGTTGATAATTAAAATATGATGAGTGAGAAAGGGAATTATATACAGAACAACTAGAAAATCAACTTTACATGTAAGTAGCTTAAATAATTACAATATCAATACCTATATACTTGCTTGCTTTTTGTAACCACTTAAATATATAATACTTTTATAATTTTGATTGTATACAACATTTGTTGACATCCTTTTGTTCCTAGCATGGATGGCAGGAAAGGCGTCTGCGACACAATAGTTTCTTCTTAGGGTTCTTAGCTTTTGGTGATCAAGTATTTTCTTTTGATTGTACACATGATAGTCATTGTTTAGATAAATGTATCTTTTATGTGTTCCTTTTCTCTTTAGTTATATTTTTGAGATACATGTATAAATGACGAAAACTTCTTTTGATATATGTTGTACTACATGGATATAAATGCAAATGTTCTGAGGTGAAACATGTTATGATGTGGTTTGTTAATAAATTTGTGAATGCCATTCAATCGCGAAATTTTCCTCATTTTCGTAACTTAGTACGATCAATCATAAATTAATAATGTGAATATTGTGCAAACGGGTAACTTGTATTCTCGGGACGTTACACGAATGATATCATAGCAGTGGTAGCCCACAACACAACATTCATAATATTTCTAATCGTATTAAGTTCTCGGATAGCGATAGTTCTGAGACTTACCGTGGGTCTGAGAAGGAATGGATGACATTCAAATTCGATAACTACATGTGTAACATATTGCATTTAATACTCATACAGTAATCCCAGGAAGAGAAAAAGCACAATCATTATAATTGCCAATAATCACCTTTATGTATAATGATGTTGGTTCTTGTATAGAACTATGACGTCTAGGACCGATCAGGAGATAGCAGACCAGTTGGCGTGTATCATGGTTGCACGTATGGACCTCCAGCAACAACTCGTTCATAATCAAAGTAAAAAGAAATGGACTCAAAGCAGAACCTTGATGTAAACCAATGTTGATGTCAAAATATCCAGTCTTCCCAGACGGGGTCCTTACACAAGATAAAGCCCTATCATACATGTCCTTTATGAGGTTAATGTATAGGACAGATATTTGTCTCTTCTCCAACACTCTCCACAATATCTCTCGTGGGACAGAATCATAAGCCTTCTCCAAATCAATAAAGATCATGTAGAGGTCCTTCCTTTTAGCTCTATAAATCTCCATTGTTCTCCGCAACAAATGGATGGCTTCAGTCGTTGAACGACCTGGCATGAATCTGAATTGGTTTTCTTTTACATTGGAAACTTGCCTCAACCTTCTTTCGATCACACGTTCCTAAATTTTCATAGTGTGACACATCAGCTTGATACCTCTGTAATTTGAACAATTTTGAATGTCTCCTTTATTCTTATAAAGAGGCACCACGATACTTCTGCTCCAATCTTCAGGTATTTTTCTGCTTCGCCAAATAATATTGAATAGATTCGTAAGCCAAGTCAAACCACGATACACCTAATTTTCAGGGATGTCATCCGGTCCGACACCTTTTCCAGGTCTCATAGCCTTCAAAGCGTCCTCTACTTCCTTTCTTTGTATCCGTCTATAGCATGCACGATTCAAGTAACTTTCACTACAAGCTAGATCACCCAAAGTGATATCTCTATTTCCTTCCCCAATGAAAAGTTTATGGAAGTACTGCTCCCATCTAGTCTTTATATCCTTCTGAGTAACAAGCACATGACCTTCCTCGTCCTTAATGCATCTCACTTGAGAAAGGTCCTTGATTTTTCTTTCTCTTGCTTTGGCCAACCTGAATATATCCTTCTGTCCCTCCTTAGAGTCGAGATTTTTATACAAAACTTCATAAGCTTTTGACTTAGCTTCGCTTACGGCCTTCTTTGCTTCCTTCTTCGCTATTTTGTAGTTTATGCCAGTTTCCTCTGTTCTATCCTTAGACATAGCTTTAAAGCAAGCTCTTTTTATTTTTAGCTTCTCTTGCACCCCTTCACTCAACCACCAAGCCTCCTTTTGACATGGAGCTCCTCCCTTTGACTCGCCTAGCATCTCTTTGGCTACCTTTCGGATACAATATGCTACCGCCTCCCACATCTCGTTTGCACTACCGCTACAATCCCAAGATAAGTCTTCTAAAACCTTCTCCCTGAAGCTCGCCTGCTTCAGTGGAAGATTCCACCATCTAGTTCTAGTTATCTTAGAAACCCTCCTTTTCTTTACCGACCCTTTCATTTGTACATCCGAGACTAACAAACGATGTTGGGTTGTCAAACTCTCTCCTGGGATTACTTTGCAGTCTTTACAACACAGCCTATCTCTTCTCCTCAATGCAAACTAATCTATTTGTGTTCTAGTTGTCCCACTCTTATAAGTAATTAAATGTTCCTCCCTCTTCTGATTTTTAGTTTTCTTTTTAATATATGAAAGTACACTATATATTAGGATATATATAGATAATATGTATAATATTATAACTATATAGGATATAATTATCTAATATATAAAAATCAGAAAAATAACCGTAAATACCATCCTTTTTATTTTTAAGGCTTTTTCAAAATATTTCTAGGGATTTATCAATATTAATAATAATCATATGTAATATATAGTAGTAATATATATGCTATATATAGTATTCTACTTCTAAATACAACTATACATAGTCAAAAATTGGAAAATAAAATGTTTTAATGTTTTTCCTGTTTTTATTAATTTTCTTATAATGTTTGCTGATTTGTGTATTTTTAAATAATTGAAAATGTCAAAACAATGAGTGATAGTACTAGGCCGAATTGTTTTGGAATTTAAAAATAGATAAATACCTCAAAATTTTCCAAAGCTATTTTAAATATATAATATATAATATGTATAAAATTTGGAAACAAAGACTATTATTTGGATTTTGAAATAACTTTTAATGATGTTTATAAGGTTTTTGCATTTTTTTTAAATTTTTTAGTGTTTTCTTTTGTAATTTTTAATGATTTTTTATCTGAAGTTGCAAAATATGATAATAAAGATATTCTATTTTTTGGAATTTTCAAAAATAATTATATATATTTGTATTTTTAAATGCTAACAAGATAAATATGCAATGTTTTTATATTTTTTTAAAAAAGAAAATACTTTTAATTTCCACAGAAAAAATATATACGATTTTAAAAAAGTCTCGGAACTTAAAATAAATTTCCTATAATTTCAGAAGCAAAATGCTATTTTTAATGCTCAATATACAATACATAAAATTACATGTACCGGCAGGGACCTAAATGCAATTAAAATAAACTTAAATGCATTTCAAAACACTTCAGAAACGACTAGGGGCATACACACAAAATTCCCAGATATTTCTATATTAAACGCACTAGCAAGGGTATATTTGAAATATTCAACGTGTTCCATAATCTAACTATAATTTAACCAGAAAATATTACACAAAATATCAAAGTTCTTGATTTAAATAAAAATACACAAACCCACAGGGGGTCCTCTGCAAAATGTCCCACCCCTCAAGTGTATGCGCACGTGCTAGGAATATAAAGAACAAAAAAATAGGGCTCTAACAGCAGAACAGGGTGCCAAGGTGGAGCTTTGCCTAATCTACTTCGACGAGTTCAGATCGCAACCTACGGACCTCTTCCTCCACACTAGAGGGCACAATGAAGTTGTTGTCACCAACGACCTAAGGAATTAGAAGGATTGGGGATTTCGAGGGTAGAGTGGGATCAAAATTCAAATGGAGGCCGACAAGGGATTTATGTACTTGGGACCATTCATCGAGGGTTCCAGCTCGATGCAGTGATCCACAGATCGAGGAACGGTGGGCACGTGAAAGAGCTTCGATCGAGGAGGAAAATTTAAAAGGAATCGAGCTAAAAGAGTACAAGAATCAAAGGAGAAAAATCGAGAAAGATGGAGGTGTAGCGCCTGACATGCACAAACCTAAGGTGGCCAGAGAGTTGACCGAGGTCAACCAAGACTGGTCTCCCATTGGTCTATATAAGGTGCTAGGTGATAAAATAGAAAATAAAATAATTAATAAATTGTAATAAAATAATAAAGTAAATAATTAAATAAAACTCAAAATATGAAAATATTTATTATTTTATATAATATTTTATTAAATTTTATTTATTTTTTCGAGTTAATTTATTAGGTGTTGTTTATACTTGTGTAATTATAGGTATATTTACATATATATTATGTATTTTATTTTTATTTTGTATTTTACAATTTATTATTTTATATACATTATTAATATATTTGTAATTTATTTAAATACATATTTTGATATTTTTATTGTATTTTTCTGAGTTAGATTGTCTACTTAAATAATTATGTATATATAATATATTTGTATATTATAAGTATGTTTGCCTATGTTATTAGAGTACACTATTTATTTTAATGTAGTTTTAATTGTTTTATTCTAATTTTATTATGTATATGTATTTCAAATAATTTTTACATATTTATAAAAATATAAGAAATCTCAAAATATTAAGAATAAATATAATGAATATTATATACGAGTATAATGCCCAATAAGGGCCAAAGCCTAACTTTTGAATCTTAATTTAAAATTGAATGAAACCATCTTCATTAAATATATAATTTAATTTTACGAACAATAAAGGTAAGTTTAGTGAATTTTGAGCTTGTATAGAGGAGATACAGGTTCGGGAAGTTTTCTTTGTAGCTTTTTATACTATTTGTCCCGGGCACGATGTGCGTTATTTTTGAGTGGAATAAATTTTGTAATTTTCTTTTTATTTTTATGTATAATTTCTTGTTAAAGTTTATTGATTTGATATATAAATATATGAAGATAAAATGTGTCTCAGAATCTATTTATTTAAGAGTTAAATTTTGATTTTTATGCGATTTCTGGCCTTTATCTCGCCTACTGTATTCCTTGTCGATCAAGTCATCGTGATGACTAGGTCTCGAGGTTTAGGGTCATTCAATACCTTTGGTATTTCATTTCTTTTTTTCTTTCCGTTCCTTTATTCTTTTATTTTGGCATTAAATATTGTATTTTATAAATAATGAGTGTTATTTATGCAATTTAGTGTTATTTACATGCATTTAACAAGGGATTTAAGGCCAAGTGAGAGAATAAAGATGATGAAATGGAGATTCATCACTTGCCTACCCTGTCAGTTTGATGGTTCTTGTGCAATCAGTAGGGTCACTTCGCTCAATGCCCCCAGACTTCTAGTACGCCTCGACCGCATCCTCAACCTTCATAGCCGTAGACATAACATATTGGGAGTTTCTGTGATAGTAACTCCAATTCAGGAGGCCACAAAGACATACACAAAGTATAACCGATTCGAGTGTTGTGCTAGCGAGACAGGGACAATTGCATGTAGTGACTCATGAGCAGGCACGATCAACAGCTAATGTGGTGAAAGGTATGGTCTCAATTTTGATTCGTCCTTTCCATGTTTTATTCGATTATGGAGTGATCCATTCATTTATTGCTTCGTGATTAGTAGCTTCAATAGGTAGAGTTGCAGAGACCCTATATCTTCCATATCACATCCATGGGCCAGGTGGCCAACTATTCATCATTACATTGGTAATCAAAGGTTTACCACTGTTGATTGGTGGTCATGAGATGATTGCGGATTGTCTTTTACTACATCTTGACGAGTTTGTTCTGATTTAGGGTATGGATTGGTTATCAACTCATCATGATCTGGTTGACTGCTTTCTGAAGGCGTTTGTCTTCAGAATTCCAGACTTGCCCGAGCTTACTTTTGAGGGTGCATTACATGACTCCAAAATGGAGTACATCTCAATATTGAGAGCTCAAAGATTTATTGATCACAGATGTGATACTTATTCAACGTTTATTCAGGAAACATTCGATAGAGAGCCAATGATCCAAGACATCGGGATGGTGTCTGATTACCCTAATGTGTTTCTTGATGATTTGCTAGGTTTGCCGCCTGAGAGAGATTGAGTTCGAGATGACTTTGCTACCAGATACTCAACCGATCTCGATGGCTCCTTACTGCATGACACCGACTGAGTTGAGGGAGATGAAAGTGCAGTTGCACGAGTTACTTGACTTGGGTTTTGTAAGGCCTAGCACTTCACCTTGGGGTGCTCTCGTTCTTTTTGTCTGGAAGAATGATGGATCCATGAGATTGTGCATTGATTACAGACAACTGAAAAAGAAAACGATTCGAAACCGTTGTACTCTACCATGCATTGATGACTTGTTTGATAAGCTACGAGGATCTTCAGTATTTTCAATGATCGATCTTTGATCTGACTACCATCAACTGAGGATTCGGAAATCGGATATCACAAAGACAACGTTCAAGACTCGATATGGGTACTATGAGTTTGTTGTGATGTCGTTTGGGCTACAAATGCCCCTGCAACATCATGGACATGATAAACATGATCTTCCCTCTGTACGTGGACAAGTTCGAGGTCATTTTCATTGACGATGTGTTGATATATTCTCGAAATGAACCTTGTCACGCAAATGATTTGTAGATAGTCATGGACACACTTTGAGAGCACAAGTTGTATGCCAAGCTGAGCAAGTGTGAGTTCTGGTTATCTCAGGTCTTATTCCTTGGACATCATTTCTGGAGCAGGTATCGTAGTTGATCCTATGAAGATTGAGGCATTTATGTCTCGAAAGCAACCCAAGATGGTCACTCAGATTCGTAGCTTCCTTGGACTAGTGGGATATTACAGGCGCTTCGTCAGTGGGTTTTTCTAAGTTCTTCCTCTAACATTGTTGACATAAAAGGGAGTTCCTTTTATTTGGGATGATTCATGCGAGCAGGCTTTCATGAATTGAAGGAAAGATTGATGATTGTGCCCATTCTTGCACTTCCTTCAAGTTATCAGAATTATGCATTTTGTACATGTTGAGATTCTTATATATCTTGGTCTTTATTTATATTTATTTATTTCTCCATTCTATCTTATGTAATTTTCCCATAGGACTTTTCTCCTGTATAAGAGAGATCTAGGGTTATGAGGAATACATCTTTCATTTTTCCCTTTCACATGGTATCAAAGAGACGGTCCTAGTCTGAAGCCTGTGCCCTAGAGCTCTACCCCCCACCAAAATGCTAGCGCGCATCACTCCCACGCACCTGCGTAGCCCGTGCATCGCCCTTGCGTCGCCCGCACCACCTACGCATTGCCAGTGTCGCCCATGCCCCTTTGCGCAGCTCGTGTGTAGCCTTCACCGAAGTTGCGGCCTGCTCCTCGCAGCGCCTCCCTTCCTCTTGTGGCACACCAAGTGCGGCATGCCCGTGTGCTGTTGCCGCTCGTAAGGGTTGTGGTCCCTGCCATTGTGCCATTACCACTCGTACGGTTCCGAAATCGTGCTCTTGGGTGCTTAGGGTGTGACGTGATTATCTAAAACACCGTAGTTATCCAAAAGAGCCTCCAAAAGAATGGAAGAGGTTGTGGTATGAGTCTACACCCACAACCATCTTCCCGTATGTCAGTGCAGGCACATGTCTTTCTTGTTGTTGACCCAGTCTTGGAGATAGTTGTCATCATGTCTGACAGCAAAGCTGATGTTCCATCTCTATGTGCCTTCAATGGTCCATCACTCATCGTCACAATGGATGGAACAAACTATGGACTGTGGACCATGCAGTTCATGAGCTTAATGCAATGCAATGGTAAGAAGCACATCCTCATGACGAAGGAGCCACGTGACAAGACTGGGGCAAATGCCTTTTGGGAGGCAGATGATGCATATGCACGTATGTGGCTATCTGAGGTTGTGCCCACAGAGATAACTATTCATATTTCGAGTCAGCCTACTGTAAAGGCTATGTGGATATTCTCGCCGCTACATACTCTCCGACGAAGAATGAGTCGAAGATACTGCAGCTCCAGCACGATATCTTCACATCGAAGCAGAATGGTCCACCCCTTCATACCCTCTATACTTTTTTGAGGGGTATGTTTGAGAAGCTACATAGGTACATTCCCTTGACTGCTACGCCAGAGCAACTCAAGGCGTACAGAGACTCTGTAATAACTGGGATCTTTCTAGCAACCCTTGATCCTGAGTACGATGCTGCTTCAACCCAGATCCTTACTAATGCTACCATACCTCTGATGGAGGACGCATATCGCAGATTGAGTATACTATCTATATCCTCTGTTAGCACTTTACAGTTTCAGACATCCTCAGCTATGGATGCATCTTGTGGTAGGGGAAGCATTACACCATATCATGGTTGGGGGACCTAGCCGTGGCGGAGGAGGGGGTGGTCGACCCCGTCAGTCGTGCTCCTACTGTTGCAGGTCAGGTCGCTCTAAGGAAACTTGCTATTCTTATCATGGGTTTCCAGCTTCAATTAGGATTGCAGAGCAGACACAACAGGTCGGGAATCCATCACCTGCTTCTGATCAGAGATTTGACGAACTTGTGGCACGATTCAGGGAGATTATGCCTACTCCTGGGCACTGTTGTAAAAGTCGGCCGACTAGGCCGACTAATCGGCCCGACTAGTCGAGTCGGGGGGGTAGCCGACTCGACTAGGCCTAGTCGGCCATTAGTCGGTCAACCCGACTAATCGGGCCGACTAATCGGCCTAGTCGGCCGACTACTCGGCCGACTTTTACATAGATGTTTTAATAGTATTTAAAAGCATAGAATACTCTCTGAAGATCCTTTGGATATCTATATTTAAAATCAAAGTGTGTTGATTGAAACCCAAAGTGTACTTATTGGAACCAAAAGCAAAATATAATATTTGCATAGAGACATTTTGGCTTTCTAAGTTTGCGTAATCTGACACGTTATCTGGAACTGAATATTTCAAAGAACATCTTGTTCTGTTTTTCTGTTTTGCTTTTGTTTTCAATCATTACACTTTTATAAACGCATGCTAACTTTGAAGTCTATAAAAGGTAAGA
The DNA here is from genome assembly GCA_037367405.1 of Ottelia alismoides. Lineage (NCBI taxonomy): Eukaryota > Viridiplantae > Streptophyta > Magnoliopsida > Alismatales > Hydrocharitaceae > Ottelia > Ottelia alismoides. The sequence continues at coordinate 473,656 of JAZKJV010001028.1, read as the reverse complement.
TGCAGTGAACTAATGTTGAGATAATCTGAAGACGATCAACAGGCTTGACAACCTCTGTCAGAAGCTGTTTGTTGGTTATTGGCTTTATGGAGAACTGTTGTCCATATACTGATTGCATAAGTTGTATGGTGTTGGCCTGCCTGGTGTTCTTGGAAAGAAATTTATATTTTTTTAAAGAAATCGTCTCAAGCATTGTTAGTTATGACTTAACTTCTCCCTTTGATTTACATGTGTAACCTATGAAGGGAACACTTCCTAATTGTTCAAAAATCATGAACTAAAGAGGTAACCCAAACCCGAACTACACTCTCATAGATTAGGAAAATCCATATAGTTTTGATGAATTGAAAGTTATTTTCAAGGAACACTAACATATGATTTTTGTTTTACATAACTTGCAATAGCTGTGCAAGCTTTCAAGATTTCAGTATGTATAAAATAATTGGCACAAGTTTCTTGTACATAGTATATAAAATGTACAAATCAATGTAAATATATAAGAATATGTATATAAAATTTGATTTATATATTTAAAATAATTAAAAAAATCAAAACCGACTAATGGCCGACTAAATCCGATTAGTCACCCGACTGCCGATTAATCCTTAGTCAGTGACCCTGCCGACCGAGTACCGACTACCGCTTTCTGCAACCTTGCTCCTGGGCCAACCAGCTCTCCTTCAGGATTCTCAGAGATAGTTGCCTCAACATCAGCATCTACATCAGGTATAGCATATGTCGTTACTAGTTGTTATAGGGCAGACTTGTCAGAATAGATCATGTGTTCATGAGCATCCCATTATCTCTATGGTGACAGAGGCCATTTTAGTGATTTCCATCCGACTCAGCGTAGACGATCTGTTGTGATAGAAGGGATACACTCCCTCATCACCGATCAGGAGGAGGTGCAGTTGACTCCCGTAATGAGGCTTCAGAATGTTCTTTACACTCCTAAATTTTCTATGAAGTTACTATCAATTAGTCAAATCACTAAGGATTTACACTGTCGTGCCATTGTTGATCCATCTGCTCTTGTGTTTCAAAATATACTCACGGACATGGTGATTGGATATGGTCGTGAGCAAGGAGGTCTATATTGACTAGTGCAATCGCCTTATGCTGGTGCCTCGTCTCATCGCATTGGATCTGTTTCTCCTTATATATGGCATTGTCGATTTGGTCATCTTCCTCTACAGAAGTTGTGTTACATTCTTCCACAGATTTCTCCTCCTACCTTTCAGTGCGAGGCCTGCCAGCTTGGGAAGCATCATCGGTCCACTTTCTAGAGTCGTCAGGATTGGATTAGTCATAGTCTGTTTGAGTTAATCCATTTTGATATTTAGAGTCTCAGTTGTGTCCCAGATCATCAGGGACATGTTTTATTTTGTTGCAGTTGATGTATTTCAAGATTGTCTTGAGTCTTCTTCTTAAGAACTAGTCTGATGCTGGTCTTGTTATTCAGTCCTTTATTAATGAAATATGAAACATTTTTCATCAAAAGTCAAGTATATACGTTCTGATAATGCACTAGTATTTTGCAGTACTCAGATTTCCCAATTCCTTAGGCCTCATGGTATCGTGCATTAAACATATAGTGCGTATACTTCCCAACAGAATGGGGTGGCTGAACAAAAACACCGCCATCTTTTGGACGTTACGAAAACTCTTTTGATTCAGAGCCATGCTCCTCATTCGTACTAGGATGCAGTTCCAAATGCTTGCTACCCAGTAAATCGTATGCCCTTTTCAGTACTAGGGGAGAAGATTTTGTTCTTGAATGCGTTTCCCGAAACGAATCTTTTCTCACTTATACCTCGAGTTTTCGATTCAGTGGCTTTTGTTCATCAAATGCTTCCCGGTCTTGACAAGCTCTCTCCCAAAGCTGTCGAATGTTTGTTTGTTGGGTATTTCAAGACCTAAGAGGGATATCGTTGCTTCAACCTTGTTCGACGAAGGTACTACATTCCAGTGATTTTCTGAAGGCCTTCATGAATCATGGAAGACTTCCCGCTCCATAATGATTTGTTAAGTCATGTCCTGAACACTTAGTCACATACGTCAATAATGTTGCGAGGTTAATATTGTCCTCTTGCAAGAGAAAAGTCGGTTTATGGTGATTTAGGGGGATCGTGTTGGGCATATCATCTAAACGACGAGAAATGGAGGTCGATCGAACAAGGGATAATGTAATCAAGAAACTTGAACCATGGACTAATTTAAAGCAGTTGTAATCTTTCCTAGGGTATTATCGGTTTCTACCAATGTTTCATCAAACTTCTTCACAATTGCTCAACTATTAACTGAAGTCACTGACAAAGAGACCAAGTTCCTTAATGATTATGAGTGCCTTGAGGCCTTCTGCATCATAAAGGGGTCATTATTGGTGATCTAAACCTGCAACAACTCATTGGTTTTCTCAATGATCATAATGGATGCATCAAATTTCGTAGTAGAGGTTGTGTTAGGACAAAGGAGGGATAGGATACCCTTTGTTAGTCACTATGCCAGTAAGACTAGACGATGTTCAAAGAAATTACACCTTGACGTAAAAGGAAATGTTAATTGTAGTCCTCACCCTAGACCAATTCAGGTTGCATCTTCTTGGCATGAAAGTAATTGTATAGACTGACCATTCGTTAATAAGGTATTCAATGGAAAATGGTATGAAAGCATGCCTTTTAATGTTTCTACTCCAAAAATTTGATCCAAAAATATGGATAAGTCTAGAATTGAAAATGTAGATTGGTCATCTTTCCCGACATGAAATCATCGAAACTCGTGAGGTTTATAACCCTGCAATCACTGAGACTTTTTCAAATGAAGTGATACTTGTGATCGCTTCATCCAGTGGTATGTTAACCAGATTAATTCTTGTTTCCAAGAAAACTCACAAGGTTGACCTAAGAGCAAAGTAGGGTTGGGCATTGGGAACCCGATCCAAACCCAAACCTGAAATTTAGTGGGCGGGTCATGGGCCCCAAAATGAGTTCATATTGATTATCAGGTCGGGTTCCGACCTCATAAGGCCCGAACCCGCAAGCATGATAGCCCAGTCTATACAATATAAATATATCCAGTATATTCATATTCGTTCCACTTCCAGATACCATGTTCTAACTTTCATATCCTTATTTCGAGTGTAGAATATATGCTTAGATCCATTAATAATCATATCTATTAATGTGGATTGAGGACATTATTACATTAATATGCAAGATTATTACAGTAATATGTAAGAATGGAATAGGTGTCCTCAAGTGTTAGAGTATGTACAACTTTAACTAACCAATATGTATTGGATCATAGTTCTTACATCTACAATAGAATATGCGATGGTAAATTGAATGGTAGTTTAAGTCAACATATTTTTTACCACATTTATATTTCCAACATACAACCAATATTGTAAAAGTCACTCGACTAGCCCGATTAGTAGGTCTGACTAGTCTGGTCAGTGGGATGGTCGACCGAGCATCGACTAATTCTGACTACGTCCACTAGTCAATCAATTTTTGCTTGGAGATACCATATTCTTTACTTTTTTAAAAGCAAACTTATTCTAATACGCATAATGTTTTATTTAAATTCAATTACTTTGTTGGATTCATTATGATAGTGTATATATATATATATATATCTATATAAATCTATGTAAATATATAATAATATATGTATAAAAATGATTTATTTTTAAAAAATCAAAACTGATTAAAGTTCGACTAAATCCGATTAATCACCTGATTGCCGATTAATCCTTAGTCAGTGACCCGACCGATCGAGTACCGACTAACGACTTTTGCAACCTTGCATATAACTAAGGCCAGAATCGTGAAATAGTTAACATACTTAAAGTCTTAAACATGCACACATGCATAAGAAACAACCAGACAAATGCAAGAAGAACGGAACACATGATATTGGTGTACATAGGAGTTAAATTGGAGCAGCCCGACCCGAACCCGACCCATTTTGTTTGGGCCAGATTTGGACTTAGGTCTGGAATTTGAAAATAAAATGGGTCTAGGACCAACCCATTAGCACATATACTTAAATGGGCTTGGGTCGGGCCAACTCAATGGTCATCAAGAGATTCAAGTCATATTTCCTAATAGTGATAATGTATGTGAACGGAAATTAGCTAGTGATAATATTAAGATGAAAAAATGTAATTTTAACATGCAACTCAGTGGAAATTACAATGGCAACATTAGATTGAGAGAGATAGAAAAGTTGTACTACACTGCAAAATGAATCTTTGACCAGTATGACCTCATGGATACCATCAGTATAGTAAACATATAAAAGAGGCCCAGGAATCATCTGATAAATCGTGTAATATTGCAACATAATGTTTCTGAACACTAGTAATTCCGCATCATGATGTTTGAAACACTAGTACTTTGTCGGTATTATCTATCCAAGGGTTTTCTTTCGGTTTAGTTTTTATAAAAAGATAACAAATTAGACATTGTCTTACCTGACCCCTGTCGAACAATGAAGAAAGATTCAAACCTTGGGATAATATAATTAGATCAAAAGCATTCAAATTTAGAGGGCTGATTTCATCATCCCCAAGATGAGCATCAGCATTTTGATCCTGTTAAACATCGAATCTTATCAGATTTAGGGGAATATTTGCCTCTTCATAAAGAAGTAACAACTGCAGAATACGGCCGCATTATCAATATTTTAGTGCAGGTTAAGAAATTATTATTGAACTTAAAGTACGCCATGTGCATCTATAAACAAAGAATAGAAGTTTTATACACCTAATTAACAATTTCAATGTTTCTTGAGTGCAATTAAAAATGGCAAGAAGAAGTTGAGATCAGATGAACGGCTACAAGTAGAACTCATATGCTACTTCACCCTACTAATGTCTTTTTTTTCTCAAGTTAGATCTAACTGTCACTCACAATATGACAGAAGAATTATGTAATTCAGGGAAAATTATTATAAGTCATAATCCTTACACCTGGATACAAGTGAATTACTTGGCGAACAACTTTTTTATGGATGCCATGGATGTCAACTACTGAAGGGAGCACCTAAATAAGGCAACATTATACAATTCACATGTGCTTATTTAACCGTAGAAAATATTTATGATGATAACTTGTTGCATGATTAAGGAAGAGAATGACCACAAAGGTCCATCATGTCGCGAGGCAAAAAAACAAGGAAATGTTTATTAAGTCCTTACCTCTGGATCATCAAAGACAGCATAAACATCATCCATATTAACTTCCTCGTCTTCAGCAAATTTAACTTGCACATAGTTCTTCTGGAACCACTCATCACGTCGTATTTCCTCCATCTTAATACGCTACAATATCCAAAATGACGAAGTGTGTGTTTTTATAAACTAAAGGGGCCACAGCAAAGACATGCAGGTTAAAAATGCGAGCTGGACAACTATAAAATCAAACAACATGCAGTAGTAAGCATTTTCAAGAGAAGTTTAGTTTCTTTGAACTATCTATGCATAATCAATGGAAAAATTAATCTGCTCGATGTTCAAAAAAAATTGCCACGTACTTCTTTAGATGCATGCAAGGGAAAATGTGCTTACAATATTAAAATCAAGTGCTCAATTTTTTGGGATTATTTTTACAACTATATTAGATCAAGCAAACTAATGCATTCACACTTTTGTTTAATGTGCACATTGTATGAAGAAACTAATCTTTCAAAGATTTTAGTTTATCATTACGTGGAGAGAGATTGAGAATGAATGGAATAATTTATTCATAGGGTATAAGGGCCCCAGAGCCCGATTGAAGATAATTACATAAGAAAACCCAAAGGGATATCGGATTCATATATATATATATAAGGAGAACTTAAAATAACTTCAACACTCCCCCTCAAGTTGGAGCATATCTATCGATCAACCCAGCTTTGAAGTGAACCATGGTATGTGTTTTTTCGGCAACACCTTCGTAAACATATCTGCAAGCTGAAGATCTATGGAGATATGCGGATTAGTGATATTCCCACCTAGTATTGCATCTTGAATGAATTGGCAATCTACTTCGATGTGCTTAGTTTGCTCATAGAAAACATGATTGGCGGCAATGTATGCAGCGAACTTGTTGTCAACTTGTTGCAGTACAAAGTAACATGAGTAGTAGTAGCAGGAAGTCCAAGCTCCTGTAAAAAGAAGACTTGACAGGTAATCTCGCAAGTGGCTCAAGCCATAAACCTATATTCAGCCTCTGCACTCAATCTAGAAACAATGGTTTGTTTCTTGCTCCGTGGTAATAAGGTTCTCACTAACAAACATGGAATAACATGTGGTAGATCGTTTGTCCACAAGAAAACTCACAAAATAAGCATTTGCATCTAGGGTTATGTATGTGTGGCCGTCGTCTTCATAGAAAAGGCTTTTTCCCTGAGATTCCTTTAGGTATCGAAGGATCAAGAGAACATCCTTCCAATATTATACTGAGGTCTCTCCATGTGTTGAATGGCTTCTCTAACATCATATGATATATCTAGTCTATTGATAGTAAGGTAGAGTATATTGCCCACTAGGCTTCTATATCGTATTGTATCCTCAAACTCAGTAGATGTAACATAGTTCCGCAACTCCACTGGGATTTCTGATAGTTTACATCCAAATAAGCTAGTCTCTATAAGAATGTCAAGGCAATATTTCGGATATGATAGGTGTAGTCTCTCTGCAGTGCTATCACCTCAATACCAAGGAAGTGTCTGAGCTGAACAAGGTCTTTGGTGACAAAAATCTTCTGGAGGAAGGTCCAGGTTTTTAGAATGCAAGTTTCATCATCACCAGTAATAATCATGTCATCAACATAAATAGTCAGTATCACGGTGCCAGAAGTCCTCTATCACATGAACACAGAGTAAGCAAATGTTGTCCTATAGAAACCAAGTGAGCTGATCTCATAGGTTAACATGTCAAAACAAGCTCATGGACACTGCTTTAGGTCCTAAATAGCCATACAGAATGGGCATACATGCTCCCCCTTAACAGAGTAACTCGGTGGCTATATCATATAGATCCCCTCAAGGTCACCATGGAGAAAAGTATTCTTCACATCGAGCTGAAATATGGTTCAATTCCTATTGGTAGTGTTGGGAAAAATGAATAACTTGTTTATTCCATGAATCCTAGGCTCTCTTATATAGGAGAGTAGCCTATGGGTAAATTACATAAAACATACTGAGAGGAAAACAAAATAACGAAAAGTACAGAACTACTCTTATTGTATACGTTAACACTCCCCCTCAAGATGGAGCATAGATATCAATCATGCTCAGCTTGGAAGCACACTTCTGAAATGGACCTCGTAGCAATGCCTTGGTGAATATGTCTGCAGTCTGATTCTCTGAAGTAACAAGAGATGTAGCAATGAATCCTTTCTGAATCATATCACGTATGAAGTGACAATCCACCTCAATATGCTTGGTCCGCTCATGGAATGCAGGATTGTTTGCAATAAACAAAGCAGCCTGATTATCACATTCCAAGTTCATAGGAAGTGGTACATCTAAACATAGATCTGTCAGCACTGCTTTCACCCACATCATCTCTGTAGTAGCCTGGGCCATAGCCCTATATTCGGATTCAGCACTAGATCTAGCTACCACAGTCTGTTTCTTGCTCCTCCATGAGACTAGGGCATCTCCAACATAGACAGCATACCCTGAGGTGGACTTCCTATCCTTGGGACATCCTGCATAGTCTGCATCTGCGCATGCTGAGATAGAAATCCCCTTTCCTTTCTTGAATAGCAAACCTGCACCTGGAGAAGATTTGAGATATCTAAGTATCATATGTATTGCATCCATATGCACCTGGCGTGGTTGCTCCATGAACTGGCTCACACGGCTCACTGCAAACAATATATCTGGCCTAGTGATCGTGACATATAACAGTTTGCCTACCAGTTCTCTATATCTTCTCCTGTCCACCTCCTCTGTGTTATCTTCATAAAGCTTCATGCTGGGGTCCATTGGTGTCGTAGCAGGTCGACACTCGAGCATACCTGTTTCACTCAACAGATCAGTAACATATTTCCTTTGTGACATGACTAGCCCATAGGAATTTCTGGCAAATTCAAGCCCCAGAAAGTATCTAAGGACCCCAAGATCCTTAGTGACAAACTCACTAGCCAGCATTTCTTTCGCCTGCCTTATGCCCTGCTCATCATCTCCTGTAATCAAGATGTCATCAACATAAACCATAATGACAATGATACCTCTCACTGTTTTCTGTACAAACAAGGAATGATCAGCATTGGAGCGTTTGTATCCTTGTTTCTCGAAGAGATCCGAGAGCTTCTGAAACCATGCTCTGGGACTCTGCTTAAGGCCATATATAGCCTTATGCAACCTGCATACCTTGGAGCACTCCCCCTCAACAGCAAAACCAGGTGGCTGTTGCATATATACTTCCTCCTGCAAATCTCCATATAGAAATGCATTCTTCACGTCCAATTGATGGAGCAGCCAGTCTCGAGCAACTGCAACTGACAACAAGATCCTTAGGGTGGAATGACGTGCCACTGGCGAGAAGGTGTCAAGATAATCCACCCCATATGTTTGTGTGAAGCCACGTGCCACCAGACGTGCCTTGTACCTGTCAATGGATCCATCTGCATTCTGCTTCACTGTGAACACCCACTTGCAGCTCACTGGATTCGCATCTGGAGGTATAGGAACCAAAGTCCAAGTTCCTCTGGACTGAAGTGCGGCCATTTCTTCTTCCATTGCAAGCCGCCATCTACTATCCTGCAGAGCCTCATGATGATTCCGTGGAATATCTATGGCTGAAAGTGCCATAGCAAACGATCTGAAATCTCCAGATAGCCGCTCAAAAGACACAGAGGCTGATAATGGATATTTGGCGCAACTCCTCGTCGACTTCCTTAAAGCAATGGGTACATCCAAATCAGTTGTCGGCTCATCTGGCTCCTGCACCACATCCTGCTCAGAAATGTCGTCAGATCCATCAACATTAATATTCTCATTACATACCATAGGCGAGCTAGTAGATGAGTCATGACCATGAGCTGGTGGAGGAGGCCTGCGGGTATAATGGAACGGGAATGGTGAGATGGGCTGTTGTGGTAGTGGTGGTGGTGGTGGAGGTTCTGATGATGGCATCTGAGGTGGTAGTGGTGTCATGTATATGGCATCATGTGGTGTAGGTGGAAGCTGATTGTCTCCAGATGCTGAAAAATACATACTAGATTCAAAAAATGTAACATCTGCACTAATCATATACCGCCGACGCAAAGGATCAAAGCACTTGTACCCCTTTTGAGTTCTGGAGTACCCGACAAAGACACACTTGACAGCCCTAGGAGAGAGCTTGTCAGTACCCGGTGACAACTGATGGACAAATGCAACCGACCCAAACACACGAGGAGTGAGAGTAAACAGATCCTTGTCAGGATAAATGAGTGAGAACGGAATCTGTTCATTCAAGACAGACGAAGGCATCCGATTGATTAGGTAACATGCAGTAAGAACTGCATCACCCCAGTAGGAATATGGAACATGACTCTGTATAAGTAGAGATATAGTGACATCAAGGAGGTGACGGTGTTTTCTTTCAGCAATCCCATTCTGTTGAGATGTATGGGCACAAGATGTTTGGTGAACAATTCCTTTTGATGAGTAGTAATTAGCAAGAAAATTAGTGCACAACTCTAAAGCATTGTCACTTCTTACACTTTTCACAGACGTAGAAAAAACATTTTGGATTTCATTCAGAAAATGAATAATTATATTTCCGGCTTCAGATTTATTTTTCATCAGAAACACCCACGACACTCTAGAAAAATCATCCACAAAAACAATATAATATCTGTGTCCCTGATGATCAGGTACACGACTCGGACCCCAGACATCAACATGAAATAACTCAAACTTGGAGGTACTACTCCGACCAGGACGACTGGGAAAGGACGACCTGTGATGCTTTCCCAACTGACATGCCTCACACTGAACAGATGTGTGAGGAAGGCTATAAGGCACTACTCGACGTAACTTCTGAAGCGGTAAATGACCTAAACGCAGATGCCACAGTAAAGGGGATCCTTGGCCAGAAGAAGAGGATGTGGTTCCAGCAAATGGGGTCTGATTCAGGCGGTAAAGGCCTCCTTGCTCATAGCCACGACTAATCACGTTGCCCGTATGGATGTCCTGAAAAATGAAAGAAGATGAATCAAAAATTGCCCGACAATGAAGATCCTTCGTAATCTGACTAATTGACAATAGGTTCATTGAAAAATCAGGTGCATGTAACACATTCTTGAGCTGCATAGACGGCGTCAATCTAATCTCCCCCTGACCAGTGATGGGGGAATGTGTGCCATTTGCAATGACAACTGTCCGTCCCGGAGGAATCTGGGTATAACATGTAAGTAGACTCTGGTCGCCACATAGGTGATGTGTAGCGCCTGAGTCCATAATCCATGGCAATGTATCAGGACTACTACTATGAAGTGCAAGTATACTACCTGAAGCACTGGTAGAAGTGGAGGCAGAAGCAGCTGCATCGGAATGGCTCTCTGTAGTCGGTGCTGGACCCGATGGTGGGATAATGTCCCTCAGACGGGCAACTAGATCTTCAAATCGCTGATCTAAGGTAGCAGCAGATGGGGGCTCTATCTGCTCAGCGACTCGTGCAGATGCAGGAAATCCATGCTTTGAATAGCATGTATCTTCATTATGTCCAACTCGGTGGCAATAGGTGCATGTTGGCCTAGTGCGACCACTCCTCCCACGGGGTCCACGTCCACGGCCCTGGTAATGAGAGCCACGACCTCTGGTTGCTGCCATGGCTGAAGAATTCTGACTTGCAGCAGTTGAGGGAACTGTAATCCGACTCAGTCTATGGAAGGCTTCCTCCATTGGAGGAATTGTAGAGTCGGCCAAAATCTGTGATCGTGCTGCCTCGTACTCAGGATCAAGTGCAGCTAGGAACACTCCCACCATAGTGGCGTTCCTATATGTCTTCTGTTGTTCTGGCGTGGCTGTCAAGGGCATGAAGCTATATAGCTTCTCAAACATCCCTCTCAGTGACGTATAGAGAGAATGAAGGGGGCGACCATTCTGCTTGATGGTGAAGATATCATGCTGGAGTTGCAGAATCTTTGTCTCGTTCTTTGCCTGGGAATATGTAGCCGCCAGAATGTCCCACATATCCTTCGCTGTGGGTTGATGGAGGATGTCATTGGCAATCTCAATTGCCAACGTGCCAGATAGCCAAACTTTGGCGTATGCGTCATCAGCCTCCCAGGAGGCATAGGTTCCAGTCTTCTCAGCAGGCTCTGGTTCGGTAAGAATGTGCTTCTTACCCGTAGACTTCATCATACTCATGAACTGCATTGCCCACAGTTCATAGTTGGTACCGTCCATCTTGACAATCGGCGCTGGACCACGGAATGCGCCACTAGATGGGATATCTGCCTTGCTTTCGGACATACTTGATACTGAAGACTGGAACGATTGATAGAGAATATGACTTGTCTACAAAGACATAGACGGGTTTAGTTGCTCGTGTAGACCTCAAGCAACTAAACCCATGTAGACTATGGTGTGTGCTCTAGGGCTGATGTGTGCCCCCCGTACGACCTACTGGTGCGCTGGATGAATATGACTGAGGATGGTAAAGTATGCAAGCTGAAGAAATCCATCTATGGGCTCAAGCAAGCTTCTCGTAGTTGGAACATCAGATTTGACGAAACCATAAAGAGTTATGATTTTGTGCAAAATCCTGATGAACCTTGTGTGTACAAGAAGCTTAGTGGGAGCGCCGTTGTGTTCATCGTGCTTTATGTAGATGACATCCTTATCATTGGGAATGATACAGGGATGATGACCAATGTAAAGATTTGGCTGTCCCATACCTTTGAGATGAAAGATCTTGGAGAAGCCTCTTATATCTTAGGCCTGAAGCTGTTCAGAAACCGAGAAAAGAGGATTTTGGGATTGTCACAACATGGATACATTAAGAAGATTCTTGAACGATTCCGTATGGATAGTTCAAAGAAAGGATTCCTACCCTTAAGACATGGTATCCACCTGTCTAAAGGAATGGCTCCTCAAACTGTTGAGGAAAAGAAGGCCATGGCTGGATGTCCTTATGCATCAGCCGTAGGAAGCTTAATGTATGCCATGATGTGCACTAGGCCAGATATCTGCCATGCAGTGGGAGTGGTAAGTCGTTACCAATCCTGCTATGGAGAACAACACTGGAATGCAGTAAAGAACATATTCAAATATCTAAGACGGACGCAAGATTACATCTTGGTCTATGGAGATGGTGATCTCCAAGTCTTGGGATATACAGATTCTGACTTCCAATCGGATGTAGATGATCGAAAGTCGACATCGGGGTTCGTGTTCTTGTTGAATGGTGGTGTTGTGAGCTGGAGAAGCAAGAAGCAGGACACTACTGCAGATTCAACAACAGAAGCCGAATACATTGCCGCATCAGATGCTGCAAAGGAGGCGGTGTGGTTGCGCAAGTTCGTGCTGGAGCTTGGCGTAGTTTCCTCTGATACTCCCATCCCGTTACTCTGTGATAACACGGGAGCCATTGCCCAGGCAAAGGAACCCAGATGGCATCAAAAGAGCAAGCACGTGGAAAGGAAATACCACATCATTCGGGAGATACAAAAGCGTGGTGACATCATCATCACCAAGGTGGCCTCTGCCGACAACGTTGCTGATCCTCTTACCAAACCTCTGACACAGAAGGTTTTCGACCAGCATGTAATGAGTATGGGTTTAAAGATTGTACCTGAATGGTTCTGAGGGCTAGTGGGAGATTGTTGGCAATGTGAGCCCCGGGCGAACCATTTCTACAATAAATGTTATTGTAATGAATAAATTATCAATGAAAATTATTGGATACACATTGTGTAATTAATTAACAATATGAATTACATGTTGTTTTGGGTTGTGAATATGATTCACAATTTTTCCATGGCAAGATTGCAATATTCTTAAAGATAATTGTGAATTATTTTTTGAAAAATAAAACCCAAATTATTTTGTTGCAAATAAATAAGAGAGATTACATGGAGATTTGCAATCTCATGGAGATTGCAATCTCCATGCAATCCATGCATGGACGGCACACCACTCCTAATTGGAGTGGGTGTGCGCCTACATGGAAGGCACATGGAGATGAAATCTCCATGTGTCTTCTCTCCTTATTTGTTGGGTTAATTTAGGAGTGAATTATATTTGATTTTATCAAATATATTTTGACCTAAATTTGTTGCTTTTGACAACAACAATCTTAGCCATTGGATGAACATAAATCAATCTCATCCATTGATTCTATGTGTCCCATGGATTGAGATCCATGGATCCCAAAACCCTATAAATAGAGAGGCATTCTTGGCTCTCTCTTTACACATGCTATTGTAGCACAAACTCTCTCTCTCTTTCTCATATACACGACAGCCCTTCTCTCCCTCTCTTCTTGGTGGCCGTCCACCTTGGTGGAGAGAAACGTCGACGCCCGCGCCATCGTGCTGCCGCTTCGACTCTCTGCGGTTCTTTGTCTTCTTGGAGTGCTTCACTCACGAAGGAGACGTTTGATCTCGTGCGACGAGATCAGGAGCAACCGCGCTTGGATCAACTTGGATTGCGAGGACACCGCGACTCATCTCCGCGCTCGCAAGCCGTTACTCCGACGATCGGACTTGAGACAGGAGGTCTCTTTTCGTAGAGACTCGATCAACCACGCTTCAAGAGGTATTGCATTATACTTGATGTGGTTATAGATGAAACGATTTGAGAATGGTTCTCGGATCATGTGGTTTCATCGGTTTAAAAATTTTAAAATTCCGCTGCTCCGAACAACTAGTACGACTAGTCGTTCTTCGTCGTATTCGATACGACGATCACGCTTCCGTGATGCGCTTGAGGATTTCTCCATATCCTTCAAGTGGTATCAGAGCCTTAGGTCGACGGTTTCGAATATGATTCGAAAAACCGAGGACGACTTGGGTTCGTTTAGGTCGCGAAAGTTTTCATCGCATTTGATTTCGCAGATCTGTTTAGTAAATAAATTCGATACTGTTTAAATTGTTTAAACACGAATTTAATACTTGGTTTTTGTTCCCCATTAAATAAGGAAACCATAGCAACTGAGTTTGCGTAAATCGGATTTCGTATGCTCTAGTTATGGTTGTTTTAATGGACATGTATGCACTGTTGCGGGAACAATAGATTTTAACATGATTAAAGAGTTAATTACTGTTATCATCTGCCTCGAAATGCGTGCAAATCCACTTAGGTTCTGTTGTAAATCAAGTTAGCAATCTATGAAAATTGAGTTTGCTTAATTTGGATTTAAATTGATTGAGATATGCCAATTTTAGTGAATAGGGGTCTATACTGAAATTGCATTCCTAATCTAGAACCAAGTGATTGTCAATTAGTGAAATTAATTGTTAATTTCGTGAAATAATCTTGAATAATATTTGTGAAATATTGAGACATGATTATTTGTCTAATTGACATGGCCTCAACCAATTAATTGATTAAGATGTGATCTAAATCATAAATTGGAAATAACAATCTTCAAACTTGATGCTTGAATAGGATTTGGGAATTTGTCTAGCAAATTTCCTTATAATCAAAAATGTTTTGATTATTACTATATGGTACAATTTCGGTTGAAAAACCGATGATCATCTCAAGTACAAATTAATCAATTTGGCATTATCCTTTCCCGAGGCGGATATGGTGCCTAGTCGGAGAGCATTGGGGTTGCGGGTTGCAACGTATGTGGTCCGTCCCACTCTCGTCGGTACTGGCCATGACAGTGGGTAGGGCCGGGATAATGTCCGAGGGATTAAGATGTATTTTTTCTAATTATTAAAATTCGAATTAATACGTATTTTGAGATATTACCATATATGTATTCAAGTAAAATAATCAAGTTTGATTGATTGAATTGGATTGATAATTAATTTAATATGATTAAATTGATTATATCCAATTGAAATACTCTAATATGATTAGAGTTATTAATTCCCTTGGAAGAATTAATTATGTGAATGTGATTCATAATAATTAATTAAAATTTGAATATGATATGGAGGATCACATAAGTGACATCCATGGTCTCCCGTCAAGGCGAAGAGTTCCGTCGCCAGACATCGTATGAAGGAGACGCATGTACGAAGTGACAGCTCCTGCATACGATCCGTTTGGATCGGGCTCGTCGCTTCTCGAAAGAGTAAGGACGTATGCGTAGTGACCCCAATACCGGGTCCTCATATTATTGGGGCGATATTGGATTGCGCATAGCGAGTTGTATTCCTGTTGACGGTTGGTTCAATTAATAACGGGTCAACATCGCCTTAGGGGTGGTGGGCCCGGGTATTAAAGACCGAATTGGGAAATGCAAGTTGGACTTGCAATGCGGAATGTGTTCCCGCTTCTCTTTATTGGAGTCATAGGTTCTCATATTATTGGGATATGACAAAGATAAGGAGGAGATCCCAGTTCTTGCTTGAGATATATTGGTAAGTATATCTCTTACTTTGAAAGTGAATAAGGGAATAAACTTTCAAGGTTGACATAGCAAGAACAATTTGATTTAAAATGCCTTAATCAAATATTATAAATTTGAATATATAATTTTTATATTCTAATATAGTGCATTCTTAGTTTCAGAAAATGAAGTCTTTGAACCCACTTAGTAGGCTTCTTGAGGTCAACCAATTGACCGGCCCAAATTACTCGGATTGGATCCGAAATTTGGAGCTTGTTCTCTCTGCTGAGCGCATTAGTTATGTGCTATCCGAGGACAAGCTTGAGAACCCTAAGTCCAAGGAAGAAAAAGCATTTAATGACAAGTATGATGAAGATCATGTCTTGGCTAGGTGCTATATCCTAGGTTCTCTCTCCAATGTTCTGCAGAAGCAACATGTGGAGATGAATACCTGTCAGGATATAATGCAGAATCTTAAGGATATGTTTGGTGACATTAACCGCACTCAGCGGTACAATGTTATGAAAGACCTCATTCGCTGTAGAATGCAGAAAGGGACTTCGGTCCGTGAACATGTACTCAAAATGTTTGGGTACTTGTCGGAGCTGGAGACTCTTGGGGCAACGATGGATGCAGACATGCAAGCTGACTTCATTCTGCTGTCATTGCCCAAGTCTTTTAATAACTTTGTAGTGTCATTCCACA
This sequence comes from Ottelia alismoides, assembly GCA_037367405.1. Taxonomy (NCBI): domain Eukaryota; kingdom Viridiplantae; phylum Streptophyta; class Magnoliopsida; order Alismatales; family Hydrocharitaceae; genus Ottelia; species Ottelia alismoides. Next base: position 457,452 of record JAZKJV010001028.1, on the reverse strand, counting down.
TGAACAAGTTGGAATTGACAAATGCTGCTCTCCTTGCTGCATTAAAGTCCGCAGAGGACGTAATGAAGAAGGATGGTCCCAGTGGCAGTGCAATGGTTGCACAGGTCAAAGGGAAGCGCGGTCGGAAGCATGGTTCTCGGAAGGGCCCGGCCCAGAAGAGAAAGAAGAAGGGACAAAGTGTTGCCTCTTCTTCCAATGCATCCACTCTCATGGCGTCGAAGAAAACCGACGTCTGTCACCACTGCAAGAAGCCGGGGCACTGGAAGCGTAACTGCCCAGATTACCTGAAGTCCTCAGACAAAGGTAAAGCTCCAGCAGGTATAAAATCTACTTTCATCATTGAAACTAGCTTTCTCGTCGGACGAGAAGGAAGTTGGGTTGTAGATTCTGGTGCTTCGGTTCATGTATGCAATTTGTTGCATTTGTTTCAGGAAACTAGAAGTCTTGAGGAAGGGGAGATAGTCATCCAGATGGGATCTGATGCAAGTGTTGCAGCAGTCGCCGTCGGGACATGCAGACTATCATTATCTAGTGGAAGAGTCCTAGTACTTAAAGAGTGTCTTTATGTACCTGAAGTTAGAAGGAATCTGATATCTGTATCTAAGCTAGTTAGAAGTGGATATTCGTTCCTGTTCTGTAATAAATTAGTCATAAATCATTATGATAAATATATTGCAGAAGGTGTTTTAACTTCTGGAGGACTCTATGAATTGTGCATTAATGAGAATGTCATGAATGTTACAACCACTAATAAAAACCCTAAGAGATCCAGGGAGAATAAAAATCATTCAAATATGATTTGGCATCAAAGGCTTGGTCATTTGTCTGTTGATAGGATCAACAGATTGATAAAGGATGGACCTTTAGATTTCCTACAGGTCCAATCTTTGCCTACCTGCGAACATTGCATTCGAGGTAAAATGACTAGGATGCCTTTCCGTAACAAGGTTACAAGATGCGAAGGTATTATTGACCTAATACATACCGATGTATGTGGTCCCTTCAGTACCGCGACTCGAAATGGATACCGATATTATTTGACGTTTATCGATGACCATTCGCGATACGGGTTTATCTTCCTATTACGTCACAAGTCTGAAACCTTTGAAAAGTTCAAAGAATTCAAGGCTTTGGTTGAGAACCAAACCGATAGGAAGATTAAACGGATTCGATCTGATCGAGGTGGCGAGTACCTATCAGAAGAATTCAAGGAATACCTTAAGGAGAATGGAATTGTTTCAAATCTCACTCCTCCTGAAACTCCCCAACTTAATGGTGTTGCTGAAAGACGCAACAGGACCATCATGGACATGGTCCGTTCAATGATGAGCAAAGCACATTTACCTCTTAGTTTCTGGGGATATGCAGTAGAGACTGCAATATATATCCTGAATAAGATTCCTAGCAAATCTGTACCTAAGACTCCTCATGAGCTATGGTATGGAACCAAACCTAGTGTCAATCACTTAAGGGTTTGGGGTTGCTTGGTCCATGCAAAGAACGTGGACGCAAGTAAGCTGGAATCTCGCACTCGTGAGTGTTACTTCATTGGGTATGTTAAAGATGGTATTGGATACCAGCTTTATGACCCTGAGACCCAAAAGGTTTTTGTCTCTAGAGATGTGAAGTTTCTGGAGGATGATTTCCTTAAAGGTCAAGATAAAAGTGAAGTAGAGGAGCTCATTGAATCCCAAGAGGATTCTGAGCTCCCCAGACCAGAAACTGAAGAAGTAAATAAAGATGAAACACCCATACCTCTTCGAAGGAGTTCGAGGGTGGTTGCACCACCTGAAAGGTATGGATTCCATGTGTCAGGTGAAACTGACATTGATCCTACTTCATTTGATGAAGCACTCGCGGATCAAGACATGGATAGATGGATGCTAGCAATGAAGTCAGAAATTGACTCCATGCATAAGAATGGTGTATGGACCCTAGAGGATCCACCTAAAGGGGTAAAACCCATTGGGTGTAAATGGATCTTCAAAAGAAAGAGGGGACCTGATGGGAAAGTAGAGACTTTCAAGGCACGGCTCGTAGCCAAGGGCTACACACAGAGAGAAGGCATCGATTATGATGAGACATTCTCTCCTGTGGCTATGCTTAAATCCATCCGGACATTGCTAGCTATAGCTGCATATCTTGACTACGACATCTGGCAGATGGACGTCAAGACGGCTTTCCTCAATGGATACCTCGAAGAGGATATCTACATGGAGCAGCCCCAGGGCTTCATGACTGAGGATGGTAAAGTATGCAAGCTGAAGAAATCCATCTATGGGCTCAAGCAAGCTTCTCGTAGTTGGAACATCAGATTTGACGAAACCATAAAGAGTTATGATTTTGTGCAAAATCCTGATGAACCTTGTGTGTACAAGAAGCTTAGTGGGAGCGCCGTTGTGTTCATCGTGCTTTATGTAGATGACATCCTTATCATTGGGAATGATACAGGGATGATGACCAGTGTAAAGATTTGGCTGTCCCATACCTTTGAGATGAAAGATCTTGGAGAAGCCTCTTATATCTTAGGCCTGAAGCTGTTCAGAAACCGAGAAAAGAGGATTTTGGGATTGTCACAACATGGATACATTAAGAAGATTCTTGAACGATTCCGTATGGATAGTTCAAAGAAAGGATTCCTACCCTTAAGACATGGTATCCACCTGTCTAAAGGAATGGCTCCTCAAACTGTTGAGGAAAAGAAGGCCATGGCTGGATGTCCTTATGCATCAGCCGTAGGAAGCTTAATGTATGCCATGATGTGCACTAGGCCAGATATCTGCCATGCAGTGGGAGTGGTAAGTCGTTACCAATCCTGCTATGGAGAACAACACTGGAATGCAGTAAAGAACATATTCAAATATCTAAGACGGACGCAAGATTACATCTTGGTCTATGGAGATGGTGATCTCCAAGTCTTGGGATATACAGATTCTGACTTCCAATCGGATGTAGATGATCGAAAGTCGACATCGGGGTTCGTGTTCTTGTTGAATGGTGGTGCTGTGAGCTGGAGAAGCAAGAAGCAGGACACTACTGCAGATTCAACAACAGAAGCCGAATACATTGCCGTATCAGATGCTGCAAAGGAGGCGGTGTGGTTGCGCAAGTTCGTGCTGGAGCTTGGCGTAGTTTCCTCTGATACTCCCATCCCGTTACTCTGTGATAACACGGGAGCCATTGCCCAGGCAAAGGAACCCAGATGGCATCAAAAGAGCAAGCACGTGGAAAGGAAATACCACATCATTCGGGAGATACAAAAGCGTGGTGACATCATCATCACCAAGGTGGCCTCTGCCGACAACGTTGCTGATCCTCTTACCAAACCTCTGACACAGAAGGTTTTCGACCAGCATGTAATGAGTATGGGTTTAAAGATTGTACCTGAATGGTTCTGAGGGCTAGTGGGAGATTGTTGGCAATGTGAGCCCCGGGCGAACCATTTCTACAATAAATGTTATTGTAATGAATAAATTATCAATGAAAATTATTGGATACACATTGTGTAATTAATTAACAATATGAATTACATGTTGTTTTGGGTTGTGAATATGATTCACAATTTTTCCATGGCAAGATTGCAATATTCTCAAAGATAATTGTGAATTATTTTTTGAGAAATAAAACCCAAATTATTTTGTTGCAAATAAATAAGAGAGATTACATGGAGATTTGCAATCTCATGGAGATTGCAATCTCCATGCAATCCATGCATGGACGGCACACCACTCCTAATTGGAGTGGGTGTGCGCCTACATGGAAGGCACATGGAGATGAAATCTCCATGTGTCTTCTCTCCTTATTTGTTGGGTTAATTTAGGAGTGAATTATATTTGATTTTATCAAATATATTTTGACCTAAATTTGTTGCTTTTGACAACAACAATCTTAGCCATTGGATGAACATAAATCAATCTCATCCATTGATTCTATGTGTCCCATGGATTGAGATCCATGGATCCCAAAACCCTATAAATAGAGAGGCATTCTTGGCTCTCTCTTTACACATGCTATTGTAGCACAAACTCTCTCTCTCTTTCTCATATACACGACAGCCCTTCTCTCCCTCTCTTCTTGGTGGCCGTCCACCTTGGTGGAGAGAAACGTCGACGCCCGCGCCATCGTGCTGCCGCTTCGACTCTCTGCGGTTCTTTGTCTTCTTGGAGTGCTTCACTCACGAAGGAGACGTTTGATCTCGTGCGACGAGATCAGGAGCAACCGCGCTTGGATCAACTTGGATTGCGAGGACACCGCGACTCATCTCCGCGCTCGCAAGCCGTTACTCCGACGATCGGACTTGAGACAGGAGGTCTCTTTTCGTAGAGACTCGATCAACTACGCTTCAAGAGGTATTGCATTATACTTGATGTGGTTATAGATGAAACGATTTGAGAATGGTTCTCGGATCATGTGGTTTCATCGGTTTAAAAATTTTAAAATTCCGCTGCTCCGAACAACTAGTACGACTAGTCGTTCTTCGTCGTATTCGATACGACGATCACGCTTCCGTGATGCGCTTGAGGATTTCTCCATATCCTTCAGACACATCACAGGATCTCATGTGCCTCAGGAAGTAAGTGCATAAACCTCATCCATGACCTTTTTCCAAACATAGTCCTGAAGTGCACTATGATGATCACGAAGAGTGATGACAACCACATGAGCATCTATAAAGTACTTATCACACATGGATAGAGTATTAGTGGAAGTAAAAACGTGATAAGAGATGAAAATACATTGCCATTTTGGTCTCCATAGTGCTATAGGAAAATCCATTAGAGTATCCGAAGCACCAGTTGTGGGGACACTTGGATAAGGTGTGTCATCCTGCAAGAAACAAGTAATGGTACAGAGTCAGAAGAAACAATGTGTTTCCTTTTGTAGACAATAGGAGGTGGCAGAAGCTCCAAGGGTATGTCATTGACAGATTTAATAAAGTAGCTAGGCTGTTCAAAGAAGGAGAAAACAGATACATAGTAGCTATGACTAGTAGGATCATAGCACCTATAACCCTTTTGGGTCCGAGAGTAGCCAAGAAATATACACTTGATTGCACAAAGAGATTATTTATCTTAGTATGAAAGTTATGAACAAAAGCAGTGCAACCAAAGATTCTAAATAGAGGAGGAAAGAGTTCGTCATTAGCATACAACTATGAAAAAGGAGTTACCGCATTGAAAATAGGAGAGGGAACCCTATTGATGAGGTAGCTGGCAGTAAGAACGACATCATACCAGTAGGTCTTGGGAACATTCATGTAAGTAAGCAATGTATGAGCAATGTCCGGAAGGTGGCGAAGCTTCCTTTCTGCTACCCCATTCAATTGTGAGATATACGGACGGGAGGTCGGGTGAATGGTTCCCTGAGCGGCAAAGAAAGATACCAAGTCATGCTGAGAGAACTTAGAAGCATTATCAATCCTAATAGTCCGAATACAAGTAGAGAAAGATGTTTTAATAAGTTGAAAGGACTTGATAATTGTATTAATACATAGTTGTCCCTTTATTAAATAGACCCAAGAAGATCTATTATAATCATCCACAAAAACAACAATGTATCTGTGATCGCCGACAGTATGGATCAGGCAAGGTCCCCAAAAAATCACAATGGACTAAAGAAAAAGGTGTCGATCAATGTGGCTCAGCCCTAGGAGAAAAGGAGGCATGATGATTCTTACCAGACTAATAGGGTTTGCACTCAAAAGGTTTCAATGATGACATTCGGGAAACATCAAGGGAAGGGTTTTAGCAGAGGGATGATCGATTTGCAAATGCCACAGGAATGGGTCAACAGAAATCGAAATAGCACCAGTAAAACTAGAATCAGTAAGTATATCAAGAGCATAGAAGTCGTTCCTCTCATATCCCACATCAAAAATTTGTGTCGTTCGGATGTCCTGAACATAGAAATAAAACTCATCAAAAGTCACATGACGGTTCATCACAATACATAGCTTATGAACATACAATAAGCTCAAAGGAAACTCAATCGCGCAATAAATTCCGATGAGACTGAGCTTAGAGGAGAGCTCCATAGCCCCAACGATGGTAACCATGGTCCAGTGTGGTATTTGTTCGATTAGGTAGTATGAAGCGAATAAGCGAATTGGTAGAAGTGTACGGAAATAATATGGATTATGTGGTTTATATTACTTTAATAATAAATAAATAAAATAATATTTCAATAATTAGATAATTTACATTTATGTTTCGAAGAGTTAAGATAAACGAAATGCAAAGAATAGACCTTTTAATAAGATATGACTTCAAACAAAGCATTTAAAAAAGCATACATATAGATAAAAGAGTTCCTCATAATAAGAAATTGAGAGGTATAATTAGTTGATATATATACTATTAAAATGAAAATATAAGAATAAAAAATTATTATGAAATGCACTAATAATAATTGTTATAAAATATGAAGAATGCGGAAGCGAATGATAAACAGAGCATAAACAAGAAAGATAGACATGGGAACACCATGATTTTACGTGGAACCCTACTCCGTGAGGAGTGGGATTAAACCACGGGAGAAGCCCTTAACGGGGCGTGTTTGTCAATTGACTTTCTCAATGGATACAGGAGGTCTGGGGCTCCTTATATAGCCTCTCCAGAGCCTCCAAGTCCCACCGTTGGACGATGTGGGACTAAACGCTGGATGGGGTAAATGGATCTCCTCCAGGATCCATTTACCCTGTTACAACTCAATAGGCGCATACAACTTATGCTCCAACACTCCCCCTCAAGTTGGAGCAGCAATGCTCAGCTTGGACAAACAGACATAAACTCAACTCAACGCTACGAGACACTACAGACAATATCAACCCAACGCGCACATTGCTGCAGTCGAGGACGTTGCTTCTCATGTCGTGCAGGTGAGGAGGACGAACGGGCTGGAGTGTGAGTCGACTGAAGACTCAGAATCTGACCATCGAGTCTGAACTGCGCCTGAAGTCTCCTCGTCGGAGAACTGGGTCTCTCCCATCTGGCTCAGAGAATGGTGCACTGCTCTGGTGTACCTATGATACCACATGAAAACCCTTGCCCTCAAGGGAATGGCCTCTGCTCCGGAGTCCCTATGGCTCACATGAAAACTCTGGCCGAACAACAACAAGAATGATGGGGACCTCGAACTGATGATGGCAACATATGCTCATCTCAAAATGACCGCACACTCGTGCGTGTCTGAAACTGGACTCGGAAGACAATCGTCGAGTCTGAAACCGAACTGTAGAGTCTGATCATCTAGCTGGTCTGGAGACTGGCATCTGAAATCTGAATCTGGAATACAAGACCTGTGACTCTACATATATACTCCCCCTTTCTCCCATACTTGTCGGAAAACATGGACGTCAACAAAGTTGGGAGAAGACCAGATAGAAGGGGAAAACAAAACATACTTGCGGCTTTTCATTTTTTTTAAAGCCGTCATCATTTTTTTTTGAAAAACCTTTTTTTAAAGCCGTTTCATTTTTCTTTTCGGCTTTCGCAACTCAATTTATTTATGTTTTTTTTGAAAAATACGTACGACTTTTCTTTGTACGCGGCTTTTTTTTCAAAATACTTGCGTACGGCTTTTTCAAATGTACGCGCCTCTTTTTTTTAATCTCCCCCCCTCCTTTTTTTCTCTTCTGGCCCACTTGGGCCCAACTTATTTTTTTTATTTTTTTTATCATGACCAATTAGAGCCCGCAAAACAGCCCCCTCCCTTTTTTTCAAATATACGGATGGGCTCTCTTTTCTCTCCCTCACTTTTTTTTATTTTGGGCCGAAACCCAATCAACCCTCACTTCACTAGGGTTCCACGTAATGCGAACCCTCTCTTTCTTTTTCTTTATATGTGCCGCCGCCCCTGGAGTGTTTGGCGCCGCACTTGGGGTTCCCATCGGGAAACCCATCAACACGCCGATGTCGATGCTTATATGGAGATCCAAGGAGGCCGCCGTGAGTAGATGGGATCGGGGGCGCCCCCCCTTCGCGTCGCCGAAGGCGAAGGTGCTTGGGATCTGAGACCGGAGCGCAGGGCGCGAGGACGCAGGACGGGACCTCTGCCTGGAGTGTTGCTGTCGATAGAGACTGCGGCGCACGAGCGCCGTTGGAGTGCCGCCTGCGGAGTGTCAAGACTGGAAGAAGCGGCCTGCTGACAGGAATTGGAGGCTCGCTGGGGCTCGCTGCAACTGAGGGACACGAGGGCGGCGCCGCCTGGGCGAGGCGCTCTTGAAGACGCGCGGTCAAAAGGGAGGCCAACAGGAGGCGCACTTGCGCCTGGTGCCGCTGCGGAAGAGGTGTGTGATGCCTGCACCTGGGAGGAGGGATGGCGCGCGTGTGGAGGCGTCGCTGGATGCGAGGAGGGAGATGGCGATGGGGTCCTATGGCTGGATGCGAGGAGGGAGATGGCGCTGGACGCGTTTGGCTGGATTTTGGAGATCCGGAGATATGGAAGGAGTCCTTCTGCGATTCTGAATGAGGGAGCCGATGGGAGCCGATGGCTCTTGTCAGCGCGCGCCGGATGCAGCGACGCCTGATGAATCGCCTAGCGCTGGAGATGCACGGAGATGGCAGCGCATGAATTTGTTGAGGATTGCCGCAGGGGGAATAAAAATGGGTTTTGAAAAACCTTAGAATACATATCTCAAATGGAGCATAACTTGAACAACAGATGAACTTGAATCAAAACATGTACAGATCTCCAAACAAAAATGAATAACTCGAATCTCGAATAGATCAAGAAACACGAAATCCTCAAGAATTGAACCCGCTCTGATACCATGTTATAAAATATGAAGAATGCGGAAGCGGATGACAAACAGAGCATAAACAAGAAAGATAGACATGGGAACACCATGATTTTACGTGGAACCCTACTCCGTGAGGAGCGGGATGAAACCACGGGAGAAGCCCTTAACGGGGCGTGTTTGTCTATTGACTTTCTCAATGGATACAGGAGGTCTGGGGCTCCTTATATAGCCTCTCCAGAGCCTCCAAGTCCCACCGTTGGACGATGTGGGACTAAACGCTGGATGGGGTAAATGGATCTCCTCCAGGATCCATTTACCCTGTTACAACTCAATAGGCGCATACAACTTATGCTCCAACAATAATAAACTAATTCAATAATAATGACGAACTAATTTCATAACAAAAATTTGGCATCTTTACTTGTAAAATGAAATTAACAATAAGAAAAAAAAACAAATTTCATTTTAGAAATACTTGTTGTATTCCTACATGAACTAACTAAATGAAATTAGATTATAAACCAACATATTTCTAGCAAATAATCAATTGGATTCCTTTCTACCAACCGTTAAAGAGATCATAATAGGCTAGAGGATTTAACACAAAATGTTGTTGCAAAATATATGCACAAATAAGAGAATTATTGAATGGCAAAGAGGAGACAACTAATTAATACCTTCAAAAATAAAAGATGTAAGAGTACTAAACATAAAGTGTATTGAAAGCAAATTAAATAAATGATAGAGAATAACACACTATAAAATCAATCAAAAGTCAAGAAATATTGAATTTAACGTTTAATAGCATCATTTGAATCTTGAAGGGTAGCAGCAGCAAAAATCAAACTAAATAACTGACGAAGAATAGACTACTAAATTCAATTGAAAGTAAAAAATAACAAAACTTAAAATTTAGACTAAACAACAACATAAGCGATAAATGGCAGAGAATAAAATACTATAAAATAAATTGAAGTCAAAAAAATAAATTTAACATTTACTCAAAAAAATAATTAAATTTAACCTTTAATTGCAAATTACAGCAACATCATTTGAAGCTTGAAAGGCAGTAGTAGAAATCAAATTAAATAAATGTCCAAGAGCATACAACAACAAAGCCTTTTCCCACAATTAAGTAAGATCAGCCACATGGATTTTCTACCTCCGTTCAGATCTATTTTGGGTAATTCTTGGGCTTAAATCCAAATAACTAAGATCTCTTCGGATAGTCTCAGTCCAACACTTCATGGGCCTTCCTCTCCCTCTCTTATCCAGGTCAACATCCTAAATCTTGCAACTTCTAATTGGTGCATCAACCGACCTCCTTTGCAAATGGTCAAAATCCATCTTAAGTGGTTTTCTCTTATTTTATCGAAGCTGCACCAACTTTCTATTTGATCGTATTATTCAGAATTCGATCTTATCATGTACGACAACACATCAATCATAGCATTTCCATTTCTGAAATTGTCGTTCTCTGCATGTTTATATGGTTCACAAGCCAAAAGTCTGACCAATAGAGCATAACTGGTCTCGCAGTTGCTTTGTAATACTTTCTTCGATAAATGTCCAAGAACATACTACTATAAAATCAATTGAAAATCGAAAAATAATAATATTTAAATTTTATTACAAATAGCAATAGCAGCATCTGAAGCTTGAAGGGCAACGACAACAATTGAAACTACATCTTTCCAATCACAGTTGTGCCCATAACACTCGTGCCATTAACATGTGCCCATAAGTTACGTTCAGTTGGGAGAAGCAACTTGCCCAAGGGGAATACCTGTTAATGACCCAAGAAGGCCGGGATATTAATTGTAAGTGCATAATCTTTGAGTGATACAAGTGTAAAAAGCCCTACTTATGTAGAGATAAAACCTTATATCCCAAAATGTGAAAAATACAATGATACCCTCAATGAAAAATAATAGGGCTTTTATCAGTTGTGCCCCTCCGAGATATTCCAATATCATTGATGCCCCACTTTTATGGAATATCAATTGTGCCCCGGCTTCTTGTTAATTCTATCACTTGTGCCCCTCGGGTTAGTTGTCATCCATCCTCAATGCAAACGAATGCTAACTCTGGAGACACATCGGCAATTAAATTCGAAAAAATTAGCTGAAAAGTCAATTCCCTTCTTCCTCCTTCTCCCCCATCTTCTTCCTCTTAATCCTCCTTCACTTCATCCTCCCCAGCCTCCTGCTCATCTTCCAGCGCCTCCTCCCCTCGCCCATGTACCTCCCCCTCTACCCTGAGCTCCTCCCCCTGTACCTCCCCTCTGTCCTCGTACCTCCCTCTCCGCCCCAGCTCCTCTCACCGCCCTCGCACCTCCCCCTCTACCCCGAACTCCTCCCCTTGCATCTCCCTCTCCGCCCCTGCACCTCCCTCTCCTCACTCAGCACCTCCCCTATGCCACCGTACCTCCACTCCGCCACCAGCTCCTCTTGTCGCCCCTGCACCCCCGGCCCCGAGCTCCTCCACCCGCACATCCCACCCATCACCGCACCTTCCCTCCGCCCCCAGCTCCTCTTGTTGCCCTTGCACCTCCCCCTCCACCCCCACACCTCCCCTCCATCCCCAGTACCTCCCCTCCACCTCCGTACCTCCCTCTCTGCCCCCAAATCCTCCCCCGCCACGGCGTGCCTCGCCACCTCCTCCTCCACCACCAAGGGACATATTGTCGTCACCGTCTTGAGGAAGAGGTTGCTGCTTCGGATGCTCGTGAGAGGATGAGTTGTTGGAGGAGTTGCAAGGTTTCTCGATGAAGCGGGAGCGGAGGAGGGTGAAGAAGGCACTGGCGGAGGAGGAGGAAGGGGAGGGGAGGAGGTTGTAAGCTAAAACAGAGGATCTTTCAACATTTGTTTAGTTGAGAAAAAATTTGGTTAATTGATTCAAGATATTTCACCGAAAAATTCAATAAAATTCATCATTTGATCCGCAATGAGTCATATCCATGAAAATGCAAAATTTTAGCGATTTGATGGATGAATGAATGTGTAATTAAGAGAGAGAAATTATAAAGAGAAAAGAAGAAGAATAAATGAAGACGAAGATGAAGAAGTATGGACAATTACACCCCTCTTAATTGTACCATGGTTTGAAAACCCCATGGTTAAGTTCAACTCATTGAAGGTTAAACTAACAGAGGGGCACAAGTGATAGAACAGCAAGAAGTCGGTGGCACAACTAATATTCCCAAAAAAGGAGGGGCATAATTGATATTGGAATATCTTGAAGGGGCACAACTGATAAAAATTCACAATAAAAAATACAAGCAAATTAAAATGATATAATAATAGCATCACTTATTAATTCAAATCATAATAAAATAACCACAATCTAATACTCTCCCAAACTCTAATAAAGTCACATCACAATAAATTCTTTCAACAACAAACCACTATTCAAACACCAAAACAAACAAAAAACTAGTCCACTAGCCTACCATACCAAAAATAACTTAACTTGTTGCCATTTTAATCATGCATCCAACTACATCCTAATATGATGCATGTATTTAACGCAAAAATGACATGGAAATACACATAATAAATACTAAAATGTGCAAGTATATGAAGTGCATCGATACACACAATACACAAAATCCCTAAATCAATAAAACGTACTATTGTAACTCATATACAACTCTTTTATAAATGTACTTATGTAAGTAACCTAAATTTGACTAGTAGATATATATACTATACAAGAACTCAAACATATATGTACAAGTCATGTATACTAAGTACTTACTAACACCTATATACAACAGGTATATATACACACACTTCCTACATAAAAAGATGCACATATATATCTGTATATACTCCTAGTTAGAATTTAATCTACATACACATATATTCATATATATATATATATAAACCAAGTAAATGACAGTTGAGCTAAGTTGCCCACTACTCATATACGTAAACAAACATAAACACCAAGGCATAAAATGTCGATTTCGATTGCATCAGTGAGCTAGTGAAACCGACATATCGGCAACATGTCACCAATATTTCAGCAAAAATGATCTCAATTGACTGAAATGCAAAGGAGCAGGACCGATATTAGCAATGTCAGTGCCATTTCGCCACCTTGTCGAACAAAATAAATGACAAAATGTTGGCAAAATTCACCAACATTTCGATCCATGCTCTTCATACATGAACCATGTTGGAGTATTTGTTTATATGTGTCACTTATGTGGGAGATGGGTAAATGGATCCCTCCAGGATCCATTTACCACATCCAAGTCTTTAGTCCCACATCTACAAGTTGGGAGATGTGGAGACTCGGTGAGGGTTATATAAGAAGCCCCTCGCCTCATGTATCCAGTGAGAAAAGCAATAGACTATCAGCCCTTTGTGACATTCTCACATGGTTTCATCCTGCTCCTTAAGGAGTAGGGTTCCACGTAAAATCGTGTGCTCTTTAATGTTTTATCTTTATTTCTTTGATACGCTTCCGCATTCCTATTTTCTAACATGGTATCAGAATGAGTTCGATTCTCGAGGAGTCTATGCTATATTAATTTGAGATTCGACTCATTCTCCATTGTTCTTAAATATTTATGTTTAAAGATTGTTATTATGTATCATTAAAGATTCAAGTTCTAGGGTTTTCAGAAACCCTAATTCTGAGTAAAATTTTTTGCGATTCAATCTCTGGGAACCCACTACTTCAGATTGATCCTAGATTTCGAGTCGTTGCGTGAATCCCAGATTCCCAGTTGAATCCCAATTGCAGGCACAACTCTTCTCAGGCTCCTAGACATCGGCCTCCTTTTTCATATCTAAGAAGCGATGACGATGTCGCTGCTCCCTCCTGGTGGAGTGGTTCCAAAGGCACAGGCGGCGCCTCCTCCCTCTCCTCGATGGATTAGCAGCTTCCAAGTCCTCGGTGGAGGAGCAAGTCGCAACTCCCCCAGATCTAGCAACTTCCAAGCGACGTCGCCAGCTACCGAAGTCGCTTCAAGCGGTGAAACTCCCCATCGCGCACCCATTTCTTAGGCGGTGGCATCCCAAGCACTCGACGGAGTCGCCTCCTATAACAAGTTCCAAAGGCGGACCCTCCTCGCGCTCGATCTCCTCCAAGGCAGCTCGACCTGACATCTCCAGGTTGTTATTCGATCTGCTCCTCGCGCCTGATCTCCTCCCCAGTTGAAGCTCCAGGCACTCACGCAGCCCCTCCCCTCCAAACGCGCATCTACCTCACGCAAATCCTCCAGGCGGAGCTCCTCCCAGATCCTCACGGCAACGACAGCAGGAGCAGGGAAACCCATCAAGGGGGGCTACGATTCCAGAGGGGGTTCTCTATGCGGGAACCCTAAAACTACCCTCACGTGGGCTAGTGCTGCATAGGGCCCAGAGCCGTTTCATAGAAAAACAACATGAAGGGGCCCAAAATTCAGCCGTGTTTTTTAATATTTTATGTTGTTATTACTGTTGTAAGCTTTGAAATGGGGCGAAGAAAAAGGATAGACGGGCCGAAAAATTAGAGGGTGCCCACAAAAAAACCGTATGTGGAAAAAATGAATCTGCTATTAAAAAATGGGGGGAAATAGACAAAATGATTTTTTTAAAAAAATAATTAAAAAAAAGGGGAAAAAAGCCGAAAACAAAATGAGTGCATTTGTGATGTTTTGTTGTTTCTCCATCTTTGTTGTCTTCTCCCAACTTTATCGATGTTTGTCATTCCGACCAGTATGGGAGAAAGAGGGAGTATTATGTAGAGTCACATGTTTGTTCCAGATTCAGATGTCATATTCAGACCGACCAATTGTTAAGTATCTACAATTCAGATATTCAATCTCGACGTCAGATCGGTTCCGAGTTTTCAGTTCAAACACGTACATATATGCGATCTTTTTCAGATGTGCACATGTTTACCATCATTATTCGAGGTTCCCATCTTTTGTTATTTCCGCCAGGGTTTTCATGTGATCCATAGGAACTCCATAGTAGATATCCCATTCCAAATGCCATGTGAGCTAGGGTTTTCCTGTGATTTCATAGGGACTCCAGGAGTAGAGTGCCATTCTTTGAGCCAGATGGGAGAGACCCAGTTCTCCCACGAGGAGACTTTCAGACTCCATTCTCCAGTCTTCATGAACTCCAGTACAAGATTCTTTCGAGGTTCTTATGAGAGAGAGCCCATTTTGAGGTCCCTATGGGCATGTTTGGTTGCGGGGTTGGGCAGGGTTGGCTTGGGCAGGGGTACCCCTGTGAATAGTAAACTGTGAGGAGGATTGGGTTGTTTGGTTGGAGGGTTGGGAAGGGTTGGGCCAACCCAACCCTTCCCAACCCTGCAACCAAACATGCCCTATGAGAGAGATCCATCATCAGAGATCTACGTATAGATAATTAGCGACATTCTTTATTCGTCCCTTTCAGAGATGGAGCAGTTGTCCGCATGTTGTGACGGGCCAGAGTTCTCGAGTAGAGACTCATTTCAGTTGTAGTGATTCTGACATGCGCAGTACAGATTACATGCTCTCCGACGAGGATATTCAATTGACTCACACTCCAGCCCATTCATCCTCCTCACCTACACAACATGAGAAGCAACGTCCTCGATAGCAGCAGACAGTTGTACGCGTTGAGTTGATATTGTTCGTAGTGTCTTGTAGCATGAGTTGAGATTTATCTCTGTTTGTCCAAGCTGAGCATTGAGGGGGGTATTGGAGTATTTGTTTATATCAGTGTTGCAGAAGACGGTATTCGGTATTCAGTCAGAGGGGTCACTGAATAGAGAATAATCGGTATTCGGGCGACTATTCGGAATTATTCGGTTTTGTATTTTTTAATATAAAAATTATTTATAATACATATATTCTTATATTTTTATACATATATGGTCATTATTTAACATGAATCCAAGATAAAAGTATCAATCAATATAATAGACATATAGAATTTGACATTTGTGGAGATACCATGGTAAAATGTAACCCATAAACATTGAAAACTGAAAATAAAAAAATAAAAATATGAAGAGTCAAACTCCAGTCGGCCTCATAGTCAGGCCAGTCGGCCGAATGGTCGGCCGACTATTCGGTCGGGCCGACTATTGCCCGACTGGATGTTTGTTCAGTCAGGTACCCCACCGCACCTCATAGTCGGACCGACTATTCGGGATAGTCGGCCGACTATTGCAACCCTGGTTTATATGCGTCACTTACGTCGGAGATGGGTAAATGGATCCATCTAAGATCCACTTGCTACGTCCAAGTTTTTAGTCCCACATCTACCAGTTGGGAGATGTGGAGACTCAGTGAGGCTATATAAGAAGCCTCTCACCCCATGTATCTAGTGAGAAAAGCAATAGACTAATAGCCTTTAGTGGCATTCTCCCGTGGCTTCATCCCGCTCTTTAAAGAGTAGGGTTCCACGTAAAATCTCGTGTTCTTTAATGTTTTGTCTTTATTTCTTTGATACGCTTCCGCATTCCTATTTTCTAACAAACCCAAATAAGGTAATCAACTTTTGCTTAGGCATCAACTATAGTAATTCCAACTACTATAATATAATGTGTGTATTTATGTGTGGATGACTATATATCTATTTTTATGGGCATGATCCACTCAAATGCATTGACGTGTCAACCTAATCCATCCACTAAAATATACAGTCGATCTATAGGGGCCAACCGCATACCATGCTTACAAACCTCATGGTAATGCCTTTGTCTAACAAGCTAGAGGTAGTACCCAACCCCCTACCTCCCATCATATATGCACATAACACAAAGTGGAAAGGCGTGAAAATAAGAAGTTGTATTCCACCGTAGCTCTAGAGCTCTCTTATATAGAAGAAAAGCTCTAAGGAAAAATCACATAAAGTAGATAAAAGAAATAAGAAACTACAAAATAAATAAGGAGATATGAATATCTCAACACTCCCCCTCAAGCTGGAGAATATATATCTATCCTGCTAAGCTTGGAACAACGGTGGAAAGGACCTCTTGCAAGTGCCTTGGTAATCATATCTGCAATATGATCGCCTGAAGCAACATGAGAGGTGGAAATAAGACCCTTTAAATTAGATCACAGGTGTAATGGTAGTCTACTTCAATGTGCTTTGTCCTTTCATGGAAGAGCAGATTATTAGCTATGAATAAAGCAGTGTGGTTATCACATTTGAGATGCATAGGAAGAGGCATCTCTAAAGTTAGGTCAATCAGGACAGACTTGACCCACATCATTCCCGTGCTCCCTTGGGCCATGGCCCTATACTCTAATTCAGTGCTAGCTCTATCAACAACTGTTTGTTTCATACTCTTTCATGAAACAAGCTACTAACAAACACCGTGAGACCTGAGGTGGATTTCCTGTCCTTGGGGCACCCGGCATAGTCTAAATCTGTACATCCAGTAATTGTGAGAGATGTGTCTCTTCTGAATAAAATTCTTGCACCGGGAGAAGACTTTGTTGGACATGCGAGCCCACAGCGAGCCATTATACAATAAATGTTATTGCAAATATCATTCCCTGATCTGAAATGAAGAATAATTAATTTGCATAATAGGTCCCTTAGTACAATTAGGATTGTGTACCATGATCATCTTAATGATCATACAATTGTTGATTCAATTGTTGAATCAAAGAGGCTGGTGCTTAGATGAATATCTAAAGAGTTAGATTGATGACTCGCCAAGCATCGTCAAATGATTATTAAGAGATGATCTCCACCTTAAGTAGGAGATGGCAATCCTTTCTCTCATGGGTTGATATCTAACTGACATCTTGATGCATGTCCTCTGCATAGAAATAGAGATTCAGAGGTGTTAGATAAGTTAGGTCAAAGAGTTGACTTAATGAGATCGAGATAACCAAGATATATATCGTATGTTGACACGACATAGGCACGCATACTCTGACCGGAGACAGATGTGTTACTATATGTTTGAGTATGTAAATTCGGTAGACCGATAGGTTGATGTCTAATAAAGATTTATACATCGTCGAGATGGTGTACATACAAGGGCATATAAGTGATATCATCTCTCAAAGGGACTATACAGGTTCATTTACTAAACTGGAAAACACGAGCTCACTCATGAGATATTGGGATCAAATTCTGTGCACGATCGTCTCGCTTTGGAAGCTTGACTGAATTTGTAGGTTCGATATATGTTTCTGGAAAGTGTATGATCAACACCTAGGTAATGATATATGCTTTTGGAAAGTATATGATCGATACCGACTCCCAATGATCGAATGAGAAACTTAATAATAAAACCCTGAAGAAGGCATTCTAAATATATCTAAAACTTCGGGTTTATTCTAGGTCTTCCAGTATGCAGGAAGTACATGTATTAGGAATACCTGAGGGTGATGTGATCATAAATGATTATATAACCATGACATTTTCATTCCTAAAGAGTGATGAAACAGGTTTGCATTTTAGTGATTCCTCTCAATAGAGAAAATTTGATCTTGATCCAAATGTTGGACAGTGATCTGAAGGTGATTCATATGCAATGAAAAGATTAGATTTACGGTTTTGATTTATTCAAACATCTATCGGAGGTCCGCAAGATCTGGATTTGAGATATGATCTCAACATCCAAGTCACTATACCTGGAACGTACAATCGTCATGTTCTTATCTCCAAGTATCCACAAAGAAAGAGTTCAAGGATAATTTCACTGTTTATATATATCCTAGCATTGAGAAAATTGATAATTAAATGTGATTTAATTATCATGAATAATATGAATTTTACTCATATTATAAGGAGTTGTATAAGATAATTATATGCGAATTAATTATCAAAGATGTGAATAATGTGGATGTGATTCATATTATTTAGGCACATGAGAATGGAGATTATCTCTTTCCCAGTTATCTCCAACGATAATTGATATAATTTGAAATAAATTTTTATTGATTACAATATATATTTAATTTAATTAATTATTGTTGTGTTTTTACAAAAAGATCATAGCCATTGAAAGAAACACAAATCAATCTCATCCACTGATTTTGTGTTGTCCATGTATTGAGATCCATGGACTCCCAAAATATTATATAAGAAGAAACAACCCTTGCTCTTCAAATAACAACTAAGGCTCTCTCCATCTCTCTCTCTATACACGCCAAGTCTCTCTCTCCCTCCCATTGCGGTCGTCCACCACAGAGCCTTAGAAAGAATCGCCATCGTCGCCGCATCATCGTTATGCTGCCAGATCGTTTGCTCGTAGTTCTCTTTCTCCTTCAGTGCGCCTCGCTCACGAAGACGTCAGATCTCATAAGACGAGATCAGGAGATTCGATGCTTGGATCATAAACATGATTTGCGAGAAGCAAGCATTTCATCAATGCGTTCGCAAGCATCTCCTCCGTCGGATAGGACTTGAGACAAGAGATCTCTTTGTTTAGAGACCCGATCGCAATCATGCTTCAAGAGATAAACCTAATACATGTTCGTGATTTAGATGAAACGATCAGAGAAGTGTTCTTGGATCACGTGGTTTCATCGTTCAAAATTTTTTAAATTCTGTTGCCCCGAGCAATTAGTAAAACTAGCCGTTCCCAATCACATATGATGTGATCCTCACGCTTCCGTGATGCGCTTAAAGATTTTCCCATATCCTTCAGACTTCAGATACCTCAAGATCATGTTAACTGCATCCATATGAACCCGCTTAGGTTGCTCTATAAACTGACTAACTTTGTTAACAGCAAATGATATATCAGACCTGGTGATAGTAACATATAATAGCTTCCCTACTAGCTCTATATATCGTCTCTTATCCACCTCGTCGAACTCATCATCATAGAGCCTAGCATTAAGATCCATCGAAGTAATAGCAGGTTTGCATCATGTCATGTATGTCTCAGATTGAAGATTAGTAACATATTTCCTCTGCGTCATTACCATACCATGTTGATTTCTTGCAAATTCTAGGCCAAGAAAGTAACGCAGTTTGCCAAGGTCCTTGGTCACAAACTGTTGTCCAAGGAAATCCTTAGCTGCCTGAATACCCTTTTCATCATTGTATCTAACAATTATTAGAAAATATAATGCAAAAGCGTGAATAAATTATTTAGGAACACCATGAATATCAAGGTTGCAAAAATCGGTAGTCGGTACTCGGTCGGTTGGGTCACTGACTAAGGATTAATCGGCAGTCGGACGACTAATCGGATTTAGTCGGGCTTTAATCGGCTTTGATTTTTTAATTATTTTAAATATATATAAATCATTTTTGTATGTATATTCTTATATATTTACATAGATTTGTATGTTTTTTATATTATCATAATGAGAGAAAAGAAGAAATTGATTTAAATAAAACATTAAGCATATTAGAATAAGTTTTCTTTAAAAAATAAAAAAATATATGGTATCTTCAATCAAAAATCGATCGACTAGTTGACCTTAGTCGGAATTAGTCAGTACTCGGTCGGCCACCCCACTGACTAGACTAGTCGGACCTACTAGTCGGACCAGTCGGGGGATTTTTACAACAATGATGAATATAACATGGAACCCCCCTTCCCTAAGGAGCAGGAAGAAATCACGGGAGAACGCCTTAAATGGTGGATTTATGCATTGCACTTTCTCACTGGATAGAGGGGGTCTAAACTTTAAATATAGCCTCCACAGACCTTCCAAGCCCCACCACTGGTAGATGTGGGACTAAACTGTGGATGTGGTAAATAGATCTTGGAAAGATCCATTTACCCATCTTACATGATAATGACGCATACTCTAACACTCCCCCTCAAGCTAGAGCATGCAATGCGTAGCTTGAACAAACAGAAAGAAATCTCAACTCACAATACAAGACTCTACAAACCAGATCAACTCAATGCGCACAATTGTCAGCTGCTACCGAGGACGTTGCTTCTCATGATGTGCAGGTGAGGACAAACGGGATGGAGTGTGAGTCAAAAGGGGGAGGTTGTTGGTTGCCTGGAGCATTGGAGGTTGGCGGTAAAGAAAGGAGCTCCGCCAAGGAGCTCCACCTGGAAGGGAAGGCCTCGCCGCCTTGAGCTTTCACGAGTAGGCCGAGGGCTCACGTAAAGTGGAGACGCTATTCCTGCGGCACCGCCTAGGACAAGGGTTACTTATGGACCACCCCAATTAAGTGGTTGGAGGCGATGTCGAGATTTACGTGGATGGAACCGTCTGGAAAGGAAAATGTCGTTAGATATATGCATGGAGGGAGTTGCGTTGCGCTTGGGGTGTACCACACGCGTAAGGAAGATGGACGTGCAAGGTCGATGGTAGCTTGTAAAAGCATGACGACGTCTTGCAACTCAAACATTCCAAAGAACTTGACGATTTCTGAAATGCATAACTCGTTCCAATGCACAGAACAATCTTCGGAATAAAACTTTCAGAACTTTAAGAATCCTCAATATGGTTATAATCAAGAACCGAATCTCGAAAAAAAACATAAAATTCCTCTATAATCGAATCCGCTATGATATTATGTAAAAAAATATAATGTAGAAGCGTATCAGAGAAAAACTAAAATATTTAGGAACATCGGGAATTTAACGTGGAACCCTATTCCCTAAAGAGCAAGATGAAACCACAGGAGAATGCCTCAAAGAGTTGATTTATGCATTGCACTTTCTCACTGGATACAAGGGGTTGGGGCTTCTTATATAGCCTCTACAGAGCCTACAAGTCTCACCGCTGGTACATGCGGGACTAAACTCTGGATGTGGTAAATGGATCTTGGAAAGATCCATTTAACCATCTTACATGTTAATGTCGCATACTCTAACAACAATAATATCATCAACATAAACTAGAATAGCAACGATACCTCTTTGAGTTCTCCTAACAAAAACAGAACGATCTGCAGTGGATCTAGCAAACCCTTGTTGTTCAATCAACTCTGAGAGCTTATGAAACCAAGCCCTCGGACTCTGCTTAAGATCATAGATGGCCTTGTGAAGTCTGCACACCATGTAAGACTCCCCCTCAGCAACAAACCTTGGTGGCAGCTGCATGTAGACTTCCTCTTGTAAGTCCTATACAAAAATGCATTCTTGACATCTAACTAGAAAAGCGGCCAGTCACGTATCACAGCAATAGCAATAAGAATCCGCAGTGTAGAATGGTGAGCAACATCAGAAAAGGTATCATGATAATCCACCACATAGGTTTGGGTGAACTCACGAGCAACCAATCTAGCTTTATACCTGTCCAAAGTACCATCCGCATGGTGTTAAACTGTAAACACTCATTTGTTGCCAAGAGATGCATCAAGAGGAGCATGTACAACACTCCACACCATGAGACTGTAATGCTGCCATCTCCTTCTCCATAGCAAGGTGCTATTGACTGCCCTACAATACCTCCTAATAGGACCGTAGTATCTCCACAGCTGATAGACCAACAACAAACCTCTAAAAAATCCTTTGAGAGTCATGCTAGTGAAACATGAGAAGCAAATGAATGCATAATGCATGCATGCCTCTTCAACCTTAAGGAAATAGGCACATCAAGGTTCTCAGCTTCCTCAGTAGCTGAGACCGGATCATCTAAGATATCCTGCATTTCCTATTGCACACGCAAATCACCAATGCCATTAGTGGAACTCAAATGTTCTAAACATAAATGGGTGTGCTAGATGATGGAACCAGCACACGAGCGCGAGGTCGGCGCTAGTAAACCTGTTGAAAGAAAGTAGGCCTGGCAGGTAATGGATGTGGTAATGGAGGTGGTGGAGATGGTGGAGGTGATGGAGGCAGTGGCGGAGGAGGTGAACACATGTATACCTCTTCTCCATTCTTCGAGGGAATGAGCTTGTCACCTGTAGGAGAGAAATACATAATAGACTCAAAGAAGGTGACATTAGCACAAACATAATACCTTCGTCGAACAGGGTCAAAGCAACAATATCCCTTTTGAGTCCTGGAATACCCAACAAAAACACACTTGACAGCTTTAGGAGATAGCTTATAAAGATCTGGAGCCATCTGATGAACAAAAGCAACTGACCCAAAAACATGAAGCGTAAGAGAGAAAAGATCTGTCTCGAGGAACGCAACCAAAAATGGGATCTTCTCCCCCAGAACTGAAGAGGGCGTGCTATTCACCAGGTAGCAAGCAATAAGAATCGCATCTCCCCAATACGAATGAGGAGCACGGCTCTAAATCAAGAGAGTCCTGGTGACATCCAAAAGGTGGAGATGTCTTTGTTCGGCAATCCCATTCTGTTGAGATGTATAAGCACAAGATACATCATGCACAATACCATAGGTTCTAAGAAATTGAGAGAGTTGAGAGCTGAAAAATTCTAATGCATATATCAGAACGGGTACATTTGACATTCGCAGAGAAAACATTCATTATTTCATTAATAAAAGATTGAATAGGACCAGCATCAGACTTGTTCTTAAGAAGAAAGACCCATGACAATCTTGAAAACTCATAGACAGCAACAAGATAGAACATATGCCCCTAGTGGTCTGGGACACGACTTGGACCACAAATATCAAAATGAATCAACTTAAAAAGACTATGACTACTTCGACCTGACGACTCTGGAATGTAAATCGGATGATGCTACCCAAGATGGTTGGCCTCACACTGAAAAGTAGAGCGAGGAGGAATCTGTGGAAGAACGTGGCACAGCTTTTACAAAGGAAGATGACCAAATCGAAGATGCCACATTTTTTTTTTTGAAAGTCTGCAAATTAGAGGGTAGTGCTCGGTGGTACCCTCCCCATCAAAATTTTATTGCTTACAAAAATCGAAAGTAAGGAAGTTACAGAGCTAAAGAACAAACTAACCCACCCTTACAAAAACAAACTACCCCACCCTTACAAAACAAAAGCGCTACAGCATCCAGTCCTCGACCAGCCTTTTCGCAAGGAAGGCCACGTTCTCCTCATAAAATCTTTGCCTGGAGAAAAGCACGTCGTTTCTGCCACGCCAAATCGCCCAAAGATAGGCCATCAGAAGAAGGCGATATGTTCTTGGTCTTTCTTTGTTCAGGTGGATCGAATTCCAGAACGATTGGAAGTCATCGAAACGGCACCAAGGAATCTCCGAGTTCATCCAGATTTGAGAAACCATAGGACATGCAAAGAAGAGGTGATCAATGGTTTCAATCGCATTGTCACAGATCACACATTTGTCCGCAATTATTCCCAAAAGTTTGACGCACCAGTCACGAGTCAAGAGCCGCTTGCATCGTAGAAGCCACAGGAAAATCCCCACACGTTCCGGAAGGCGAAGGGACCAAATTGTTGCGCAATCCCCATTCAAGGACTCCGAGTTCGCCGGCGGCAGTCTGCAGATAGCCCCATAGGCCCCCTTCACCGAGAAAGTCCCAACTTTCCAGCCCCAGTGATCTCTTCCCACAGTGGGAGCTCCCACATTCCTCACGGCCTCAAGGAGATCCACAAACTCATCGAATCTTTTGTCGGAGAAGTTGGCGGAGAAGGTGGGGCACCAAGAACCATCATTGTGACTGTCGAAGATGCCACATATAGGGAGAAATATTATTGTGTAAGTCCCCTGATTGTCCGACTAGTAGGTTCGACTAGTCTAGTCAGTGGGGCGGTTGACCGAATATTGACTAACTCCGACTAAGCTGACTAGTCGATCGATTTTTGCTGGAGATAACATATTTTTATTTTTTGTACTTTTTTAAAGCAAACTTATTCTAAAATGCTTAATGTTTTTATTTAAATACAATTACTTCTTTTCCTTTACTACGATATTAAAAATAAACAAATCTAAGTAAATATATAAGAATATACATATAAAAATAATTCATATATTTAAAATAATTAAAAATTCAAAAGCCGATTAAAGCCTGACTAAATCTGATTAGTCGTCCGACTGCCGACTAATCCTTAATTAGTGACCCAACCGACAGAGTACTGACTACCGATTTTTGCAACTTTTGGGAGAAACGGATCTAGTGCGAAGAGAAGAAGCACCAGCATAGGGGGATTGAATCAGTCTATAGAGAACTCCTTGCTCACAGCCAGATCTAATCACCCTGTGCATAAGAATGTCCTGAAACACAAGAGCAGAAGGATCAAATATGACGCGACAATGTAAATCCTTTGGTGTCGTTCGGCTACCGGGGGGAGTTTACCCCCTTACCCCATATTTTCTCACTCCTACATGGGCCCACTTTTTATCTTTTTAAAAAGTTAAATAAATCAATTCTACATCATCAATTCCCTCAAAATATAATATATTATACCATCATATCATATAAAAATTATAAAGTATTCCACTTCTACTCACTTTTTCAAACTCCAATACAATCACATCACAATAACTACTCACTTTTTCAAACTCCAATACAATCATATCACAATAAACCCACTTCTACCCCACCCCCAGTTTAACCCTCTATCCAAACACCAAAACCCAAAAATGGGTTACCTTTTGAAGTCCAAAAAAAGGGGGAGACACTCTTCGGTGTTCACCCCAATATATTAAAGAAAGAGAAAAGAAATCGAAAGTACAAAGCAAGTGAAAAGAACTGTACAAAGAGGCAACTACGCCTTCACCAAGCCCAAAACAAAATAAAAAACAACGCCAAGTCCTAAACCGCGTCCCACTCCTCCACCAGTCTTGCGCTTTGAATAATCATGTTCTCCTTGTAAAATCTTTGGTTTGAGAAGACGGCCTCATTACGCCCAAGCCAAATCGCCCAAAGTCTCGCCACTGGCAGCAAAAGATCTTTCCTCGCCCTGTTCCTGTTACGAACCAAGGAGTCACAGAAGGCCTCCATGTCATCCGTAATCACCCAAAACAAGATAGAATCCTCCCATACCCCTCTTATCGTGGGGCATTCAAAGAACAAGTGTTCCAAAGATTCCACCGCTGAATCGCAGAGGCCACAGAGATTGGATACATTGGCCATAAACCTCGTGCAGCTATCCCTCGTCAATAACCTCCTCCTGCGAAAGAGCCATAAGAAGAAACCAAGGCGCTCCGGAAGCCTTAACCTCCAAAAGAACCAGCAATCCCTCACCAATACGTCCAAGTGCCCTCGCAGAGGGAGAGCCAGCGCATCATAGGCCTTGCGCGTGGAGAAGTTGCCGTCCCTCCAATCCCAGTGGTCCCACCCATCAGAAGGCCTACCAGCAGCATCGAGGGCGTCGAGAAGAGAAAGAAAGTCCTCAAGCCTCTGGTCCGAGAAGCTCGCCACAAACCTCGGATACCAACACCCATCCGCCCAACAAGAGGCGACAGAGGCATCCTTGTTAGCCGCAACGCAAACAACCGCAGGAACCGAACATACAGAGGATCTCCTCCGAACCACTTGTCATTCCAGAAACTAAAGGAGTCCCCATTTCCCAGCACCAGCTTAAAAAGTGATCTATGCCTTGCAAAAGCCTCCCGCACCCCACCCAAAACTGGGTATCAGCACCAACGACCCCCTCCTCCCCCATACTGCCCACCCCATGGATCTCCCGCAGCACAGTCGTAAAGAAGGTCCCATCCTTGCCCCAGATCATGTTCGCCCACTTGAGGAAGAAGGCATCATTAACAAGATCCAAACGCCTCACGCCCAACCCCCCCTCCTGCTT
The DNA here is from genome assembly GCA_037367405.1 of Ottelia alismoides. NCBI lineage: Eukaryota > Viridiplantae > Streptophyta > Magnoliopsida > Alismatales > Hydrocharitaceae > Ottelia > Ottelia alismoides. The sequence continues at coordinate 431,174 of JAZKJV010001028.1, read as the reverse complement.
CCCCCTGGAGACCTCATCCCACGCCACAAGGTGAATGCCACCCCCCATCTCCCCACTTCTTCCCCACAGAAACCTACGCATACACCCCTCAATACGCTTGCGGATCCCAACCGGCATACGACGATTCGACAAGAAGAATATTGGGATAGAGGAAAGCACCGCTCTGAGTAGAACAAGCCGGCCCCCCTTCGACAACAGCACCGCACGCCACCCAGCAAGGCGCGCCTCCACCCTTTCGACGATCGGCTGCCAATCCCGAAGCCTAGCCCTCCCAAGCACCAGGGGAAGACCAAGGTAATCAATAGGAAGCTCGCCCTGAGGAGTACCCAGAATCCTACCGCACTCGGTCGCCAGCACCTCCGACATCCCAAAGGGGATAACCTTGGATTTGCTCCCATTCACAGTCAAACCCGGCATCTCACTAAACAAATCAAGGGTCATCGCCATGGCAGAGACCTCAGAAACGCCTCCCTCAATGAAGCAAATGGTGTCATCGCCAAATTGAATCAAGGGCACAGAAAGGTTCCCCTTAGAGAAGCCCTTCGAAAGTCCGCTATCAATGACACGGACGGCCATACGAGCCAAGACGTCGACCGCCACGATAAAGAGGAGAGGGGCCAGGGGGCACCCCTGGCGCAGTCCCCTCCTCGGCTGGAAGGAGCCCCCCTCCAACCGACCATTAATCAAGACCGAAAAAGACATAGTGGTGACGCATCGGCGCATCCAAGAAATCCAAAGCTCAGGGAAGCCACGTCTTCTCAGGACCGCCCACAGAAAGCTCCACTCTAGGCTGTCATATGCTTTGGCAAAATCGATCTTCCAAAGCACCCCCTGCTTCCCATATTTCCTCCAATCCGCCACCAACTCAGCAGCCATCGCAACGCAATCAGAGATTTGTCTTCCACGAATAAAAGCAGCCTGAAACGGAGACACAATCGAATGAAGGACCAGAGCGAGCCTCCGTGCCAATACCTTGGCCACAATAAGATAGATGGTGTTAGAAATCGAAATAGACCGAAAATCCCCAATATTCTCAGACGCGGGGAACTTAAGGATAAGAAGCAAGATGGCCCTATTAATCTGGTCGAATCCATCATTCCCATTGCATAACTCAGTCACGACCTCAAAGACATCCGCGCCCACAATCTCCCAGAAGTCGCGATAGAAAGCCACGGAGAAGCCATCAGGGCCCGGGAGCCATTGGCATTTAACTCCCACACGCCCGCTTTGGTTTCTTCCATGGATATCCGCCAAGTCAACATCTCACAATCCGTCACAAAGACGGTTGGAGCCCCAATCCTCTGCCAGCGCCAAGTCCTCGGGGATCCCCTCGCCAAAAAGCTCCTGAAGTATTCAGCAATTTCTTTCCCCATATCTCTGTCCCCCACAAATGACGTCCCATTAATGGAGATAGACCGAAGCGCATTCTTACGCTTCCTTCCGCTAGCCACACGGAGGAAGAAGGCCGTGTTAGTGTCTCCTTCTTTGATCCATTTCATCCTCGAACGTTTCCTCCATTCCGAAGCCCTCTTCTTGTCCTCCTCCGCAACACGCCTCTGCGCAAGAGCACACTCACAAAGCTCGTCATCCAATAGCTCACGGTCATTCTCCAACAGGTCGAGTCGCGCAATAATAGCCTCAACATCAGCCCTGACCGCAACCCGCTCCAGCCTCGACTCCCTCTTAAAAAGGGCCAATCTCTTCCGTAAGGAGACAAGCTTCTGGTTCAACCTGGAGGCCGCAGATCCCGAACAAAGGACTTGGGCACAGTGTCCCGACACAACATCCCTGAAGCTGGCCTTAAGAGTCCAGCACCTCTCATATCTGAATATGCCCCTCATCGAAGCGAACTCGCCCGCATCCCAAAGGATAGGGGAGAGGTCCGAGAAAGATCGGGGCCGCGAGGACACCCCGCAGCAAGGGAACAACTCCATCATCCTCCCGGAGGCCAAATAACCTGGAGCCGGAAGAATTATTCCTCCAAGTGTAAATAGTATCAGTTGCCACGAGATTCTCTAAGGCGAGAGAGTCTGCTAACTCCGCAAGCACAAGAGAGCCCGGGTCTCTACCACCCCTCGAGCGAGGACGATCGGATAAATGAAGCGTGACGTTGAAATCTCCCCCAATGAGCCAAGGAACCCCTTCAAAAATAGAGCTAGCAGCACGCAAATCCTCCCACAGTTCATTCCTCTTCAGGTGACAACAGGGACCGTATACGCAGGAGAAGGCAATCGGCAAAGCATCGTAATCACGCACCAGCACAACAGATAGCATATGTCTCCCCACAAGCAAAGAGCTGAAAGAAAACATCGTCGAACGCCACGCAATAAACAATCCCCCGGCCGCCCCGTCCGCATCCACCGCTCTAAACTCATCCAGAGCGCCCGCTCCAAAGGAGTGCCACAGCAAATTGTCAATTCCCCTCAATTTCGATTCTTGAATTAGGATAATGTCACATCCCCACTCTGAAGCTCTAGAGCCCAACGTCCTTCTCTTATCAGCCTCCCCTAACCCCCTCACATTCCAGGAGTGGATCTTCATTAAGACAAGTGACGACAACCCCTAATTAAAGAGAGGTCAGCCGCCTCCGCCACAGCTTCTCGCAACGTCACACACGAAAGCACTTGCGTGGACCCCACCCGAGCTCTGGGCCTTCTTCTATACCTCTTCCTCGATCTTATGTCCGAGGGACCCCCCACCTCGCTACCAGCATCCACGATAGGGACGGCCCCCGAGGAAGTTGGAGACAAAATCAGAGGATCCGAGTCGCCTTCTTCGAGGAGAAGAGGGCTCCAAGTAGGCATGCTGCATACAACATCCACCGAGCTCGAAGCGCCATCCGGGAAGGCACTTGAATCCATAATGGGAAGATCGCAAGCAACAGACCGACCCGAATCCGAGCAAGGGTCCGCTTCCTCCGCAGGTTCAAAGACGAACGGATCCGGAAGTCCAGAAACCTGCCAAAGTCCACCGCAGTCTGACCCGCCCATAGGCCCGCACACCGAACCTGAGGAGCACGGTCCATCTTCCAAGCACGCTAGTGGAGAAACGAATCAACCTCGGGCAACACCCCCAAGAGGCAAACCGTCCCTAACCGAGGAAAGGCACGAGACCCGAGAAATCACCTCGAAGCGATTTGGAGAACCCAACAGATTAGGCGACTCTTCGGAGGGGCCCCCATGCAATGCCACCTGGCGCGCAGAGGACGAGGGGACGTCACCACCCCTCGGGGTTTCCGGACTCACAGCCAGGGAAACCGGAGAGGGAGCCGCCGCCGGCGGAGCCGGAGGCTCGATGAAAGAGAGCTCCACACGAAAGCAGAAATGACCAACCTTCAGGGCCTCAAAGAAGATCTTGCCCACCGCGTCGTCAAGAAGCCTCTTGCTGCACTCCATCAAGACCCGCGTCACCCTCCAGTCCGAGTTAGGCTTGGTACCATCCTCCACGACCGCCAAAACTTCCCCCCAACGCCTAAGAGTTTTGCTGAGGCATCGAACGTTCCGCGAAAGAAGCGGCACTCCTCGCACCTCCGCAACACAGACCTCGACGTTCGACCAAACTCCATCCGCAAAACGCAAGGCCCTCCAGATAACATCCTCCGAAGCACCATCCGCAATAAGCCTTTCCCGTTGATCCGGGGAAAGGCCACGAATACAGCAACGGAAGTCATCCATCACCACGAGATCCCCGGCAAATAGAGGGCCCAAGAATCCCCGCAGGTGAGCTAAGATCATGCTCCAGTCAACTCGCTTACGAACGGCAACTCCCACAACCGCTACGTTAGCAACTCCATGCAAAGCACCCCCCACCGATCCCTTAGCCCCATGCACCACGTCAACGACAGGGCCAACCCGCCCGATGACCCCTAAGGTCGCCGACTCCGCCACAGGATCCAACTCCGACGTACGAACTCCAACTACGCTACCACCCCCAGAAAAACCCTCCACGACTTGAGCAAAAGTACGCGACCCTCTCCCACCTACAGGCAGCATGCAAGGTGCAGCCGCACCCTTCTCCCACCTACAGGCGGCATGCAAGGTGCAGTCGCACTCTTCTTCCACCTACTTCCGTTCGACCCAACAGCCCTGCGAGAAGGGAGCTCACCCCTCCCCCTATCGGAAGTACAGGAATCCCTCTTGTGTCCCACCCTTCCACAAGCATAGCATCTCGCGGGAAGCCCGCAAGCAGATGCAATATGTCCATGCTTCCCACATCTGAAGCACCGCTTACCAGGTTTCCTGTGCGAGATCGGCAGCCAATCTCCGGACCCCCCTTCTCTGCCGCTTCCATCAACAGCAAACCCAACCACCCCCTGCTGCACCTCCTTCCCATTCGCATCGGCCCAAAAGGCAAGATCACCTCCCTCCGCGCTCGCCGAGCTTTCCATTCGCCTTCCCGGAGCCTCGTTCGCTCCACCAACAGACGCTTTCGCTCGACCTCAGGCGCCTCCGCTCGCCACCACCGCTCCATCTTCTTGAGGTGTGGTCTTGAACTCCAAAAAAATGGGTTACCTGCTACCAGTTTAACCCGCCTAAACCCACATACCAAACACACCCTTAGTGATTTGACTAACTGACAGTAAATTCATAGAAAATTCAGAAGCGTAAAGAATTCTGAAGACCCATTGCGAGAGTTAACTGCACCTCCCATGACCAGTGATAGGAGAAAGTGTCCCATCTGCTTTTACCACTGATCTCCCTGATTGAGTTAAACTATAAGTACTAAATCTCCCTGATTAGAGTAGCATGTTTCCTCAGAGTGACCTAACCTACGGCAGTAGGTGCACGGCTGACAGGGTCGACCACTCCCTCCCCTACCACGGTTACCATGACTACGGTACTGCATTGGGCTCCTCCTACCACGAGATCCAACCATGGCTGAAGAGGTTTGAGATTGTTGAGTACCACCAGGAGATATAGAATCATGCTTAATCTGTGATATGCCTCCTCCATTGGAGATATGGTGCCATCCGTGAGAATCTGTGCCTGAGCAACAGCATATTCAGGATCGAGCTGTTAGGAAAACTCCTGTCATCACCGAATCACTGTGTGCCTTGAACTGCTCTGGTGCAACAGTCAAGGGAATGAAATCATGCAGCTTCTCAAACATGCCCCTCGAGAGGTGTTAAAGGTATGAAGAGGACGACCACTCTGCTTCGACGTGAAGATATCATGCTGAAGTTGCAGTATCTTCGACTCATTTTTCGTCGGAGAATATATAGTGGCGAGAATGTCCCACATAACCTTTGTAGTAGGCTGACTTGACAGAATATCGTTGGCTATCTCCATTGACATAGTGCCTGATAGCCATACAAACACATAAGCGTCGCGGCGTCGCCTGCTTCCTGTGAGGCATTAACCCCAGTCTTGTCATTAGGCTCCTCGTGTATGAGGATATGCTTCTTGCCATTACATGCACTAGGCTCATGAACTTCATGGCCCACAACTCATAGTTTGTTCCATCCATCTTGATGATGGGTGTTGGACCTTTGAAGGCACCCAAGGATGAAACATCTGCTTTGTTGTCTGACATGACGACAACAATTGGGTCTGCAATCGGAGATAGAGTACATATGGGGGGGAAATGGGAGGAAAAGCGGTTGTGGCTTAGGGTTCCACCGTAGGTGGCGGTTGCAGCAGTGAGTGTCGATCCGGTGATACCGGTAGCAGCGATTCCCGTTGTGGCCGGTGGCGGATGCAAGGGAGGGCCGACAGTGGCCTGCTGCTCAGGAACAGAGGGTGGTAGCGGCTGCAGGGCGGTAGTAGTAGCCGAAGGGAGGGCCAACGGTGGTGGCGGGCGGATGCTCAGAAGCTTTGGAGGGATTGGGTATCTAGGGTACAGGCTACGGGCTAGGACAGTCGCTCCGATACCATATGGAAAAGTGTGAAAATAAGAAGTTGTATTCCACCGTAGCCCTAGAGCTCTCTTATATATGAGAAAGCTATGAGGGAAAATACATAAAGCAGATAAAAGAAATAAGAAACTACAAAATAAGTAAGGAGATATAAATATCTCAACCCACAGCAAAAGATCAATGTTTTCATATCGCTTCTAAACCTTTTTTTTTTGCAAAGCTATAACAGCTCTTTAAGTTACCAATTATGGACTATCCTAGAACATCAATTCAAACCTCATAACATTGTTCCGTGACTGACATTGCACCCACTATTCTAGCTCTTTTTCACCTCAAATTTTCTCAATAAACGTTGTCCATTGATACAAACAATTTCATTAAAGAAACATGAATGAAACTTTAGATGTTAGCAAGAACACCAGGTTTCATACACGAGTCATGATTGTATAAGATTCAATTTGGGTCTAATAAGGGATGTCAGTTATGTGCCCTTCGTTAAATAGCCCTTAGTAAACCACTTAAGTAGAACAAAGTGTTAGAAATGTAAATCAATTGCAAGCTATTATGCAATAATATCTGAAATAGAACATACTTATAATTGTATTATTAATAAGATCCTTTTATACGTACAGAGATATGGTTTTCTCTCGATCTTCTTTCGATCACACGTTTCTAAATTTTCATAGTTTGTCAGCTTGACACATTTGTAATTCACACAATTTTGAATGTCTCCATTGTTCGTATAAAGAGGCATCACGATGCTTTTCATCCATTCTTCAGGCATTTTCTTGCTTTGTCAAAAAACATTGAATAAATTTGTAAGCCAAGTCAAACCACACTCACCTCGAACTCCTTACACTTATATAAGAATGTCATCAGGTCCTACACATTTCCCATGTTTCATAATCTTCAAAACCTCCTCTAATTCCTTTGTATTAATCAGTAGCTTGCACAATTCAAGTAACTTTCACTACTAGCTAGATCTCCCAAAGTAATCTCTCAACGAAAAGCTTATGAAAATACTTCTTCCATCTAGTCTTTTTATCCTTCATAGTGATGAGATATTTGTTATCATTATTAGTGTTTTTGCATATTTTCCAATTCTTTTATCCTCTTCTTGTAATTTGCCCAATAGGTTCCTCTCCTATATAAGAGAACCCTAGGGCTTCTCATAAATGAAGTTATTTATTTCCCTCAACATAATATCAGAGCAGTGGCCCTAGACCGAAGTTCTCGTACCTAACCCTAGCCCTTCACCCCCCCCCCACTCCCCTCCCGATTTTCTCTTCCGCATGCCGCCCATCGCCTTTAGGCGCCATCCAGCGTCGTTGGAGCCGCCAATCAGGGGTTCCATCGAACCCAGCACCTCCAGGCACCGTCATTAGCGGCCACAAGCGTCGCCTACTTATTCGTAGAGGCTCCAGCGCCGCAAGGCGTTGCTGATTGGGGTTCCTTCGAGCCCTAGTGCCACTAGGCGACGTCATCAGCGGCTACCAAGCGCCGCATGCGGCCCCTTGAAGGTCCCAACGCTGCAAAGCATTGCTGATTGAGGACTCCTTTGAGCTCACTGTCATCAGTGGCTACCAACGCCGCCTACGAACTCCAGGAGACCCTTAGAACCACCGCTTGTGGCCCTAAGCGGCCCTCCCCTTCCCTTCAGCAGTAGCCCCAGCCCTCCTCGGTCGTCGATGGCCCTCCCACGTGCCTCTGTGCACCTCTGAGGTTCAATCAGTGGTCTGGTTTTGATCGGATAACATGATTTCAGCCACATAAATCATGTTTTCCGACCCTACCGAGCGTGACGATTGATGAGGATGGTTGTATTAGTCTACACGTAGAACAACCCTCTGTATGTTCGTGTAAACTTCTTAACACCAGCCTACTCCCCAGTTGAGTTCCATCTTTGGCCGATTTTTCATCATGTCAGAGAACAAGGGTGACATTTTCTCGTCCGGAGTCTTCAAGGGCTCGTTTCCCATCGCTAAGATGGATGGGACCAACTATGAGTTGTGGTCCATGCAGTTCCTCACCCTCATGCAGTGCAACAATAAGGAGCACATCCTGACAGATCCAGAGCCAACGGATAAGACTGGGGTGAATGCTTCTTGGAAGCAAGATGATGTGTATGCACGTGTTCGACTATGTGGGACCCTCGCCACAGATAGCTAATGATATCCTGAACCAGCCCATTGCCAAGGCGATGTGGAACAATTTGGCTTCCACATATGCTTAAGCAAAGAACGAGGCCAAGATTCTTCAGCTACAGTTTGATATCTACAACGTCAAGCAGAATGACCGTCCTCTGTACTAGTACTACTCTTCACTCTGAGGCTTGTTCGAGAAACTTCATAGTTATATGCCCATTACGACATCTCTAGAGTAGCAGAAGTTTAAAAGAAACTCCACCATGATTGGGGTTTTTATGGCCGGTCTTGATACAGAGTACGATGCAGCACGCCCACAGCTTCTACTATACCTCCCATGGAGGAGACCTATAGCCATCTTAGCTGGATTATCATGCCTTCTACGGCCACTCCTCCATCCTCTTCTGTATGGTCGCTTCTCGTGGCCGACGAGGGTCGACCCAGTCTAGAGGACGCTCCCCTCGTGGCAGAGGTGGTGAGCATCTATGTGGTCCTTGCACCTTCTGTCGTCGATCGAGACATACAGAGGAAACATGCTACCATAAGCATGGATATCCTGTTTTGGGTCGTGTAGCAAAACATATTGAGCCTTCAGAGGCTCCTGCTTCCAAGGCCAATCCTCGTATGGATGATATTGTCTCTCTATTTCAAGAGATCATGACTCCTACCGCTGGCACCACCACTACAAATACTGCAGCCGCAGCCATAGCCACTTCGAGCTCCTCAGGTATCGCATATGCTTTTACTGGCAGTACTGGTGCGGACATGACAGAGTGGATTATGGACTATGGTGCTTCACACCACTTGTGTGGAGACAGAGCGCAAATGAGGTCCTACAGGACTATACCACCTGGCAGATGGGTTGTCATTGCTAATGGCGATCACTCACCCGTTACAGGACAGGGGGAGGTGTATTTGACGTTGTCCATGCGTCTTCAGAACGGTTTATATGCTCCTGACTTCCTGACGAATTTATTTTTCATTAGTCAGATTACTAAGGATTTGCATTGTTGTGCCATTTTTGACCCCCCATGTCTTGTGTTTCAGGGCATACTGACGAGCAGGATGATTGGATGTGACCACGAGCAACGGGGGCTATACAGACTGGCCCAACCTCCTCATGTTGGCGCTTCTACGATACCTACTGGACCAGTCTCTCCATATATGTGGCACCTTCGTTTTGGCCGCGTTCCTCTGCAGAAGTTGTTTCATGGTCTCCCTTAGATTCCTACGAGATCTTCTTTTCAGTGTGAGGCATGCCAGCTTAGGAAGCATCATCGTTCCTCCTTTCCATCCCGTCAAGGTCGGAGCAGTTCTCAGTTGTTCCGGCTTCTACATTTAGACATTCGGGGTCCAAGTCATGTTCCTGATCACTAGGACAACTTTATCTTGTTGTTGTCGATGATTTTTCTAGACTGTCCTGGGTCTTTTTATTGAAGAATAAGTCTGAGGATGGATCTATAATCAAGTATTTTATTATTGCGATAATGAATTTTTTTCTGTCAAATACCTTCTTTCTGACAATGCTTTAGAGTTTTGCACTTTACAGCTTTTTGAGTTCCTTAGATCTCTAAGAATTGTTCATTAGACCTTGTGTGCCTATACTTTCCAACAGAACGATGTTGCTGAGCGCAAACACCATCACTTACTTGATGTGACCAGAACCTTGCTGATACAGAGTCGTGCTCCCCATACTTACTGGGCAATGTTGTCCTCACTGCTTGTTATCTGGTTAACCGCGTGACCTCGTCTTTGTTGGGAGAAAAGATTCATTTCTTGATTGTGTTTCCCGAGAAGGATATTTTCTCCTTTACTCCAAGTATGTTTCGGCATGTTGCATTTGTTCATGATGTCTCTCCTGGTCATGATTAGCTCTCTCCCAGAGCTGCCAAGTGTGTTTTTATCGGCTCTCGTACCAAGAAAGGGTACCGCTGCTTTGATCCGCTCATGCAGAAGTACTTTGTCAGTACTGATGTCACTTTCTTTGAGTTTGTCATGTATTTTTCTCCTACAGGTGATAAACTTACTTCGTCTAACTCTAATGCAGAGATCTATATGCCTCCTCCACCCACTATCATACTACCACCTCCTCCTCCACCACTTCCTCCACCACCATCACCTACATATGCTCTTGTGGCTCCTCTTATTGTGGCACAGCTTTTGCCTCGTGTTTTTACTCGCAGGTCTCGCTCTGTCCCCCAGTTCACAGGCCTTGCCCGTGATCCAGCATGCTTCAGGTATGTAATGAGCACCTACTTTCTATTGATGGCACTACTGAGTTGTTTGTGCAGCAAGATTCCAGACAGGATGAGCAGGTACCCTCTCAGGAGGGGAACTCACATGTTACGGACTTGGCAGATGATCTTGATGTCCTGATTGCTCTTCGTGAGCCGCAACGTAAGTGTGCTACTTATCCTCTTGCAGCTCAGGTTTCCTTGAGCAGGATATCAGAGGATTTTAGGAGATTTAATCTGGCATTATCAACCATGGAGATACCACCATCATATCAAGAGGCTCTTCAGGACAGTCAGTGGAGGTTAGCCATGGAAGAGGAAATGGTTGCGCTACAGTCACGCGGTACGTGGAGTCTTGTTTCTGTTCCAGGTGGTGCATCCGTTGTGGGATGCAAATGGGTGTTGACAATGAAATACCGTGCACATGACAAGGTGGATCGCTATAAGGCGAGACTTGTGGTTCGTGGGTTTGCCCAGACATATGGGGTGGACTATCAGGATACTTTCTCTCCAGTTGCCAGACATTCTACTCTTTGTATTCTCCTTTCCGTTGCTGTAACACGAGATTGGCCCCTTTACCAACTAGTTGTGAAGAATGTCTTCCTCTATGGTGATCTACAGGAGGAGGTCTACATATAGCAGCCACATAGGTTTGCTGCTGAGGGGGAGTGTCAGAAGGTGTGCAAGCTTCATAAGGCTATCCATGGCCTTAAGAAGAGTCCAAGAGCATGGTTCCACAAGCACTCGGACTTGATAGAGCAGCAGGAGCTTGCGCGATCGACTGTTGATCACTCCTTGTTTGTGCAAAGGACCAAGAGAAGTACTATTGCCATTTTGTTTATGTTGATGACATTATTGTTACAGGAGATGAAAGAAGGGCATTCAGGTTGCCAAGGACTTCCTAGGCCAGTAGTTTGTGACCAAGGACCTTGGACTTTTACCTTACTTCTTTGGACTGGAGTTATCTAGGAACCAACAAGGTCTTGTAATGACCCAAAGGAAGTATGTTACATACCTTCTTTTAGAAACAGGCATGACAGATTGCAGACCTGCCAATACTCCTATTGACTCGAGTATGAAGCTTTATGATGATGATACTGAGGAGGTCGACAAGAGGAGGTACAGGGATCTTGTTGGCAAGCTAATATATGTAACTATTACCATGCCTGACATATCCTTTGTCGTGAGCAATGTGAGTCACTTTATGGAGCAGCCCAGACAGGCACATATGGATGATATACATATGATTCTGAGATATATGAAGACTTCACCTGGTACAGGACTTCTTTTCAGTCGAGGCACACCTCTTTCAGTTACCGCATGTGTAGATGTGGATTATGCCAGGTGTCCAAAGGATAGGAGGTCTACATCAGGCTTAGCTATGCTCATAGGGAATTTCCTGGTTTCATGGAAAAGCAAGAAGCAGACTGTGGTTTCCATATCGAGTGCTGAGTCAGAATACAGGGTCATGACGCAGGCTAGCATAGAGATGATATGGGTCAGATCTGTTCTTACTGACCTGGCTATAGAGGTGCCTCCAATGTGACAATCAGGATGCTCTCTTTATTGCCAGCAATCCATCCTTTCATGAGAAGACGAAGCACATAGAGGTGGACTGTCACTACACTCATGACATGATACAGAAGGGTCTTATCGCCACTACGCATGTTAGCTCTGGAGACCAGACAACATATGTTCTTACCAAGGCTCTAGCCAGAGGGCCTTATCAGGAAGTTGTTCCAAGTTGAGTCTGATCGATATCTATGCTCCATCTTGAGGGGAGTGTTGAGATATTAGTTATCATTATGAGTGCTTTTGCTTATTTTCTATTTCTTTTATCCAATTCTTGTAATTTGCCCAATAGGTTCCTCTCCTATATAAGAGAACCCTAGCACCACTCTTAAATCAAGTCATTTATTTCCATCAACACTAAGTACCAAGCATGTGTCCTTTCTCATCCTTAATGCATCTCTGTAGAGAAATTTCTATGATCCTATGTACCTTTTTCAGCTATTTTATTTCCTTATGTATATCTTACGTAATTTATACATAGGTCTCTCCTCTATATAAGAGAGCCTAAGATTCCCAGGAATAAACAACTCGCTTATTTTTTCCAACATGTTATCAGAGTGGTGGTCTAAGACCAGAGCTCTCGAACCTAAAACCCTAACTCTAGTCCCACCCTCCGCCCTCATCTGAGCATACGCGTCACCCACCACTGTGTGCCACCCCGCGTGTCTCCGCCCCGAGCTCAACCCCGTACGCATCGCCCCATACGCCCCCGTGCGCTGCCCTTACGCGTCGTCTCTTTCACGTCCAGCGCCTTCATGCGCAACTTGCCCTCTAGCCGCTCCATCACCGGCATCGGTCTCCCCGTGTATATGATTGATTTGGGTGCACAAGTCTACGTATGCATTTAAATCCATGTATGTTTGTGTAGACATTCACTCTTTGGTCTACAAAATCCTAGTCTTCTACATCCGGCAATATGTCAAAGAACAAAGTTGATGTACACGCTACAGGCACTTTCAGAGGTCTCGTGCCTATAGTCAAAATGGACGGGACAAACTATGATTTATGGGTTATGCAGTTCATGAGCCTTATGAAGTCGAATGGTAAGAAGCACATTCATATCGATGAGCAAGTAGATAAAATTGTGGTAAACGCCTCGTGGGAGGCAGACAACGCATATGCCAAAGTTTGGCTCTCTGGTACTTGACGATTGAGATCACCAATGATGTGTTACATCAGCCTACGGCTAAGGTGATGTGGGAGATTCTTACAGCAACATATTCTCAAGCGAGGAACGAGGCGAAGATCCTCCAACACCAGCATGATATATTCACTATTAAGCAGAAGAGACGCCCCCTTCATTCGATGTATACATCCCTGTGTGGGATGTTTGAGAAGCTCCATAGCTTCATGCCGCTAACGGCGTCTCCAGAGCAGCAGAAGACATATAGGAATGCTACCATGATTGGTGTATTCCTAGCAGCTCTTGATCCTGAATATGATGCTGCTCGCTCCCATATTCTAACGGATGCCACTATTCTTCCCATAGAGGAAGCATTCCGAAGGCTCAGTAGGATTACTATTCCATCCACAGCCACTAGCCAGACTTCTTCGGCTATGGCAGACTCTCGAGGAAGAGGAAGCTCTTCTTCTTTCAGTGGATGCGGACCTCCTGGTAGAGGAGGTCACATTCGTCAGCCATGTGCGTATTGTCACCGTCCACGACATACCGAGGATACATGCCATTCCAAGCACCGTTTTCCAGCTTCAGCCCGTGTCACAGAGTAGGTTGAGTCTTCTGTTGCTCCTACTTTTGATCAGACGTTTGATGACTTCATAGCTAGACTACGGGATATCATGCCTCATGCTTCTTCACCATTTCAAGGAGTTCATTCAGATGTCGCGGCCTCTGCATCTGCCAGTGTCTGCTACGCTAGTACCTTATGTAGTACTTTTTCTTTTACATCCTGGCACGGATCTGAGATTACTGATTGGATTATGAATTCTGGGGCAACACACCATTTATACAGGGACAGAGATCAGCTTATGACATATAGACAGGTTCCACCAGGGAGAGATGTGATTGCAGATGGGACATATTCCACCATCACTGGACAGGGGAAGATTTGTTTGACGCCTTCGATGTGTCTGCAGAATGTGTTACATGCTCTTGATTTCTCTATGAATTTGTTATCCATTAGTCAGATTACAAAGGAATTGCACTGTATAGCTATTTTTAACCCGTCGTTTCTTGTTTTTCAGTACATTCTTAGAGGTAGAACGATTGGGTGTGGTCGTGAGTAGGGTGTTCTTAATCGCCCCGTCCGAACTCCATATGCTGACGTATCCTCTTATGCAATAGGACCGGTTTCTCCATATACCTGGCACATACGGTTTGATCACCTCCCGCTTCAGAAGATGTATCATATCTTGCCACATATTTCACCAGGGTCTTCTTTCCAATGCGAGGCACATTAGTTGGGAAAACATCATCGATCTGCTTTTCCTAGTCGTTAGAGTCGGAGCAGTAGCTCCCTTTTTGAGTAATTTCATGTTGACATTTGGGGTCCAAGTCGTATCCCTAATCACTAGGGGCACCGTTTTTATCTTGTTGATGTGGATTATTTTTCTCGTTTGTCATGGGTATTTCTTTTGAAAATTAAATCTGAAGCAGGGGATGTGATCAAAACTTTTATTAATAAAATGCATAATGCTTTATCTACCTCTATGAAATTTGTGTGGATTGATAATGCTTTGGAATTTTGTACTCGTGCTCTATCCCACTTTCTTTCGTCTCGTGGAATTATTCATCAAACATCATGTGCTTACACTTCTCAACAGAATGGTGTTGCAGAGAGAAAGCATGGTCATTTACTTGATGCCACTCAAACTATTCTTATTCGGAATCGTGTCCCACATTCATTCTGGGGTAATGTCGTTCTTACAGCATGCTACTTGGTGAATCGTATGCCATCGTCCGTCTTAGGTGAGAAAATTCCTTTCTCTTTTGCTTTTTCTGAGGAGTTATTCTTACTTACTCCTCGTATGTTTAGTTATTTTTCTTTTGTTTTTTTTTGAAGTCAAAAACAAGGGGGAGACACTAAGCGGTGTTCACCACAATATATTATATAAAAAAGAAAAGAAAAAAGGGAGTACAAAAAATACAACCAAAAAGATTGTACAAGGGGGCGATACAGCCCCCAACAACCAAAAAACGAGATGAGGCCTAAACTGCACCCAACTCCTCCACCAATCTCCCACAGTGGATAAGCACGTTTTCTTTGTAGAAACGTTGGCCTGAGAATAAGGCCTCATTCCTCCCAAGCCAAATCGACCATAGCCTCGCCACTGGAATCAAAAGTTCCCTTCTAGCTCTGTTTTTGTTGAGAACCAAGGAACCACAATAGGCTAACAAGTCATCCGTTCTCACCCACGCCACCTCTGGATCCTCCCAAATCCCACGAACTGAGGGACACTCGAAGAATAAATGTTCCAAAGTTTCCACCACCAAACCGCAAAGCACACATAAGTTGGAAATATTGGCCAAGAATGTAGCACAGCGATCCCTCGTTAGCAACCTCCTTCCGCGGAAAAGCCATAAGAAAAAGCCAATGCGCACAGGTAACCTTATGCCCCAGAAAAAACCACAATCGCGCACCAAGACGTCAGAACACACCAGCGGCGGCTGAGCCAACGCCCCATAGGCCTTACGTGTCGAGAAGGGACCCTCCCTCCAGGCCCAGTGGTCCCTCCCCACGGAGGGCCTCTCCGCAACCTCAAGGGCGACCAACAGGGAGAGAAAGTCATCGAGTCTTTGTTCCAAGAAGTTCGCCATGAAGCGGGGACACCAACAGCCATTCACCCAGCAAGATGCAACGGAGACCTCCTTGTCAGCCGCCAGAGCAAACAAGCGCGGGAAGCGCTCACTCAAGGGATCCCCTCTCACCCATCTGTCCTTCCAGAATTTAAAAATTTCGACATTCCCCAGCACAGGCTTGAAAAGCGATTTATTTCTTTCGAAAACCTCCTGCACACCACGCCAAAACGGGGTCTGAGCTCCAATCACCCCCACCCGCTCCTCCCCCGCCCGATCCTCCCCATGGATCTCCCTCAATACGCCAGTAAAGAAATTTCCTCCCTGCCCCCAGATCCTACTCGCCCATTTGAGAAATAAGGCATCATTAACAAGCTCCAACCGCCTCATGCCCAAACCCCCATTCTGCTTGTCCCTAGAGACCTCATCCCAAGCCACCAGATGAATCCCACCCCAGAGCCACCATTTCTGCCCCACAGGAACCCACGCATACATCTTTCACGCCGCCTGTGGATCCCCACCGGCATACGACGATTCGCCAAGAAGAACACCGGGATAGAGGAGAGCACAACTTTGAGGAGAACAAGCCACCCCCCACGCGACAGAAGGGCTGCACGCCAACCAGCAAGGCGCGCCTCCACCCTCTCGACCACCCGGAATCCAATCCCTAATCTTGGCCCTACCCACCACCAGCGGCAGACCAAGGTACCCAATAGGAAGCTCGGAAGGAGACCTAAGAAGCCTGCCACACTCGATCGCCAGTGCCTCCTCCATCCCAAAATGAATAACCTTGGACTTACTCGCATTCATATAAAGACCCGACATCTCACTAAAGAGATCTAGGGTCAACGCCATGCAGGAGACCTCAGATAATCCTCCCTCAATGAAGCAAATGGTGTCATCGGTCAATTGAAGCAAGGGCACGGAAAGGTGCCCCTTAGAGAAGCCCTTCGAGAGGTCGGCCGCAATGACACGATCAGTTATACGAGCCAAAACATCAACGGCCACGACAAAGGGAAGAGGGGCTAGGGGACACCCCTGGCCCAGCCCCCTTCTAGGCTGGAAATAGCCCCCCTCCAAACGACAATCTCTCTACTAGTGCTGTCAAATGTGTGTTTGTTGGATACTCCAGGACATAGAAGGGATACCGTTGTTATGATCCATTGCGGAGGAAATACTATATCAGTGCTGATGTCACATTTTTTGAGTCTGTGATATATTTTTCTCCTACAGGTGACAGGTTGGCTTCATCAGACTCAAATGATGAGGTTTACATGCCACCCCCTCCTACGAGTCAGTCACCTCCTCCTACTGTGTTTGTGGTTCCATCACCGCCACCACCACCAACACCTCCTCCACCAACACCTCCTCCACCCCCTCCTACTACCCAGTCGCGCGTGCCCATTGTTCTACTACTACATGAATTCTATACTCGTTAGACTGCTTCAACTCATGGTCATCGCCCGTCATCAAGTATGCCCTGGGTTTGTTTTGATAACATGATTTCTAACGATAGGTTTAGAGATATATCTATACACGAATCATTGCAGGAGAATAGTTAATTGTTAACGCATACAATAATAGTAGTATCTGTACTTTTCTCTATTTTGTTTCTACATAGTATGCTTTATGTAATTTACCCATAGGCTACTCTCCTATATAAGAGAGCCTAGGGTTCATGGAATAAATAAATTATTTATTTTTCCCAACATGGTATCAGAGCGATGGTCCTAGACCGGAGTTCTCGAAACCCTAACCCTAACCCACCCCACCCGCCGGCCTCTCCTTCTCCTTCCCTCTCGATTGGCGCCGCCTCTACGCCGCCGCACACGCGGCTGTGCTGCTGCTCGCACGCCTCCTCCTGCGCGTGTGCTGCTCCTCCTGCGACGCCTCCCCGGCGCCAGTGCGTGCGCCTGCACCCTCCAGCGCCTGCGCACCTGCGGCGCACATAGCGCACGTAGCGCCTCCAGTGCCTGCGCGCACGTAGCGCCTGCGCATCCCAGCGCCTGCGCGCACATAGCGCATGTACGCATAGCGCTAGCGCCTGTGCGCGTTCTCCGATGCGCAACCCTGTGCGCAGCCTCGTGCGCGTGACCATCTGTGCGTGACTGTTGCGTACGTGATCCAGTGCACGCATCTTCTTAGTGATCCAGTGCGTGACTCTTGTACGCGTGAAGACCGTAGCAAGCACATCTTCATGGGGATAGTTGCTTGAGGTCTACACATGCAACTAATCCCGCCTATGTCAATGTAGACGAAGTTCATCGTCTGTCAATAGCTCCAGTCTTCCATCTCCAGTATGTCAGAAAGCAAGGCTGATATGCCATCTATTGGCGCATTTCGTGGTCCAGCTCCCATGGTCAAGATGGACGGTACAAACTATGAACTGTGGGCAATGCAGTTCATGAGTATGATGAAATCAACAGGTAAGAAGCACATTCTTACCGAACCTGAGCCTGCAGAGAAGACTGGAGTCCATGCCTCATGGGAGGCTGATGATGCATATGCCAAGGTTTGGCTATCTGGTACATTGGCTATTGAAATTGCCAATGACATCTTACATCAACCCACAGCCAAGGATATGTGGGATATTCTAGCGGCAACGTACTCTCAGGCCAAGAACGAGACGAAGATTCTGCAACTTCAACATGATATATTCACAATAAAGCAGAATGGTCGTCCTTTACATTCTCTCTACACATCACTGAGAGGGATGTTCGAGAAGCTCTATAGCTTCATGCCTCTTACTGCCACGCCAGAACAGCAGAAGACATACAGGAATGCGACCATGGTGGGTGTGTTCCTGGCTGCACTTGATCCAAATATGAGGCGGCACGATCTCAGATTTTGGCAGACTCGACTATTCCTCCCATGGAGGAAGCTTTTCATAGATTGAGTCGGATCACAGTTCCCTCAACAGCTGTGAGTCAAAATTCCTCAGCAATGGAAGCAAACAGATGTCGCGGATTTCATCACCAGGGCCGTGGACGTGGACCTCGTGGAAGGGGTGGCCGCACTAGGCCAACATGCACATATTGTCACCGAGTTGGACACAATGAAGATACCTGCTACTCGAAGCACGGATTTCCTGCATCCGCACGAGCTGTTGAGCAGATAGAGCCCCCATCTGCTGCTACTTTGGAACAACGTTTCGAGGATCTAGTTGCCCGTCTGAGGGGCATTATTCCACCATCTACTCCAGCACCGACTACAGAGAGTCATTCTGATGCTGCCGCTTCTGCCTCTGCTTCTACCAGTGCTTCAGGTAGTATACTTGCATTCCACAGTAGTAGATCAGATCCTTTACCATGGATTATGGACTCGGGCGCTACACATCATCTATGTGCGACCAGAGTCTGCTTTCAGGATACACTCAGATCCCTCCAGGTCGGACAGTCGTGATTGCCAATGGCACTCATTCCCCCATCACTGGTCAGGAGGAGGCTAGATTGACATCCTCTATGCAGCTCAAGAATGTGCTACATGCACCTGATTTCTCAATGAATTTATTGTCAATTAGCCAGATTACAAAGGATCTACATTGTCGGGCAATTTTTGATCCATCTTCTTTGATTTTTCAGGACATCCATACGGGCAATGTGATTGGTCGTGGCTATGAGCAAGGAGGCCTATACCGCCTGAATCAGACTCCTTTGCTGGATCCTCATCCTCTTCTGGACAAGTATCAACCTTATTATGGCATCTGCGTTTTGGTCATTTACCGCTTCAGAAGTTGCGTCAAGTTTTACCTTATGGTCTCCCTCACACACCTATTCAGTGTGAGGCATGTCAGTTGGGAAAGCATCACAGGTCGTCCTTTCCCAGTCGTCCAGGTCGGAGTAGTACCTCCAAGTTTGAGTTATTTCATATTGATGTCTGGGGTCCGAGTCGTGTACCCGATCATTAGGGACACAGATTCTATATAGTTTTTGTGGATGATTTCTCTAGAGTGTCATGGGTGTTTCTGATGAAAAATAAATCTGAAGCAGGAAATATCATTATCCATTTTCTTAATGAAATACAAAATGTTTTTTCTACATCTGTGAAGCTTGTGAGAAGTGACAATGCTTTAGAGTTGTGCACAAATATTCTTGCCAATTACTACTCCTCAAAAGGGATTATTCACCAAACATCTTGTGCTCATACATCTCAACAGAATGGGATTGCTGAACGAAAACATCATCACCTTCTTGATGTCACTAGATCACTACTTATACAGAGTCATGTTCCCTATTCCTACTGGGGTGATGCAGTTCTTACTGCATGTTACCTAATCAACCGTATGCCTTCGTCTGTCTTGAATGAACAGATTCCGTTCTCACTTATTCATCCTGACAAGGATCTGTTCCCTCTTACTCCTCGTGTGTTTGGGTCGGTTGCTTTTGTCCATCAGTTGTCGCCGGGTACTGACAAGCTCTCTCCTAGGGCTGTCAAGTGTGTCTTTGTTGGGTACTCCAGAACTCAAAAGGGGTACAAGTTCTTTGATCCTCTGCGTCGGCGGTATATGATCAGTGCAGATGTTACATTTTTTGAATCTGTTATGTATTTTTCAGCATCAGGAGACAAGCAGCTTCCACCTATACCATCTGATGCCATATACATGACATTGCCACCACCTCAGATGCCATCATCACCACCACCACCACCACCACAGCAGCCTATCTCACCGTTCCCGTTCCATTATACCCGCAGGCTTCCTCCAGCTCATGGTCATGACTCGTCCACTAGCTCGCCCATGGTATGTAATGAAAATATTAATGTTGATGGATCTGATGACATTTCTGAGCAGGATGTGGTGCAGGAGCCAGATGAGCCTACAGCTGATTTGGATATTCCCATTGCTTTACGGAAGTCGAAGAGGAGTTGTGCCAAATATCCATTAGCTGCTTCTGTGTCTTTTGAGCGGCTATCTGGAGACTTCAGGTCGTTTGCTATGGCACTTTCAGCTATAGATATTCCACGTAATCATCATGAGGCTCTGCAGGATAGTAGATGGCGGCTAGCAATGGAAGAAGAAATGGCAGCACTTCAGTCCAGAGGAACTTGGACTTTGGTTTCTGTACCTCCAGGTGTGAACCCAGTGAGCTGCAAGTGAGTGTTCACAGTGAAGCAAAATGCAGATGGCTCTATTGACAGGTACAAGGCGCGTCTGGTTGCACGTGGCTTCACACAAACATACGGGGTGGATTATCTTGACACATTCTCGCCTGTGGCACGTCACTCCACTCTACGGATCTTGCTGTCAGTTGCAGTTGCTCGAGACTGGCCGCTCCATCAGTTGGACGTGAAGAATGCATTCCTATATGGAGATTTGCAGGAAGAGGTGTATATGCAACAACCACCTGGTTTTGCTGTTGAGGGGGAGTGCTCCAAGGTATGCAGGTTGCATAAGGCTATCTATGGCCTTAAGCAGAGCCCCAGAGCATGGTTTCAGAAGCTCTCGGATCTCTTCGAGAAACAAGGATACAAATGCTCCAATGCTGATCATTCCTTGTTTATACAGAAGACCGCGAGAGGTATCATTGTCATTATGGTTTATGTTGATGACATCTTGATTACAGGAGATGATGAACAGGGCATAAGGCAGGCGAAAGAAATGGTGGGTAGTGAATTTGTCATTAAGGATCTTGGGGCCCTTAGATACTTCCTGGGGCTTGAATTTGCTAGAAATTCATATGGGCTAGTCATGTCACAAAGGAAATATGTTACAGATCTGTTGAGTGAAACAGGTATGCTTGGGTGTCGACCTGCTACGACACCAATGGATCCCAGCATGAAGCTTTATGAAGATAACACAGAGGAGGTGGACAAGAGAAGATATAGAGAACTGGTAGGCAAATTGTTGTATGTCGCGATCACTAGACCAGATATATTATTTGCAGTGAGTCGTGTGAGCCAGTTCATAGAGCAACCACGCCAGGTGCATATGGATGCAATACATATGATTCTTAGATATCTCAAATCTTCTCCAGGTGCAGGTCTGCTATTCAAGAAAGGAAAGGGGATCTCTATCTCAGCATGTGCAGATGCAGACTATGCAGGATGTCCCAAGGATAGGAAGTCCACTTCAGGGTATGCTGTCTATGTCGGAGATGCCCTAGTCTCATGGAGAAGTAAGAAACAAACTGTGGTAGCTAGATCTAGTGTTGAATCCGAATATAGGGCTATAGCCCAGGCTACTACAGAGATGATGTGGGTGAAAGCTGTACTTACAGACCTATGTTTAGATGTATCACTTCCTATGAACTTGGAATGTGATAATCAGGCTGCCTTGTTTATTGCAAACAACCCAGCATTCCATGAGCGGACCAAGCATATTGAGGTGGATTGTAACTTCGTACGTGATATGATTCAGAAAGGGTTCATTGCTACATCTCATGTTACCTCAGAGAATCAGACCGCGGACATATTCACCAAGGCATTGCTACGAGGTCCATTTCAGAAGTGTGCTTCCAAGCTGAGCATGATTGATATCTATGCTCCATCTTGACGGGGAGTGTTAACGCATACAATAATAGTAGTATCTGTACTTTTCTCTATTTTGTTTTTTCATAGTATGCTTTATGTAATTTACCCATAGGCTACTCTCCTATATAAGAGAGCCTAGGGTTCATGGAATAAATAGATTATTTATTTTTCCCAACATTAACAGTTGAAGGAGATTCCCAATGACCAGGATTTACCCATTGCAGTTCAGAAACAGAAGTGGTCCTGTGCTTTATACCATCTTGATTCCCAGGTCTCCTTTCATTATCTGATGGGAATTTCAGAGATTTGCAGCGGCTCTATCTGTCGTGGCCATTGCATGGAATTATCAGGAGGGCTTGATGGATAGTCGCTGGCGCCTGACTATAGAGGAAGAAATGGTTGCGTTGCAATCACGTGATATCTGGACTCTGGAGTTTGGTATCTGCTCCCCCTGGAGCGTCTATTGTCAGTTGCAAATGGGTGTTTACTATTTATCATCATGTAGATGGGAGCCTTGATTGCTACATGGCAAGATTAGTGGCACGCAGATTTACTCAGACCTATGGCGTGCATTACTTGAACACATTTTCTCTGGTGACTCGTTACTCTACCCTCTGTGTCGTACTTTTAGTTGCAGTGGTACGTGATTGGCGTAATTTCAATGGGATGTTAAAAATGATTTTTCGTATGGAGATCTACAGGAGGTTTACATGCAGCAGTCTCATGGGTTTGTTGCTGAGGGGAAGTGTCAGCATGTTTGTAGACTCCATAGCGCAATATATGGCTTTAAGCAAAGTCCAAGGACGTGGTTTCAAAAGTTCTCGGATCTGATTGAAAGGTAAGGGTTCAAGAGGTCAAATGCAGATCATTCAGTCTTTGTGCAAAGAACACATAGAGGTGCAATTGTCATTATGGTATATGTGGATGATATATTTGTTACAGGAGGTGATGTGCAGGGGGTCAAGATGGCAAAAAAATAGCTGGGTCGTCAGTTTGTTACCAAAGACCTTGGTGCTCTAAGGGATTTCTTAGGGTTGGAATTTGCTAGGAATACGCAGGGTCTTGTAATGACCCAAAGGAAGTATGTTGCAAACATGCTTGTTGAGACGGGCATGATTGGGTGTCGATCATCAACTACTCCAATGGACCCCAGCATGAAGTTATTTATGATGATATAGATGAGGTCGACAGAAGGAGATATAGAGAGATGGTAGGAAAGCTCTTCTATATTTCTATTACTAGACTCGATATCTCCTTTGCAGTGAGTTAGTTCATGGAGCAGCCCCGACAATTTCACATGGATGCTATATACATGATTTTGAGATATTTAAAATCCTCTCCAGGTGCAGGATTACTATTCAAAAAGGACAACTATGATTGTGTCTACATGTGCGATGGAAATTATGCGGGATGTCCTAAGGATAGGAAGTCTACTTCAGGCTTCGTTGTATTTGTTGACGGTTCACTTTTATCTTGGGAAAGCACGAAACAAACAGTGGTGGCTAGATCAAGTGTTAAATTTGATTGTAGGTCTATGGCCCAAGCAAGCACAAAAATGACGTGGGTTCGAGCAGTGTTAGTAGATTTACATATAAATGTACCTCTACCCATGAAACTACAATGTGATAATCAGGAAACTTTATTTATTGCAAATAATCATGCATTCCATGAAAGAACTAAGCATATTGAGGTAGATTGCCCCTATACTAGAGATATGATTCAAAAGGGTTTGATTTCTACTTCTCATGCCAGTTTAGGAGAGCAAACAACAGATATCTTTACCAAGGCATTACTCAGGGTACCATTTCAGAAGTGTTCGTCAAAGCTGAGTAGGATCGATATCTATGCTCCATCTTGACGGGAGTGTAGAGATATTTATATTTTCCTATGTACCTTTTCTATTATTTTATTTCCTTATGTCTATCTTATGTAGTTTACCCATAGGTCTCTCCTCTATATAAGAGAGCCTAGGGTTCTCGGGAATAAACAACTCGCTTATTTTTCCCAACAATCTCACTTGAGAACAGTTTTTGGTCTTTATTACTCTGGCTTTGGCCAACCTGAATATATCCTTTTAGTCATCCTTAGAGTCGAGATTTTTGTACAAAACTTCATAAGCTTTTGACTTAGCTTTGCTTCTTCTTTACTTCCTTCTTCGTTATTTTATATTTTGTGGCATTTTCCTCAGTTTTATTTTTAGACAATGCTTTAAAGCATGCTCTCTTAATTTTGAGCTTCTCTTGCACCCCTTCACTCCACCATCAAGCCTCCTTTTGGCATGGAAATCCTCCCTTTGACTCGCCTAGCATCTCTTTGGCTACCCTTCGGATACAAGATGCTACAACCTCCCACATCTCATTTGCACTTCCGATATAATCCCAAAATAAGTGTTCTAAAACATTTTATCTAAAGCTTGATTGCTTCAATTGCAGATTCCACCATCTAGTTCTACTTCGAAACTCTTATTTTCCTTACCAGTCCTTTTGTTTGCACATCCATCACTAACAAGCGATGTTGGGATGTCAAACTCTCTCCTGAGATGACTTCGCAATCTTTGCAATACAACCAATCTCTTTTCGTCAATGCAAAGTAGTTTATTTGTGTTCTAGTCGGGCCACTCTTATAAATAATTGAATGCCCCTCCCTCTTTTCAAATGAGTGTTTGCTATCAAAAGATCGTAAGCCCTTACAAAATCCAAAATGGCTTTTCCCTCTCCATTTCTATCCATGCAGCCATGTGCCTCCAGGAACACTAGCATACTGTTGAGATATTTATATCTCTTTGTGGTTTATTTATATTTCGTATTTATATTGTCTTCATTATGTAATTTTCTCATAGAGATTTTCTCCTATATAAAAGAGCTCTAGGGCTTCATGCAATAGACAATTTTTATTTCTCCTTTCACATGGTATCAGAGTGATGGTCCTAAGCCAGAGCCTGTTCCCTAGAAACCTTCCCCACCAAAACCCTAACGCAAGCGCCGCTAAGGGCGTAGCGGGCGACATCGACCATAGCCATCGCCGCCACGCCTACCGCCGCAGCAGTAACGGCCAACGCCGTCGCCGCCGACCAGTAGCAGCATCCGAGGTTGCCACCCCACGGCCCTAGGTGCATCATCCTAGGGCTCTGTGGGCTTCATCTTCATTCTAGGGGGTGCATAGCTCCCTAGGGGTTCCTGATCGACAACTTCGAGGTCTGATTTTTGGGTTTCTAGGGTTGATTTGCTTCCGAAAATCATCCTAGTTACCTAGAGAGACCCCAAATGGATGGAAGAGGTTGTGGTATGAGTCTATACTCGCAACCATCTTCCTGTATGATTGTGTAGACGCATTTAATCCGATCTACAAACCCAGTCTGTCATTGTTAACATCATGTCCGACAATAGAGTTGATTCTAAAGCCGAGGTCTCATCCCTGGGTGCCTTTAAAGGTCTGGCACCCATTGTTAAGATGGATGGGATAAATTATGATCTTTGGGCCATGCAGTATATGAGCCTAATGTAGTGTAATGGCAAAAAGCACATCTTCACACAGGATGAACCGAGCGACAAGAGTGGGAGTAATGCCTCATGGGAGGCAGACGATGCCTATGTGTGTGTATGAATATCTGGGACTGTCTCAATGGAGATAGCTAATGATATTCTGAGTCAACCTGCTGCAAAGGCTATGTGGGACATACTCGCTGCCACATATTCCCTGACGAAAAATGAATCGAAGATACTCAATAATAGTTCGAAAAAAAATGTATTTGATTTAAGTTTACTCAATAATAGTTAAAAAAAAGTTCGTTTCTCCCTGAATGAACTGGATATAAATATCAAATCTTAATTCATAGCTTAACAAACTAAACATGAATCTAATACATGTAGTTCAATACTGCATTACAAATTTAAAAGTACCTCAAAAACAGCTCGAGTTAAACTTCAAAATTCAAATGGAATCCTGAAATTTTTTTTATATTTTAGGAACTGTCCATTAAGAAATGGGAGGATCACTTTACTATCATAATGGTAATTTGAATACATTAATAACGTCTTCAAAAACAAATATTGTTAAACAATCAAATAACAAAATCTCATTTTTTTCTTAGTGAATTCTTATTAAACTATCGAACTCTGTTATAACAATAATTTAACACATTCATTCTAAATAAATCTGACTCGAGGCAAATTACTAATGAATTATTATTAAACTAAATTGAATATCCAAATGAATTCAAATATTAGCAATTGAACATATATTGAACTGAACATATACTCGAACATAAGTTTGTTCAATATACTTCAGTTCGATTAGCAACTTTAATTGTAGATGAAACAAGATGCGACAAAAGTAGAAAACCCACAGCAATTACAATGGAGAAAGTCTTGATTTAAATTTTGGGTTATATTCAGTTGTTTGATAAGCCAGAATGTATATTAAACTATCCAAACACTTGATTTATACTAAGAATAGTATAAAATTTGAAATGGTGCCAAAATGGTGTGATCTCATACATACAGTTTCGGGATTTGGATCCAGGATTCTGCAAATCAAAGATTTAGCTTCATGAGAAAACCAAGAGGGACATGAGAACTCTGCTTTTTCTATCTGTGAAAACCATCACAACAACTGAGATAGCTGCACTAAATTACACTTACGGAAAGTGACGGTTTATTGTGCAAAAAAAGGAGGCATAAGGAAAAGATTTTATAGCCCAATATTTGGTAAAATATCCTAACACTAAGTCGCAAAAAGCGAACCTTACTGTAAAGAGTTGTCAGATCAATCTCATCAAAAGGTAAATATCCAGCCAGTAAAACATAAAGGATGACTCCACACGACCAGATATCTGCAATGGCACCATCATAGCCTTTGTGATTGAGCACCTGCATTTCCATGTATCTTCCGTCATATTTGTAACAAATCAAAGATCGAAGGATAAATAGAGCTGCAAAGGCCATATGGTTTCACGCCATCTCAAAACAAAAGGAGATGCTTAAAGTCGGTCACACACTATGAAGCAATTAGAGCACATAAGTCTAACAACCAAAGGAAGAATAAAAACTTTGCAAACAAAAAATATCAGACAAATATGTCAAAAATGTCAGGATTAAATTTTAGTTTCAGCACTAAGATTATTACAAACTGTTGGAGTATTTGGTTGTGTACCTCTTATGTTGTATATGTTGTAGATGGGTAAATGGATACCTCCAGGATCCATTTACCTTGTCCAGAGTTTAGTCCCACATCTAGCAGTTTGGAGATGTGAAGACTCAGTGGGAGCTATATATAGACCCCCACACCCATTGTATCCAGATGAGAAAAGCAATAGACTATCAGCTCTGAGGTGTTCTCCCGTGGTTTCATCACGCTCCTTAGGGAGTAGGGTTTCACGTAAAAAAATCTTGTGTTCCAAGTTTATTTTTCTGTTCTTATGCTCTATTTATCATTCCACTTCCGCATTCCTATATTCTAATCTGGTATCAGAGCGGATTCGATTTTCGAGGATTTTTAATGTATTCATATTTTGTTTGAGAATCGAGATTTAATTCTAGGATTTTGTTGAAACTCAAATTTTCATGAAGATTGAAGAAGCACATTGTATTCATTATTTTATATTTCTGCATTCAAGATTCGAGACAGTTCTTGAAGATCGCACGTCCCCCATCATTCAAGCCTCCTGGCAATACAGCCCCAGACGTGCTGCTCTAAGTCCTAGAAGCCATAGGCGGTAGCAGCATCTCCCTATTTGATCAAGGTTCCTAAGCCCTAACGCTCCAGTCGATACTCCAACACATGAGCCTATCTCCAGCGGCACTAGCCTCTCAGGCACACCATGCGTCGATCATCCGTGCAAAAGTGTCGACAGGCGGCATTGATGTGATATTCTAGGTTGTGCTCTTCCCAAAATCTCCAGGCAATGCTCAAGGCCATCACCGATGGCCTTCATATCAGACCAAGATCTAGGTACATGCAACGAGATTCTCCAACGCCGCCCGATATTCGAGAAATCCTGCAGCATGCCCCCATCGCATCACTGATTCGCGCGCATCCAGACAGTAACTCCAAACAGTGTGCTCCTGTGGCTCTCTCTTGTAGTCTCGGCGATGGCGGCACGAGCAGCCGCGGCACTCCAGCGGAAACTCCGCATCAGGTGGCGATCTCGAGCTGTCGCCTCTCCTCCATTGCATGCTCTAGGCGCACGTGGAGAGCTTCTCCAGGCTCCAACAGTGGAGCCCCTTCCGTAGTTGCCATCTCCAAGTGGTATCCTCAGCACAGGCGGTGCATTCCCTCTGTAGCGATAAAGGGTTCGAAGGAACCCTAAAATAGAGGGGCCAAGCTTTATTGCCCAAGTGGGCTGAGAGATCAGGTCCAAAATTATGCCGAGTATTTTAAAAAAAAAAGAAGAGAAGGGAGAGAGAGAGAGAGAGAGAGAGATTCAGACACGCACATGAATGTGGTCATTTGCTCAGACTGTACAATTTTCAGTTTTAGACTCGACGATCAGTTTCCGAGTCTTCAGATTCAGACACGCACATGAATGTGGTATTTTCATATGTACACATGTATGCCAACATTGGTCATGGTCCCCATCATTCTTGTTGTTTCGGCCAGAGTTTTCATGTGAGCCAAAAGGACTCCTGAGTAGAGGATCATTCACTATGGGTTCATTTGGTTGCAGGGTTGGGCAGAGTTGGGTTGGGTTGAGGTACCCCTGTGAATAGTAAACTGTGAGGAGGATTGGGATGTTTGGAAAGAGGGGTACTCCGGGTTGGGCCAACCCAACCCTGCCCAACCCTGCAACCAAACAGAGCCTATGCCATGTGGGCAAGAGCTTTCATATGGTATCATAGGGACTCCAGAGTAGAGTACCATTCCTTGTGCCAGATGGGAGAGACTCAATTCTCCGACAAGGCTCCCCTCCACCGTTCGATCTGGGACCAGATCTAATCCTAGTCGTCCAGCATCGAAGTGGTATAGGTCCATATGGATCGTTCAATGCTTAAGTGGCGCGCATTCAGCCATCCATCAGCGCACAAATAAGGGGTAAATTACTCACTGCCCCCTCCGCCTTTTATTATTTTTGTTTAGTTTTGTAAATATTTGTCGTAGTGTAAAATATCGTGTAAAATTGCAATAGGACCCCTAATCTTTCATTGGTTTTTCATTTTGGTCCTTACCAGGTCACAATGTGAGGTTGTCCATTTTGCATATTAGCCCCACCAGCTTTTTGTATTTAGTTTTAGTCCAATGAAATGTATATTAAGTATAATATTTGGTAGAAAAATTGTGTATGGGACCAAGAACCTCATGTGAATTGCATTTATACCCCCGTAAGGGGGTGAATATTTTAAGTCATTGGATCTGTTACATCTGTGCCCCTAGACTATGTATATTTGTTATTAAATGCATTTTAACCGATTAGAATAGTGAAAAGGTCCCTGCCAGTTCTGGATTTTTCTTTACTTGCTATTTTTCTTGAAAATAGTTCATGTTTGTGATTAATCTTGGAAAAATGCATTAAAATACCTTGAATGTTCTATTTTCACGCTGTGAATTTGATTTTGCCTTTCTGGCTTTTATGCATTTATCAAAAAAACGAATAGTGATCTTTTATTCCCTGTCAAACTTTAAAATTACTAAAAAATATATAAGCTTTCTGAAAAAATCCAAAAAAATACAATTTTTTATCTATTTATTTTACAACTCCAGAGCCCAAAACCCCTAAAAATAGAAAAATAAAAAACATAAAAATTAAAAAGCTCTAAAATCCAACAAAAAATATTAAAATCACCAAAATCCCAAAAAGATTTATTTTTGTCTCTGAATTTTCTCTATATCATTATTTATATATAAAAATTGATTTGGAGAATTTTGGATATTATTTGCTATTTTTAATCATCAATTCAATTCAGCCTATTTATCAAATCCTTAATTTTAGATATTTTTGACTTTTTCAATACATAAAAATTAGCAAAAATTTCAGAAAAAACAAAAAATATTAAAAAATATACCCAAAAACATTTTATTTTTAGTGTTTTGTTTAGTTTTATTAGCATATATAGGTATTATACTTTATATTGTACATATAGCCATATATATTCCTATATTATGCGATATATTAACAAAAAAGAAATAAAAAACGAGCAAAAAACTCATCTAGTGAATAAACATACAAATGTAATAATATACATCGATTAGAAATAATCATATGCTATATGACTTGCTCTCTGTGATTCGATCTCTACATGCTTACTTGCTATACATTTTACGATTGTAGAGTATAATCAAATTTAACTCCATATTTTTGTGATTCCTTGATTCTTAATATTGTGGGTTAACTATTGATTGACTTGGGTTTCTTGAACGGTCAATGCATCGACTGCGGTCTCGCCTTTTGAGATCGTGTAGCCCTCGAAGGATCCTCTTCATCAGCATGGGTAGCGATGGGAGAGAGAAGGAAGGTGATGTAAAGGTAAAGAGCAAAGAAGAGTGTGGTAGAGAGAGAGATGAGGCAGCTGAGGGTGGAGGAGCGAAGAGAGGGGTCGAGGGCCTCTAGGTTTGTGCGGAAGGTGGCGGAGGGGGCGAGGGCTGGATGGATCCCTCGACAGTATTGGGATATGGCACTAGGGTTGGTGGTATTGACCGAGGTGGCGATTCTGGGCATAGGGGTTGTGGCAATGATAACTCAGGGTCAACTGGTGGTTCTGGAGATTCCCGATGGTAGTGCTAGGGTAGAGAGGAGGATTATCAACACGGTTTGGAAGTCGGAGGTGAACCTCGATGAGTATAGGCAGCTCGGTTTGTGAGGTTTGATCCAAACGGATCGATGGTGGCATCGCTTTAGGAGAGGGATGATGGATGGAAACCCTGGAGGGCTCGTAGGAATTATTACTCGTCCACGAAATGGGCATCTGTGGTAGTGCTTTTGGTACGGTGGTGGTTGTCACCTCGTGAAGGTGTGTAAATGCAATTTAGTTTATTTTAGTTGTTGCAAGATCGGCCATCGTAGGGTGAATTTCTCAACCAAAAAGGTTTGGAGGAAGAGTGAGCAAAACATGGTGACTCACGAAGGCAGAGATTCCATGGTAGAGGCAACATTTAGATGTTACGCCTTGATTTTTCTGGTAATAAACTAAGAATTGGCTAGGGGATCCTCTTTGTTGGGGGGGGGTTGATCACCAAGGAGACATATGGGGTTGCTTATGGGCTCCTGGAAGGGATTATCTATTGATATTGCTTGAGATGGGCTTGGCATCATGATGGATCGAACAAGTGGTCTGTCATTGCCTTCTTACGATGATAGGGTCTCCCAGTTTGCTATGGGAACTTCATGACGAGTAAGGGGGCACTTTCCTCTCTAGAGGAAGTGGTGCATGATGGTCATCGTCTAGGGGAGCTTTTTGATCTTGAGGCATAATCGAAGGCCCCTATCAGGGAGCTTCCATTATTGGTGGAGTCTTATATAGGGCATGCATTCCCGCAGGTTGTATCTATTCTTTCGGTCACCAAGAAGGCAACGGTGGTGGTGGTGTCCACAAATGGTGGTGGCGTGAAGGGGTGACAGTATATGAAGAGGAATGGATGGATGTTTAGTTGAGGAAGTTCACCTCCCTTATGTCGAGACATGAGCAGTCTTAGAATGCGCGGATGGAGATCAACCCCTTAGCCAACAATTTCAGTTCCAGATCCAGGCTTGAGGGAGTATACACTTACTCAGGGTTTTAAAAATTGAACTAAACTGGCTGGTTAAACTAGTTAAGCAAAAAATCATAAGAAAAACTGATCCAACCACCCAATTTTTACTCAAAAAATGAAAATCAGTCAAAATCCGACTGGACCGCTTGACCCAGTTGAACCAATTGAACCAAACCACCGATTGAATCATCCATTTTTGACAAAAAAAATCTAATTATTTAATAAAATGCATTTAAAAAAACTATTCATAATATAGTTTCATTGTAACACATGATGCGGTACTCCTTTATCTTTCCTCCTTTCATGTGTGCCAACCAAATATTGCTTCTCTCTTCTAGCAGTACAAGCATTGTCTTTCTCTTCCCACATTATGCATGAGAATGTCTCCTTCCATCTGCAATAAACTATGCCTTCATGTAAAGAAGAAGTTGTCATAATCGCGATATGAGAAGTACATTAACAACACTTGTCCTCAATTAGAATTTGAATAGTCCTAAAATTTTTAATTTTATGCATCACATATATGTATTTATATGAATTTGATAAAATATAATTATATGTTATTTTAGATTTTTCTAATAAAATTTGTATTAAAGTTATTGGAGTTATTATATTTTCTATTATATTTGAGACATGTAACCCTTCGAGGACTTATGTAGCTCTCCATTTTTGCTCTCTAGGGTTTTACTCTATATAAGAAACCATAGGCTTACGGAATAAGACGACAGTTCATTCTCTTCTTTATATGGTATCAGAGCAATGATCCTAGACCAAGGTTCTAACTTAAATCATTCTGTCGCCACCTCTTAGTCTCCTGACTCTCCTCCACCTTCGAACGCTTGCATGAGCCATCCTTCATGCGCCTACGACCCCACGTAAGGACCTCTTTTCTCTCCAAATGCTAAATGTCATCCATCCTCTATGTCCTCTACACATGGCTCATTTCGAGGCACAGAGGTGTCACAAGGCAAATTGTTAGTGTCCTCAGTGGCATATACCTCAAGAACCAATAAAGTCATGGGAACAGGGGGTGGAATCTCTTAACATGCATCATGACAAGAATACCCCAACGTGAAGGGATGTGATGGAGGAGCATCTTTACTTGACATACATGGAATATGCATAGGGAGATGAGCAACTTCCTTGGTTCTCGGAGTGACCAAGTAGGAACCCACGTAGAATAGTGAGGAATTGACTTGAAAAAAGTGACAACAGCACTCATATAGAATCGACGATGAACAAGATCATAACAACAGTACCTTTTTTGGGGTATGGTGTCCCTCACAAACACGCACTTCACCATCTTGGGAGCAAGTTTATCCCAGCATGAGGATTGGATACGAATAAAGGGCCTACAACCAAACACCTTGGGTCCAATATGGAAAAGATTTTTATCTGAAAAGAGAGTAAGGAGTTTGTTCTTCCAGAATAGTGAAGGGCATGCTATTAATGAGATAGGAAGCAGTAAGAATGATGTCTCCCCTTAAGGAAAGAGGAACACTACTATGTATCAATAGTGTTCTAGCAACATCTAATATGTGACGATGTTTACGCTCAGCAACACCATTATGTTGTGAGGTATAGAGACAAGACATTTTTTTGAAAGAAAAAAGGGTGGAATCACAAGGTGGAATCCACCACAGTATACGAGTGTGTGTGTGTGTACGAAAAAATTACAGAAAGTATTACATCCTTTCATGTTTGCCATGGCCTATATAGAGTCCTACAATGCCTCACGACATTCTCAACATTAAAGACCACTCCCTCAAAAATGACCATGTTCCTAGCACACCAAATTGTCCATATCACCGCAAACGAGAAAGCGCAATCCTCATGGCCAACGCCGCAAACCAACCGGATATCACGCCAAAAAGTGGCATTATCGCCATGCCCCAACCACATGATTTTGGCCCTAATCGATGTCTCCACTGATGACGTGCAGGAAAAGAACATATGATCAATATCCTCTCTCTCTCCTTGCAGTCCCTATCACAAGTGACATCCTTCATATCCAATTGCCCACGATGGTCCTTAGTAAGGATCTTCCCGAATCTGAAGAGCCAGATCAGAACTTTCACCCTGTTCAGCACATAGCATTGTCATATCACGCAAGCGTCCACACGTACCTCATCATCCAACTCCTCGTTCTCCCCTACCAGAAAACGGTATGCCATTCGTACCGAGAATCTGCAATCGCCTCACATAAAATGATCCTCATCCGACGATGGATTCTCTCCCTGTTGTAAAAACCGTATGCCTTTCAGACTTATTCCTTAACAAGAAAACCCAAGAAAGTATGGAAAAATCATCTTCAGCGACTAGATAGATCCGATGCCCTGATAATCGGGAACACGACTAGGACCCCAAACATCAAAATGAAATAACTCAAACGAACTACTGTGACGACACTGGCTACTCAGAAAGGAGGAACGATGATGTTTCCCAAGCTACCATGCCTAACACACTAAGGGAGTACGAGTAGAGATCAGAGGAATGACATGACATAGCTTCCGCAAAGGAAGATGTCCAAAGCGAAGGTGCCACGTGAACGGAGACTGATCTAGTAGGAATAGTAACAATACCAGCAAAAGGAGGCTGGGCCAGTTTGTAAAGCCCTCTCAGCTCATGGCCACATCCAATCACCATGCCTGTGGATATGTCCTGAAACACAAGAGAAGATGGGTCAAATATGAAACAACAATGTAAATCTTTTGTAATCTGACTAATAGACAAAAGATTCATATGAAATGCTAGAGCATGTAAGACATTTTGCAAGCACATCGAGGGTGTTAGGATAATCTCTCCCTGACCAACAATAGGTAAATGAACCACATTTGCAATACCACTGATCTACCAAGAGGGATAGATTTGTAAGAACTAAACTGTGCTCGATCTCCGCACATATGATGAGACGTACCGGAGTCCATGATCCAATCAGTCAAACTTGAGATGTTATAACTGGTAAGTGCATAAGCTATACCTGACAAACTCTTAGAAGCTCTGGCAGCAGCTGCAACATCTGAAGGTCATGCAGCTGGTGTAGTCAGTGTGGTCATCATCTCTCTTAATCGAGAATCAATATCATCGAGCCTTGCATCATGAGAGTGAGCCAGAATAGTCTTTGTCTGCTCAGCTACACGACCAGACGTAGGATACCCATGCTTCAGATAGCATGTCTCCTCAAAATGACATGGATGGTAGTAGTATGTGCATGGGCCACGATGAAGTCGTCCTCCTCGATCGTGGGGTACTCACCCACGAAACTGTGATTTACCCCCTTTGTCGCGAGAAACAACCATCACAGAGGGGGTTTGGGCCATGGTAGTGGATGAACTAGTGATTCTACTCAGCCTCTTGTAGACCTTTATCGATGGTATGGTCTCTCCAGTAAGTAGTTGAGCATATGTTGCCCTGGCCTCAAATTTCCACGAAATTTGGTCGAATTTCTGTCGAATATCGATATCCAGTCGAAATCGAAATTTGATCGAAATGACCGAGATGACCGAAATATGGGGGTCCTAGTACAAAAAATGACCGAAATGACCGAAATTCCAGTCGAAATTCCACCGAAATTCTGTTTTGGTCGATATCGAAATGGTGACCGAAACCGACATTTAGGGCCTTGCATGTTGCATCATACTCAGAGTCAAGAGATGACAGAAAGACCCCCGTCATAATGGAATTTCGATATACCTGTTGTTGTTCTGTGTTGGTAGCATAGGCATAACGCTATGAAGTCGCTTAAACATGCCTCAAAGATGTGAAAAGTAGGCAGGAAGAGATTGACCATTCTGTTTGGTCAAGAATGTCATACTGCAGTTGGAGGATCTTGCTCTCATTCTTCGCTTGACCATATGTATCAGCGAGGATATCCCACATGGCCTTGGTCGTGGGCTAATTCACAATATCATTTGGAATCTCCGTGATGAGCATCTCGGAGAGCCAAATACGAGCATATGTATATTCTCTTGCATCCATGAAGCATGTTCCCCGGTCTTATCCGATGGTTCTAGATTTGTCAAAACATTCTCTTTGTTGCTACAGTGCATAAGGGTGAGAAGCTGCATGGACCATAACTTGTAGTTGATTCCATCCATCTTAACAATGGGAGTCGGGCCCTTGAAGACACCGATAGAATAAAACACTTCACCCTTGCTTTTTGACATGTTGAAAAGAGAGACCATGACGGAACTCGACTGGAGAAAGATCATCAAAGATAATGTCTACACAATCACATAGAGTATTGGGCATATGTGTAGACTCGTATGTCCATCATCATCAATCCGCAAAGCTTGCTAAGGTCGGAAAGCACAGTTTATAGGTCTGAAACCGTGTTTTCCGATCAAAATCAGACCTTAAAATGTCGTCGGATGGTTGGAAAATGCCCTAGAATCAGGGACGAAGCACGTGGCGATGCTAAAGGTTGTAGCGAAGGGTTGCGTTGTGTTGGCGGCGCGTGATTCGGCAGCACAGGCACCCCGTGGGGGGACTAGCAGCACCGACGATGGCCTGGGGGAGCCGCTGGTGGCATTGGCGGAGCCCTGAAGGCACCGGGAGGGGCTTGGGGGCACCGTTTGTGGCTAGGACTACATCGGGAGGGGTTGGCAGAGGCCTGGTGCTGACAGCAGCGCGGGTGGGCAGGTGGTGGGGTATGGATTAGGTCAGACTCCGGTCTAGGACAGTCGTTCTGATACCATGTGGAGAGAAAGAACCGCATATCAATATAGAGACCATAGGGCTCTCTTATATATGAGAAAAGCCATGGGTAAATTACATAAGAGGTACATGAAAGAAATAGATATAACGAGATACAAATATCTCAACATACAGTCTGCTTCTTGCTTCTCCAAGTGACAAGATTTCCCCCAACCATCATAAACATATCGTGTAGTGGAGCAAAGATCCTCATGTGCATAATCGGCATCAGCATATGCAGCTACATCTGTGTGGCTATTGGCCCCACAAAAGAGGCCTCATCCTAGTAACTCCTTCAAGTAGCGCAAGATCTGAGAAACATCTTGCCAATGATTGTAACGTCATTGCTCCATGTGTTGGTTGGCTTTGCTCACAACATAGGATATATACGGCCTAGTAATAGTAAGGTAAAGTATTTTTCCTACCAAAGGTCTATACTGTGTAGTATCGTAAAAACCAGGATCAGTTGACGTGGAATGCTTCCTCCAGTCTGCAGGGATACCAGAATGCTTACATCCAAGTAATCAAGCCTCGGTTAGGATGTCCAGGCAATACTTCCTCGTTGAGAGGTGAAGTTCAAGTCCCTCTGTAGAGTGGATCACTTATATGACAAGGAAGTAGCGAAGTTGACAAAGGTCTTTCATGACAAAGACAATCTCAAGGAAAGTTGTGGTCTATAGTATGCCTTCATCATCACCTGTGACAACCATATCATCAACGTAAACAGCAAGTATGTCAATACCAGTAGGTTGTCTTCTGACAAAAACATAGTAGTCAGATATTGTCGTCTAAAAGCCAAGAGAGTTGATCTCAGTAGTGATTTTTTCAAACCATGCCCTAGGACTATGCTTTAGGCCATAGATTTTGTTATGAAGTCGATGCACACACTCTCCCTCGACTCCGTAACTAGGAGGCTACATCATATAAACCTCATCCTTAAAATCGTCATATAGAAAGACATTCTTCACATTGAGTTGAACGATAAGACATCCCTTGTTTGCAGCCACTGAAAGAATAGTACGAATAAACCACGTCCGTGTTACTGGGGAGAAGGTTTAGACGTGGTCAACCTCATATGTCTGTGAAACCTTTAGAAACAAGTCATGCTTTCAGTTTGTCAATGGACCCGTCAAGTGACAGTTTGGTCATGAAAACTCATCTGCAAGTCACAGGTTCAATTTTCATGGGACACGGTACAAGGTCACGCATTCCGCTGGATGTGAGAGCATCCATTTCCTCATTCATTGCTTGTCGCCAGCCATAATCCTCCAAGGCATTGAAATGTTTTCTGGGAGCAAAAATAGCTATGAGAGCATCTGCATATTTTTTGTCAGAGCATGATAAGCTAGTAGTGGAAGTGAAATGAGACAGAGAGAAAGGTACATTGCCTCTTAGTTCTGCAAAGAGCTACGAGAAGCTCTTGAGGAGCATTCGGGGCAACAGTGGTGAGGATACTTGAAGATGGCAAGTCATCCTGCAAAAAAGGAACATGCAAAGGTATAGGAGCAGGCAAAGATGTATGATTGCTTTTATACACAATCAGTGAAGGAGGAAAATTCAAAGGAATTTCCATAACAGGCTGTGCCAAGAAATTAGTCTGTTCAAAGAAGGCGACATCTATAGAAATATAATATCAGTGCCCAGCAAGATCATAGCACATGTAACCCTTCTAGGTGCAAGAATAACCAAGAAAGACACATTAAATCGCCCAAGGTGACAGTTTGTCAATAGTATAAAAATTGTTAACAAAAGTTACACCCAAATATTCTCAGAGGTAGTGGGAAGGGTGACTAATTAGGATAGAGTAATGCAAAAGGAGTGGATCCTTTTAGGGTCAAAGATGGGACCATGTGGATAAGATGGACGGTGGTAAGAACGACATCAACCCAGTAGGTTTTCGGAACCTTCATTTGAGTGAGAAGAGACCGAGCAATGTCAAGAAGATGCTGAAGTTTCCGTTTTGCTACCCCATTTTGTTGAGACGTATATGGACAAGATGTTTAGTGGATAGTTTCCTAGGAAGCAAAGAAAGTAGTTAAGTCATGTTATGTGAACTCCAAAGCATTATCAGAACGAAATATTTGAACATAAGCGAAAAACGATTTTAATGTACTGAAAGAACTTCTTGACAATTTTATCGATCTTTGAACTTTCCTTTAACAAATAAACCTAAGAGGATCGACTATAATCATCTACAAAAATAACAAAATATTTGTATCTGTTCATATTACGAATCGGGCAAAGTTCCCATATATCGCAATGGATATGAGAGAAAGGAACTTCATAACGAGGCACGATATGTGCAGGGAAAGATACTTAATAATGTTTCCCAAACTGACGTCACACTCAAAGGGCTTCAGCGTAGATGAAGATAGTCTTGGTAGAAGGATGTCCAAGGTAAAGATGCCAAAGTAGAGAATTGTCGGGGATAGATGCAGCGCAAACAAAACTGGAGTCAGACAGAATGTCAAGATAATAGAGGACATTCTTCTCATGCCCCCCACCAAAAATCTGCCTCATCCGGATGTCCTGACAATAACAACAAAAGTCATCAATAGACATTGAGACTTCTGCCCGGAGGGGAGAGATGGAGCGTTGGTGGAGAGCGAAGGCGAATCGCAGGGAGTCGTCCGGAAACTCGGGCATGGGTGGTGTTGCTCCCTCGGGTGGGGATGACGCGAAGGGGAAGGGGGTCGTTGCTGGGTCTCGGAGTGAGGAAGATGATAACGAGCGGCGGGTCGCGGAGGACGCATGGCTGCAAGTCACGCATAAGAAGTCTGGAAAGCGTTGTTTCCATTGCGGCGATCGTGGTCATGTTGCTTCTTTCTGTTCTCTTCCTGCTCGTTATGCATGTAGGAAGTCGGGTCATCGCCAAGCTTCTTGTTGGTTAGTTCATGATCGTGGCCCTCCTCAGTCCGGGTTGTTCTCTACTTCGAGGATTCCGCGGAGCATGTCGGCCTCTCGTTCGACATTCTCCGGCCCTGCTGCCTGAAGGGAGGTGCGCTCTTTCGCTCAGGTGGTGGCTCCTCGTTCCTGCTCGTCGGGCGATGGTCTTCTTGGTGCGGGTACAGAGGTGGGTGGTGTTGCTTCGTATATGCGCACTCTTCATGGTGCGGGTGACGTGGCGGGTGATGATGTTGCCTCGGTTGGGTTGGCGAAAGTGGGGGATGTTTCGTCGGTGGGGGATGGCATGCAACGCGAGAACGTGCTTGGGAAGGTGATGCATGAGAAGGCGGTGCTTGAGAAGGGGGTGCATGATGAGGGCAGACGCGTCGAGGCAGTGGGGGTAGCTCGTCGGCGCAACGTGGCCTGGGATGTTGTCAGGTCTCATCTTGTTGGCTTCCTAGGTCCCCTTTTCCGTGGGGATTTTCTTGTCTTGGATTCTTCTCGTTGCTGTGTGCGAGGCCTGTCCCTGGATCAACGGGATAGACTGCTGTGAAATGGGTCTACCGAAGATGTCGTTTGGAGATTGGTCCGAGTTGCGGATGGCGCTTGTTCAGACACTGAGGTGTGTGTGGCGGAGCTTCGTGGTGTTCCCTTTCTCTCGAGGAATGTCCCTTGCCTCGGCAAGGCATTCCGACGATGGGGGGAGATTTTGGCGGTCGTGGATGATGGTCTTGCGCCGGAGGCGGATTGGAAGGTTACTCGGGTCCTCTTGGAGTGCAGCAAGGGTTTTCTTCGCGATGCGCCTGGCAAGATCTTCTTCAGTTCTTTCAAGGTTGGCCGGTGGCGGTTCAAGGTGGAGTTGTCCATCGTCGCCCCTTCGCCGGCGTCGGTCATGATCGGGTGGCGTTGCTGGCCGGTTCGCTTGGCTCGGGGGCAGGGAACGACGCTTCGCCTTTGGGTTGCCAGCTGGCGCGTTTCAGGGATTATTCCGAAGCGTCGCACCCCATGCATGACTCTTCTGGTCCCTTCGACGTGCCTCTCTGGTTTCCTTGCCTTTCGTCTGCAAGTCCCGGCTTCTCCGAGTTGAGGGCGTCCGAGGTGGATTCCTTTCATCATTCTCGACCGGTTTTGTCGGCTTCTGCGCTGCATTTGTGATACTCGGATCCTTTGCCGGGTCATGGTCCTTTGGTTCCTGGCGGGTCCCTCTTTTTCGGATCTTGGCCGAGGGCCTTGATGCCGTATGCCCCGATTTTCTTTCCTGTTTCCGATGTGGTTATGCCCCGGGTCCACATCGAGGAATTGCGGGATCTTTCTGACATGGTGGGGGATCAGTTGGCAACGGCTTCTATTGCTTCCCCCTTGGGTGCCTCTTCGGACGTGGTTGCTGCCTCCCCCTTGGAGGCCTCTTCGGACGCGGCTGATGCTTGCGACGGGGGGGGGGGGCCTATCTGACAGGTGCTTGGGGAAGAGATACAGGAGGCGTAAAACCTCCAGGCACGGCTCTTTGGTGAGGCATTCCTGTGCGACTCAGCGGGAAGCCGTGGCGGAAGCTGCTGGGCTCAGTGGCCTTGGGGGAAGTTCTGATGGTTTTTAATGAAGGTTCTATCTTGGAATGTTAGGGGCCTTGGGGAGGCTGACAAGTGTCGCTCTTTGGGCTCGTGTTTGTCCGAGTGGTGCTGTGATATTGCTCTTATTCAAGAAACGAAATTGAGAGGTGTGGATGATACCCTCTGGCGCTCTTTTGGTGCGAGCTCTATGGATGAGTTCCGAGCGGTGGATGCGGTGGGCTCGGCGGGGGGATTCTTGATTGCTTGGTGTTCTGCGGTGTTCTCTTTCAGCTCGGTTCTGGCGGGGAGACATATGATCTCGGTTGTTTTGACTCGGGTTGAGTCTCTTGAGCCTTTGGTGTGTTCTTGTATTTATTCCCCTACGTGCCATGTCCTCAGGAAGGATTTATGGGAGGACCTTCACGCGGCGGCTTCTATGTTCGGGGGGCTTCCTTGGCTCTTGGGGGGTGATTTCAATGTCACGCTCCACTCTTCCGATCGCCCCCGGGGCAGGGGTGGCCAGGATCCGGGGTCTCTTGATTTTATTGAGATTTTGGATGAGCTTGCATTGGAGGGCTTGGTCCCTCATGATATCTCTTACACTTGGAGGAATAATTCTACTCGGTCTAGAATCGATCGATTCTTGGCCTCTGGGAAGCTGTTGGAGGCCTTCCCTCTTTGCGCGGTGTCTTCTCGCCCCCGCTCTTTCTCCGATCATTCTCCCATTATGTGGGACTCTGGGGAGGGCCATCGGCCGCGGGGTCTTTTCCGCTACGAGAAATGCTGGCTGTTGGAGCCTAACTTCAAGGAGGTGGTGCAGGCGCATTGGGCTCATGTCTCGGTTATGGGTTCCGCGGCTCACAGACTTGACCAGAAGCTTGCGTCGTTGCGAAAAGTGCTTGCGGGCTTCAAGAAGGATTCCAGGTTGACGCGTATTGCTATCCGGGCGGCGGCGGAGGAGGTCATCACGCGCCATGATCAAACGGAGAACGAGCGGGACCTTTTGCCTGAGGAGCTTCTCGATCGGCTCTCTGCTCAGACTCAGGTTGCGGCGGAGGACAAGAAAAGAAACATTGAATGGCGGCAGCGGTCGCGTTTGAAATGGCTCAAAGAGGGTGACGCGAATACGGCCTTCTTTCACCGTGTGGCGAGTAGCAGAAAGCGTGCTAATTTGATGCGGGGTATCTCTATTAATGACATGCAGGTTTGCGGGGAGAGGGAGATGGGGATTGCCGTCGTGGATCATTTCAAGCACTTCTCGTCGACTTGCTCTCCGCGTAGGTGGCGCTGGCTGGGTCTTGGGGCGCCCTCTCTGTCGACCTCCGACTCTGGGCTTTTAATTCGTCCTATCTCTTTGGCGGAGG
Source organism: Ottelia alismoides (assembly GCA_037367405.1). NCBI lineage: Eukaryota > Viridiplantae > Streptophyta > Magnoliopsida > Alismatales > Hydrocharitaceae > Ottelia > Ottelia alismoides. Next base: position 388,975 of record JAZKJV010001028.1, on the reverse strand, counting down.
TTAAGGAGGCGATGTGGGACTTAAATGTTGATTCTTCTTCGGGCCCCGATGGCTTCTCGGTGGTGTTTTATCGTGATTTCTGGGAGTTGGTGGCCGGTGATGTTATGGAGGTGGTGTCCGAATTTTGTGCGGGTAACTATGGCTTTGATCGGATTAATAGGGCCAATATTGTTTTGATCCCTAAATCCACGGTGCCGCAACGTATCGAGGATTATCGGCCTATCTCCGTCTCTAATGGCATTTACCTTATTGTTGCTAAAGTTTTAGCCAGACGATTGGCTCGGGTTTTGGAATCTCTTATCTCTCCGGCCCGGGCTGCTTTCGTTAAAGGCAGGCAGATTGCGGATTGCATTGCGGTTGCCTCGGAGTTGGTCGTTGAATGGAAGAACGATCATAAGAAGGGGGGTCTTTGGAAGGTCGATTTTTCTAAGGCATACGACTACTTGGAGTGGCGGTTTTTGTGGTCTGTTCTGAGTAGGCGCGGTTTCCCTGAGTTATGGATTTCGTGGATGCGTAGGTGCGTCACCATCGTCTCCCTCTCGGTGTTGATCAATGGTCGGGCGGTCGGTGGCTCCTTCCAGCCAAGAAAGGGGATGCGCCAGGGGTGTCCCCTCGCTCCCCTCCTCTTTGTGTTGGCCTCAGATGTTCTCGCGCGTATGGTGGACCGCGTTATTGAGGCTGGACTGTCTAACGGATTCTGTAAGGGCGATCTCTGTGTGCCCTTGATCCAATTTGCGGACGATATATGCTTTATTGAGGGTGGTACTGCTGAGGTCTCCGGTATGGCGACCACTCTCGCCCTGTTCAGCGAATTGTCGGGATTGATGATTAATAGCTCTAAATCCAAGGTGGTTCCCTTCAGCTTCTCGCATGAGGAGGCGGCGGAGTGCGGGCGGTTGCTGGGATCTCCTCCAGGTGAGCTTCCTATTGATTATCTTGGCTTACCTTTGGTGGTGGGTCGGGCCAGGATTCGGGATTGGCGCTTGATTGTTGAGCGCGTGGAAACGCGTCTTGCTGGTTGGCGTGCGGCTTTGCTCTAGAGGGGGGCGTCTTGTTCTTCTTAAGTCTGTGCTCTCCGCTATCCCGATTTACTTCCTTTCTGTTCGTCGCATGCCGGCGGGGGTTCGATTGAGGATTGAACGATGTATGTGTCGCTTTCTGTGGGGAAGGAAGGGGGAGGAGGGTAGGGGTCTTCATCTTGTCGCTTGGGATGAGGTTACTAAGTCTAAGCGGAATAGTGGTCTGGGTGTGCGGAGGCTGGAGGTGGTGAATGATGCTCTTTTACTCAAGTGGGTGAGTAGAATTTGGGGGAAGGATGATAACTTCTTTATATTTGTTCTCAGGGAGTTCTTGGGCGTTGTTCGGCACGGGGGGCCCACAACGTTCGTCATTCTCCATTTTGGCGTAATGTGCTGGATGCCTTTGCGAGGATTGCTTCGCTGTTTATCCCGGTGCTGGGGAAGGGGGATTCCTTCAAGTTTTGGCTTGATGATTGGTCGGGAAGCGGTCCTTTGCAGGTGCGTTTCCCGCGCTTGTTTGCCTTAGCGTCTCATAAAGATGCATCGGTTGCAGATTGCTGGCTGGATGGTTGCTGGTGTCCGCGCTTTTTTGCGAACTTCTCGGACCAGCGGGTTGACGATTTTGTTGCTCTGTTGGATGCCCTTCGTGACGTTGCCAGGCCGAATGACTGTGTGGATCATTGGAGTTGGAAGGACGGTCCCTTCTCCACCCGCAAGGCTTATCGGGCGCTGGTTTCTCCTCCCCCTTCCGATGATGCTCTCCTTGTGCGCGATTGTGGGTTCTTGTGGGGTCTGCGGTTGCTGGAGCGCATTGGTTTCTTCCTTTGGCTTCTTCGCAGACAGAGGTTGATGACGCGCGATCGTTGTGCTAGACTTTTCGATAACATCAATGCCATCTGTATCCTATGCAATTCGGAGGTGGAAACTATTGATCACCTTTTCTTCGGGTGCCACTTGGTTCGTGGGATTTGGGACGACTTGTCGTGGGCGAGCTCGGACAACCTCTCTAATTTCTGCGAGATTCTTTGGAGCAACAGGAACAGGGCTAGGAGGGATATCTTGGCCCCCATTGCAAGACTGTGGTGCATTTGGCTGGGAAGGAACGATGCTCTCTTCTCCGATCAACGGTTCTATCGGGAAAATACTATTATCCTTTGCTCGCGCTTTCTCGATGACTGGTGTGTTGTGTAGGCGTTGGGTCTTGTTTTTGTGGGCTGGTGTTGTTCGGTTGCTAGTTCTTTTCTTCTTTTGGGTTTTCTTCACTTTTTTCCCTCCTTCTCCCCTTCGTTGTAATTACCTCTTTTTATTTTCTTTTATATATTTTTGGGGCGAACACCAAAGAGTGTCTCCCCTTTTTTTAAGCCTCAAAAAAAAACAAAAGTCATCAATAATAATCCTACAGTTAAGAACAATGCATAGATTTTGAATAGATAATAGACTAAGAGGAAATGCATGAGCACAATGAACTCCAGTCAATTGGGCTTGGAGGAAAACTCTATAGTACCAACAACAATCATTGAGGAATGAGCTCCATTAGCAACTCGAACCGTCGTTACAGAAGTAGAGGGTTAAGAAAAGGTAAGTAGACTACCTTCTCCCCCCATCAAATGGGTGGATGCCCCTGAGTCAATAATCCAAGCAGAAATAGAGTTGGCTATTGTACCTGAAGTTGTAATTAAACTAGCAGTAGATGTATTACTACCACTAGGGGAGGTGCTGGAGTTCTGAAAAGCTGCCTCAAGCAAGAGTATTTGGAAGTTGTAAAGGGTGCATGAGTTCCACCATAGTGTTAATTGGGTGTGGCCTCTGTTGTATCATAAGATGGTCCATATGAGATAGTCTCATAGGCATTGTTGGCAATGGTTTATATGTCAAACTTTACCTAGCAGTGCTCAAATAGGTGGTTCCAGCGCCCACATGGATACCGAGAAGTAGTAGAATCACATCCATGGTGACGGCCAATGTCACGCCCATGCCCTAATTCGCGGCCACGTCCACGACCAAAGTCACGGCGTCGTCCTCCCTGGAAGCTCTATCGCCTTTTGTTCCCCGATGATGCATAGTGAGCAGTAGTCTCTGCAGATAGTATGGTGGAAGAACGCTCAGTAGGTGTCTCGAGTTCCTGCAAACGACCAAAGATGGTCTCGATCGATGGCCTCATCAATGATAGGGTGTCAGCTGTCAGAAACTGATCCTTCACATATTTGTATTGTGGATGCAATCTAGAGAGGAATCAGTTACCATTCAGCTCGCTCTCCCACTGGTTGATCACAACAAGCAGGCTAGAAAATCAGGAGATCCTCAATGATGCGGCGTGAAATTAATAAATAGGGCCTTATTTATTTATTTTCGTCCATTAATTAGAGTCTCATTTTATTTACAAATAACTAAGTTGTCGCAATTCTATTTCAAATAAAGACCAAAGCTACGAGATTGGTTGGAGTCATCGCGCATGTGATCTCAAATTAAATAGTTAATTGGTTATTTAAGGTAGTTAGTTGGTTAGAGTCAATTAGGATAAGTTAGAGTCAAATTAGAATTTTAAATTTGAAATTTCTTTCTAATTTCTTTAATCTCGTCCCTCCTATATAAAGGGGTGGTAGTCTATTATTTTTAGCAGGTTCAAGTTGAAATTAATTTAAGAATTATCTCATCTCTCTCTCCTTTTCTCTCCTCCTTATATGTGATCTTCGCGATTCTTCGCCAAAATCCCTCATATCCGACGGGTCTTCTCTCCTTTTTCCATTTAATTTCTTCTTCCATCATATTGTCCACCATCATATTTATTTTTCCACCGTTGAGAATATTCCAATTTGCATCATTTGGTATTAGAGTATGGCCTACAGAGCCTCCTCACGATCTAACGATACGTACAAAAGTTCGCCCGGGCAAGCAACAAAAGACTATCGTTCATCGGAACGTAAACGGCGAGCCATCGAAGCCTACAACAAGGAAATGATGTCCATATTGCTTAAATTCAAACCAAAGCTACGAGATTTGGTTGTTGATTTTGAGACCCTAAGCATTGCCGAAATTGCTGCCAAGAAAGCCGCCAAAATCGCTGCCAAGAAAGCCATCGAATCAAAGTCTCCCGCTGTCGAAGTCGCTGCCTAGATTTTCTGGTGGAGCCACGTCATCGCCCGCGCCGACTTCCTTGCAGCCGCCATCACCTCCTGCTCCAATTTTGCTCCCGCCACCACCACATTGTGGAGAAAAGAAAAACCCTAACATGGGTTATAGATGCAACGGAATTCAGCTTCCTTCCAATTAAGACTATGAGATATAGTTGGCAGATTTTCAAAGGATGTCCTCCTTTAAGCATAATTTATTTCAAGGGAAAACTTGGTGGGAACTTAAGAAGAGATATTTTAAGTGGAGTAGAACTTTTGCAGTCATACCCCTCGGTGGGAAAAAATATAAACGTAACATGGAAAAAAACAAAATTGGAGAGCTACGATCAACCAATCCATGTGGAATTATCCACCAACAGATCAAAGATCAAGTAATTTGTCGGGAGAACTTTTTCAAGCGGATGAGAGTTAATGCAGCGTGAAATTAGTAAAAAGGATCTTATTTATTTATTTCTGTATGTTAATTAGAACCTTACTTTATTTACAAACAATTGAGTTGTCGCAATTTTATTTCAAAGAAAGAGATTGCATGTGATCTCAAATTAAATAATCAAGTGGTTATTTAAGGTAGTTAGTCGGTTAAAGTCAAGTAGGATAAGTTAGAGTCAAATTTGAATTTTAAATTTGAAATTTCTTTCTAATTCTGTAATCACATCCCTCCTATATAAAGGGGTGGTAGTCTATTATTTTAGAGGGTTCAAGTTGAAATTAATTTGAGAATTATCTCATATTTCTCTCATTTTCTCTCCTTATACGCGATCACTGCGAATCTTCTCCAAAATCTCTCGTATCCGACAGGCCTTCTCTTCTTCTTCCCTCTAATTTATTCTTCCATCATATTGTCCACCATCAGATTTAATTTTCCACCGTTGAGAATATTCCAATTTGCATCACTCAAAAAGGCTAGTTAGTATTCTGTAGTACTCGGCAAGACTCGCATCTCCATGAGTGGTTGACCAGATATGCGTGTAAATATTAGAGAGTCAAGACTTGGTTGTCTTCTAGAAGTAGGCTCATTCCAGACTCTCCCACATCGCCTTTCCAAAATCCTTATAGAGAAGGTTCACTGCAATATTCAGATCAACACTATTGGCCATCCAAGTGATAACCATGCAATTGTCCGCATACCATGTGTCATAAACTCTATCTGTCTCCTTAAGCGGGTCCTTTGTAAGGATAAGATTCTTGTGCTAACCATCAACGAACACTTTGAAGGATCGAGATCAGAGCACGTAGTTTTCTATGACCTTTAATTTGATAGAGGTGTCCATACCATCATAGAAGAAATCGAGTACATGAGCTTGGTCTCAATGGACGTCATCATGGTCGCAGAGGCCAAGAAAAAGTGACCTAAAAGAAGATTTATTGTTTTAATCAAGCATATGGGTGACCTAGGTCACTGTTTCAATCCATTTTTTGGGCTTTCGTAGCAGCGAAGAGTGGTTGGAATGCCACAACTCAGGCATGTTAGAGATGTTGACGCAGCCTAACAGTACAAAAGGCGCCCACAATGGCTTGGCGGAGGGCTATGGTGGTGCTAGAAGTTGGTTGCATGCTAGAGGAGGACTTGCAGTGGCCCAGAGTCGTCGGAGAACACCATAGTGGCATGTTTAGGCCATTAGAGGTGTTGTTGCACCCAAGAAGGCCTGGCGGAAGAGCTACAGTGCCGCAAGGGCCTGCTCTAAGCCATGCAGCACCGGCGGATGGTCTGCAGCAGTGCCTGGATGACTTGCAACGGCCTAGAGAGGGTTGAGCAGTGTCGCGGGCAACCCTTGTAAGATCGGTCGTGCGCAGTGGCGACCTCAAAGCCCTGCGTGGGGCCCTGGAGGAAGTAGGAGGGTCTGGTGGCGACTACAGAGAGGCGAGGGGGCTGGTAGTAGCAACGGAATCTAGGTCAGAACACCGGTTTAGGGCCGCTACTCTGATACAATGTGAAGATTGATGAAAGAATGCAATAACTTGAGTTATCAAGAGATCTAAGGGTCCTTATATAAGCTGAAACCCTAGGGGTCTGTTTGGTAACTGGGTTGGGTTGGATTGGGGTAACCTCCTGAGAATAGTAGTTGTTTGGATGGTTAGGAGGGTTAGAGAGGGTTGGAATGATAGATGTGATGTGATGTGACGTTGATTGTGTGTTATATCAACCTTTTTTTAATGATTATAATATGTTTTTATGTTAACTTTTTTATTTAAACATGGTTAACAAAATATTTTACCAAAGAAATAGTAGGGTTCATACAAGCAATCCCAACCCAGAAATGCAGGGGTGGAGTTGGGGGTATGCCAGGATACACCGAGGTACCCTGGCAACCAAACAGGCCCTAAAGCACTCATAAACGAGAAAGTACATAAAGGACCCCGTGGGGTTACAACAAAATAAGATAAAGCATAACGCCGCCTTAACACTATTAAAGAAAAAGTTAAATTACCAAGAGTTTGACCTATAAATTGCTTCAATGCAAGCAATTGTGAGAAATAATCAGGAAACATCAATTACATGGGCAACCAATCGCTGAGAAATAATTGTAGGAAACCTCAATTATGAGGGGCAATCAATCACAAGGATAAGATGATTACCTCAGGTGCAACATAGTTTGGAGTGCCACAAGTAGTTTTGAGAAGGCTAGCCCCCTATATATTGAAGGAAGTCACTTGAGACTATTTAGATCCATGGTTTTTCACACACAGAAGAAAAAGGATTATTACTTGGTCAGGCCACGCACTCAGACCAAAGTCTGAAATCTTAAGCCTTCCTAGTGAGTCAAGGAGAAGATTTTCAGGCTGCACAACAATTACATACAAGATTATAATCAATAATCCTTCAAATTTTTAAATATCCCAAAAAAACAAAGCAGTTTAAGGATCACCTTCAGATCGCGATGATAAACACCCTTGCTGTGGCAATAGTCAACTCCATCAATAAGCTGTTGAAAGTACCTACGAGAATCGTTTTCAGTAAGTCTCCCATGGTGAACCTGAATTTTTTTCAAAGATAAGGATTCATTCAATGAGCAGTACGCATATATACACAAAACAAGAGTGCATAGGAAACAAAAGGGCAAGCAAGCATTAATATATACACAAAACAGGAGTGCATGGGAAACAAAAGCGCAAGGACAGGCATATAATACAGTAATAAATGCTGAGTATTTTCTGATCATACATTTTTTGAATAGTTTTTGTTGATACATTTATGTAAGATCATGAACGTAGTTGTCACTAATAATTTTCCAATAACCAGATGACTTTCCAGATCAGTGAATTCTGTGTTTCCTTTATGTAGTAGTCCTTTTGAGGACTATTTCCTATCTTCCTGTCTTGGCTGATTAGGAGTTTAGGGCTCCACTCTACATAAAACCACATCCCTTAAATAAAATTATACCATTCTCTCTGAGTTGTTTTCTCACAATTGGGTTGAACTTGAACTAATGTACATTAGCGGCCAGGCTGATCATAATTCTTACATGCAATGCCCCTTATTTCTCCATTCACCGGAATGCTTCATTCAGGTTCCATCGTATTAAGCAAAGAAAGCTAGGTAGTTTGTTAGAGCGTCTGTTGATGACTCCCCCAAGCATGGACGGACGTCCGACTCTTCTCAATGTTCTCATCAACTTTTTTCTATTAATTTGATTGAATTGAAGTACAATTGGACGAAATCAGTTTATCAAAAACCACACTAATTAAATATGTGATGGAGATATCTTTGACGAGAGTATGGTACACTCTTTTTACCCTGTAAGATTCCAAGGTCAAACACAATGAAATGGCGAAGAACTTATATCTGAATTGAGTGAGAATTCATGGTAATTAAGTTTATGTGAGTATACAACAATGTGAGGTGAATGTGTATTTAATGCAATGGAACTTAAATGCAAATGCAATGTGTATGCCAATGCAGTGAATGTTATGCAATAAGTATACTTGAGGGAGAATATTGATGTTTTCTATATTTAGATATTGGTATTTATCTATTTTTATGCTTTCTTTATTTAGTAGTCCTTTTGAAGACTCGTATGTTTTCCTATTTTGAGTGATTAGGGGTTTAAGGCTTCACTCTATATGAAAAATGTATCCCTTTAACGAAATTATATCATTCTCTCCCACCGGTTTTCTCACAGTTGGGTTGAGCCAATGTACCCTAGCGAGCAAATTGATCATAATCCTTATATGCAATGTACCTTCTTTCTCCATTCCCTAGAATGCTTCATCTGGGTTCCATTGTATTAAGCAAAGAAAGCTAGGTATCTTGTTAGAGGGTCTACTAATGATTCCCAATGCATGAATGGACGTCTGATTCTTTTCAATGTTAACGTCAATCATTTTCTACTCTTATTAATTTGATTGAGTTGTAGTAGAATCGGACAAAATCAGTAAATCAAAAACCACACATTAAATATGTGATAAGGATATCTGTAAAGAGAGTGTGATGTACTTTCTTACTTGGTGAGATTCCAAAGTCGGATAGAAGGGCAGTGAAGGTCTTCTATCTGACTCGAACGACAACTAATTGTATTTAAGTTTATGTGAGTATATAATAATGTGAGGTGAATGCAGAATTAATGCAGTGTAACTTAAATGTATATGCAATGCGTATGCCAATGCAGCGAATGTTAAGCAATGTTTAGAGTTTTTTATTTCTTTTTTTTATTTTAAATTTTAAACCTCAGGTTAATTTTTTAAATATCACAATTTTTTTGAATGATTTTAAAATATTAAAACAACAACAAAGCATTTTCCCACATTAAGTAGGGTTGGCTACATGGATTCTTTGCCTCCATTCAGATCTATCTTGGGTCATTCTCAAGCTTAAATCCAAAAAACTAAGATCCCTTCGGATAGTCTCATTCCAATACTTCTTGGGCCTTCTCATAGCAAGCTTAACATCCCAAACTCGCATCTCCTGATTGGTGCATTAGTAGAACTCCGTTGCAAATGGTCAATCCATCTTAAGTGGTTTTCTCTCATCTTATCCTCTATCAAAGCTACACCAACTTTCCTTCTGATTGCATCATACCGAATCCAATCTTTACGTGTATGATCGTTAGCATTTTCATTTCTGTTACTGTCATTCTCTATACGTGTTTATGATTACAGGCCAACATTCAAATCCATAGAGCATAGTAGGTCTCATGGTTGTTTTGCAAGACTTTCCTTTGATTTTCAAAGAATTTTCTTATCACATAGGACACTAGAGGCTCCTCACCTCTTTAGTCAACCTATATTTATTCAATGAGTAATATCTCCATCGATTCCCCATTCATGTTGCAAAATATATCCAAGTATCTAAAAGAATCTTTCGTCTGAATGTTATCCTCACCAATCTTTACCTCGATTCCTTCGCCATTTCTTCCATCAAATATGCACTCCAAATATTCAATCTTATCCTTATTTATACGAAATCCTTTAGTCTCTAATTGCATGTCTCCAAACCTCAAGCTTCGCGTCTACATTTCTAGACTCATCAATCAACACAGATCATCAGCGAATAACATACACCAAGGTATCTCACCATGAATGTGACTAGTCAACTCGTCCCTAATCAAAGTAAAAAGGAATGGACTCAAAGCTGAACATGAACCTTGATGCAGACTAATGTTGATGTCAATATAGTCAGTTTTCCCAGACCGGATCCTTACACAAGATGAAGCCCCATCATACATATCATTTATAAGGTTAATGTATAGAACATGTACAAAGAGGCATCACAATGCTTCACCTCCATTCTTCAAGTATTTTCTTGTTTCACCAAATAACATTGAATAAATTTGTGAGCCAAGTTAAAGCACATTCACCAAGAACTCTTCTTACTTATATAGGAATGTCATCACGTCATACACCTTTCCCAGGTTTCAAAACCTTCAAAGCGTCATCTACTTCCTTTGTATTCGTTTATAACTTGCGCGATTCAACTAACTTTCAGTACTAGCAAGATCTCCCAAAGTGATCTCTTTATTTACTTCCCCAATGAAAAGCTTATGGATACTGCTTCCATATAATCTCTATATCCTTCTGAGTAACAAGCATGTGTCCTTCCTCATCCTTAATGCATCTCATTTGAGAATGATCTTTGATCTTTCTTTCTCATACTTTGGTCAATCTGATAAGAGTGAAAATAGTGATACTTACAGAAGCCAAGAATCAAGGAGAGTTCTGGCATGCAAGATTTCATTATCAATATAAAAGCGTTGTGCGATAGAAATCGCACTATTCCTGGCCAGCCATAAGCCAAGAAGGTCTTCCCTTGGTTTGTGCTTCATAATATAAAGAGAATCTCAAAAACCCTCAAAACTTAGTATTGTTCACCCATGCAATATGAAGCTCTAGCCAAGTGCTTGAAGTTCTTTTCCAGTGGAAGAAGAGATACTACATGGTCTCTATGTTCGCACCACAAAGAGAGCACAAACCGAATAGTCCTTCAAAAAATCGTGCACGTCGATCTCTAGTAAGGATACGCTTTCTTCTAGAAAGCCACATAAAAGTGTTGATTATGCTAGGAAGTTTCAAATTCCAAACTAAGTTGCAATCCCATATTAGGTTACCATCCGCAGTAAGTGGTTGCCTATCCACTGCACTCAATGTTGAGGAAAGCGGCTGAGTATACCGCATACTCGTACTCGGTAGCCTTGCCGCTTCGAGTATGATGAAACAACCATGTATGCAGATTGACCCGCATACTCAGTCGAGTATACACCTACTCGGCCGCTTTTCTAATATATATTTTTATTTAACCCAAACCCAAATAACCCCATCCTCCTTAAATTAAAACGAAAATCCTTCAATTCTTTTTCTCATTTTCTATATTACTTTTTATCCTAATAGTATTGTTCATTGTACCTTCAATTCTTTATTATTATAATCAAGAGATATAATATTTAGAGGATATTAACATAATATTAAATATTTATATAAATTTTTTTAATAATAAAATATCAAACCATATAAAATAGCATACTCCCCGCATATTCTCCTGTATACAACATACTCTATGCAGTGACCCCTCTAATTAAATACCACATACCGTCTTCCTGAACATTGATTGTAATTTATGCTCTCTTCACTAAAAAGCATTGTCTTCTAAATTCAATGACCATGCCCATCAGCCGAGCCCTCAACCCCACCCAGGGTGTCCAGAAGTAATAAATACCACTCCACGCGTTGATCTAAAAAACCTGTCAAAAAAGAAGGCATCTAACTCCCATCAATCCAGTAAGCAATCAACCATGTCTCATGATCCATGGCTAAAACATAAAGCCTGAGAATCTAAAGTGCCATTGCCCATCCAGTTGTCCATCCAAAATGCAAATGAGTCATTGCTACCAAGTACTGGCAAAAAAATCGGGAAATCGTAGCACAAGTGCTTTAATTCCCTTCCATCCAGAAAGGCCAAAGGGAAAAAGGGAGTCTCTGCAAGAGTCCCCTTAGCTGGGATTATGTAAATGCGGCGAATAAATTTGCAACAAAGGTCCTCGCCTCTCCCAAATCATGCTCACCCACTTCAGGATAAGGGCCTCGTTCATTGAATCAAGGCAATGAACCCCAAGGCCACTGGTGGATTTAGATTGTGTGATCACATCCCAATCCATAAGATGGATTCCAAAGCCCTCATGGTCCGACTTCCCCCAAAAAAATCTCTTCATAATCGACTCAATCCGCCAACGTGTACCCACTGAAAGGAGTCTCGTTGACAAGAAAAACACTGGGATAGCATAAAGCACCGCCTTTAAAAGCACCAAATGGCCCCCACGGGACAAAATCGATGCACTCTAACCAGCCAACTTTCTTTCCATCTTCTCAATCAAAGGAAGCCAATCAGTCATCTTAAGTCTGCCACACGATAACGGTAGACCGAGGTAACAAATAGGCAGCATCCTCTCTCCGTCCCAATCTATGTGAAACACGCCTCGCCTTCTAGATCTTCCATGCCAAATGTAATAGTTATAGATTTACTGTGGTTGAGAACAAGCCCAGAAAGCTCCCCAAAAATCTCGAGCATTGCTGCCATCCCCTTAGCTTCCTTCCTCTTTCAATGAAAAAAAGGTGTCATCGGCATACTGAAGGAGAGGAATGTGAATATCTTCAAGGGAAAACATGCAGTAAAATCTTGTTGCAACACCTGAATAACCATGCAAGGAAATATATCAGTTGCAATGATAAAAAACATAGGTGCAAGAGGGCACCCCTGACGTAACCCCTCTGCGGCGAGTAGAACCCGCCCTCGTGACGATCATTGATGAGGACCAAGTAAGAAATTACAGTGACACATCGTTCCACCCAAGAGATCTAGAATTCTGAGAAGCCCCACTTCACCAATGCCGACCAAAGGAAACTACAGTCAAGCATGCCATACGCATTGGAAAAGTCCACTTTCCACATAAATCTTTGGACTCCACGCCTCTTCCGGTATGTAATGATCTTTGTGGCCATTGATAGGTTGTCATCAAGAAATATAAGCTGATTGAAATGGAGAGATAATATAATCCAATACTTTGCTCAAACTATTTGCTTATAATCAGATAAAGGGCATAGGATAGTGCAATCGGGCGAAAGTCCCCTATATGCACGGCCTCTTCCTTCTTCGGAAGTAAGAAGATGAGGGCCATGTTGATCCTCTCCAATCCTGCATTACCACCAACAAACTCCACCACTACATCAATGACCCCCTTCCCAACGACCGGCCAAAACTCCTTGAAGATGGTCTATTGCGGTCTCTAACGCCCTGTATCTAATTACTGCAAAGGTCCTCGCGAGCAGGCTGAGCTGCGTTCTTGGCAGTATTGTCTCTCCGATGCAATCAGCCTTCATTCCTGGGAGGCAGATCTCCGACTGCCTCACTCTTGCATCCGAGATCATTGCGGATTGGCAGAGGAGGGGCAAGCGCGGTGTTCTTTGGAAGGTGGACTTTGCGAAGGCTTACGATAGCTTTGATTGGAGATTTCTCTTGTCGGTGCTTCGAAGAAGGGGGTTCCCGAAGAAGTGGATCACTTGGATGAGACGGTGTGTTACCACGTCCTCGTTTTTTATCATGGTGAATGGCCGGCCGGAGGGGGGATTGGTTCAACCTCGGAGGGGGGTGCACCAGGGTTGCCCTCTTGCGCCTATGTTGTTTATCCTTGCAACGGACGTCCTGAGTAATATTGCGATTCGTGAGGACAACCGCGGACTCTCTAATGGGTACTCGCAGGGAGGCGTACTGGTTCCGCTTCTGCAATACGCAGACGATACCCTCTTCTTCATTGAAAGGGGTCTGGAGGAGGCCAGAGGCATGGCCATGGCTCTGGAGATCTATGACGAGCTGTTCAGGATGCATAAGAATGATAACAAGTCCAAGATCGTCCCTTTCGGCCTCTCTGTGCAGGCGGCCAACGCGTGTGCGCAGGCGTTGGGATCGGGTTGTTCTTTGTTGGAAAACGTGAATGAGATGTTTATTCCATGAACCCTAGGCTCTCTTATATAGGAGAGGAGCCTATGGGTAAATTACATAAAGCATGCTAAGAGGAAAACAAAATAAAGAAAGGTACAGATACTACTGTTAGTGTATGCGTTAACACTCCCCCTCAAGATGGAGCATAGATATCAATCATGCTCAGCTTGGAAGCACACTTCTGAAATGGACCTCGTAACAATGCCTTGGTGAATATGTCTGCAGTATGGTTCTCTGAAGTAACATGAGATGTGGCAATGAATCCTTTCTGAATCATATCACGTATGAAGTGACAATCCACCTCAATATGCTTGGTCCGCTCATGGAATGCAGGATTGTTTGCAATAAACAAAGCAGCCTGATTATCACATTCCAAGTTCATAGGAAGTGGTACATCTAAACATAAATCTGTCAGCACCGCTTTCACCCACATCATCTCTGTAGTAGCCTGGGCCATAGCCCTATATTCGGATTCAGCACTAGATCTAGCTACCACAGTTTGTTTCTTGCTCCTCCATGAGACTAGGGCATCTCCAACATAGACAGCATACCCTGAGGTGGACTTCCTATCCTTGGGATATCCTGCATAGTCTGCATCTGCGCATGCTGAGATAGAAATCCCCTTTCCTTTCTTGAATAGCAGACCTGCACCTGGAGAAGATTTGAGATATCTAAGTATCATATGTATTGCATCCATATGTACCTGGCGTGGTTGCTCCATGAACTGGCTCACACGGCTCACTGCAAATAATATATCTGGCCTAGTGATCGTGACATATAACAGTTTGCCTACCAGTTCTCTATATCTTCTCATGTCCACCTCCTCTGTGTTATCTTCATAAAGCTTCATGCTGGGGTCCATGGGTGTCGTAGCAAGCCGACACTCGAGCATACATGTTTCACTCAACAGATCAGTAACATATTTCCTTTGTGACATGACTAGTCCATAGGAATTTCTGGCAAATTCAAGCCCCAGAAAGTATCTAAGGACCCCAAGATCCTTAGTGACAAACTCACTACCCAGCATTCCTTTCGCCTGCCTTATGCCCTGCTCATCATCTCATGTAATCAAGATGTCATCAACATAAACCATAATGACAATGATACCTCTCACTGTTTTCTGTACAAACAAGGAATGATCAGCATTGGAGCGTCTGTATCCTTGTTTCTCGAAGAGATCCGAGAGCTTCTGAAATTATGCTCTGGGACTCTGCTTCAGGCCATATATAGCCTTATGCAGCCTGCATACCTTGGAACACTCCCCCTCAACAGCAAAACCAGGTGGTTGTTGCATATATACTTCCTCCTGCAAATCTCCATATAGAAATGCATTCTTCACGTCCAACTGATGGAGCGGCCAGTCTCGAGAAACTGCAACTGATAACAGGATCCGTAGAGTGGAATGACGCGCCACAGGGGAGAATGTGTCAAGGTAATCTACCCCATACGTCTGTGTGAAGCCCCGTGCAACCAGGCGTGCCTTGTACCTGTCAATGGAACCATCTGCATTGTGCTTAACTGTAAACACCCATTTGCAACTCACCGAGCTGACATCTGGAGGTATAGGAACCAAACTCCAGGTTCCTCTCGACTGAAGTGTCACCATCTCTTCTTCCATTGCTAGCCGCCATCTAGCATCCTGCAAAGCATCATGATGATTCCGTGGAATGTCTGTAGCTGAAAGTGCCAATGCAAACGTCCTGAAGTCTCCAGATAGCCTCTTAAAAGACACAGCTGCTGATAATGGATATTTGGCACAACTTCTCTTCGGCTTGCGTAGAGCAATTGGAACATCCAGATCATCTGTGTTATCACCATGCCCCTGTAATGCATCCTGCTGAGAAATGTCGTCAGATCCATCAACATTAATATTTTCATTACATACCATAGGCGAGCTAGTTGACGGGTCAGGACCCTGAGCTGGAGGAGGCCTGCGGGTGTAATGGAATGGTAGCGGGGATACTAGCGATGGCGGTGGTGGTGGCGGTGGCGGTGACGGTGGTGTTGTTTGTGGCAATGGTGGTGGTGGTGCCATGAATACGGCATCAGGAGATATAGGTGGTAGCTGCATGTTTTCAGATTCTGAAAAATACATACTAGATTCAAAAAATGTAACATCTGCACTGATCATATACCGCCGACGCACAGGATCAAAACACTTGTACCCCTTTTGAGTTCTGGAGTACCCCACAAAGACGCACTTGACAGCTCTAGGAGAGAGCTTGTCAGTACCAGGCGACAACTGATGGACAAATGCGACTGACCCAAACACACGAGGGGTAAGAATGAACAAATCCTTGTCAGGGTAAATGAGTGAAAAAGGAATATGTTCATTCAAGACAGACGAAGGCATACGGTTGATTAGGTAACATGCAGTAAGGACTGCATCACCCCAGTAGGAGTACGGAACATGACTCTGAATAAGAAGTGACCTTGTGACATCAAGAAGGTGACAGTGTTTTCTTTCAGCAACCCCATTCTGTTGAGACGTATGAGCACAAGATGTTTGGTGAATAATTCCTTTTGAGGAGTAGTAATTTGCTAGAATGTTGGTGCACAACTCTAAGGCATTATCACTTCTCACAATCTTGACAGATGTGGAAAAAACATTTTGAATTTCATTAAGAAAGTGGATAATAATATTTCCTGCTTCAGATTTATTTTTCATTAGAAAGACCCATGACGCTCTAGAGAAATCATCCACAAATACAATATAAAACCTGTGTCCCTGATGATCGGGAACACGACTCGGACCCCAGACATCGACATGAAACAACTCAAACTTGGAGTTACTACTCCGACCTTGACTACTGGGAAAAGACGACCTGTGATGCTTTCCCAACTGACATGCCTCACACTGGATAGGAGTGTGAGAGAGACCATAGGGTAGAACTAGACGCAACTTCGGAAGCGGTAAATGACCAAAGCGCAGATGCCACAGGAGAGGAGATACTTGTCCAACAGGAGAAGATGTGGTTCCAGCAAATGGGGTCTGGTTCAGTCGATAAAGGCCTCCTTGCTCATAGCCATGACCAATCACGTTGCCCGTACGGATGTCCTGAAAAATCAAAGAAGATGGATCAAAAATGGCTCGACAATGGAGATCCTTCGTAATCTGACTAATTGACAACAGATTCATAGAAAAATGCGGTGCATGTAGGACATTCTTGAGCTGCATAGAAGATGTCAATCTAATCTCCCCCTGACCCGTGATAGGGGAGTGGGTGCCATTGGCAATCACTACTGTCCGTTCTGAGGAATCCGAGTGTATCCTGTAAGTAGACTCTGGTCGCCACATAGAAGATGTGTAGCGCCCGAGTCCATGATCCACGGCAATGTATCAGATCTACTACTGTGGAGTGCAAGTGTACTACCTGAAGTACTAGTAGAGGCAGAGGCAGAAGCAGCAGCATCAGTATGACTCTCTGTAGTCGGTGCTGGACCGGATGGTGGGATAATGCCCCTGAGGCGGGCAACTAGATCATCAAATCGTTGATCCAGTGTAGCAGCAGATGGGGGCTCTATCTGCTCAGCGGCTCGTACAGATGCAGGGAATCCATGCTTCGAGTAGCATGTGTCTTCAGTATGTCCAACTCGGTGACAATATGAGCATGTTGGCCTAGTGCGGCCACCCCTTCCACGAGGAGTACGTCCACGGCCCTGGTGATGAAAACCGCGACCTCTGTTGGCCGCCATAGCTGAGGGATTCTGACTCGCAGCTGCAGAAGGCACTGTGATCCTACTCAATCTGTGAAAAGCTTCCTCCATGGGAGGAATAGTCGAGTCCGCCAAAATCTGTGAACGTGCTGCCTCATACTCTGGATCAAGTGCAGCGAGAAACACACCCACCATCGTCGCATTCCTGTATGTCTTCTGCTGTTCTGGCGTGGCGGTAAGAGGCATGAAGCTATAAAGCTTCTCGAACATCCCTCTCAATGATGTATAGAGAGAATGTAAAGGACGACCGTTCTGCTTTATTGTGAATATACCATGTTGTAGTTGCAGGATCTTCGTCTCGTTCTTCGCCTGAGAATATGTCGCTGCCAGGATATCCCACATGTCTTTGGCTGTGGGTTGATGTAGAATGTCATTGGCGATTTCAATAGCCAATGTGCCAGATAGCCATACCTTGGCATATGCATCATCGGCCTCCCATGAGGCATGAACTCCAGTCTTCTCTGCAGGCTCGGGCTCGGTAAGAATGTGCTTCTTACCTGTAGACTTCATCATACTCATGAACTGCATTGCCCACAGTTCATAGTTCGTACCATCCATCTTGACAATGGGCGCTGGACCACGAAATGCGCCAATAGACGGGATATCTACCTTGCTTTCCGACATACTGGAGACGGAAGACTAGAGCGAATGACAAGAGATAATCTTTGTCTACAATGACATAGACGGGATTAGTTGCATGTGTAGACCTCAAGCAACTATCCCCATGAATTTGCGCGTGCTACGATCCGCATACAGTATGCACACGCGGTATGTAGCCTTCACGCGCAGGTGCACAGTAGATGACGCGCGCTTGGAGATGACGCGCGTAGGCAACTGGAGGTGCACAGGTGTGCACTAGAACCTGCCCAGGCGCAGGTGATGTACTAGCTTGCTTCCTGTTGCAGGCGCTATCTCGTGCCCTAGCGCACGCTGTTGCACAGCGCGCAGATGCGCTGAAGAGAGCGCGCTGTAGTGCGCGTAGGAGTGCGCACAGGAGCGCAGAGAAGATGCGCGAGAGGCGCGCTAGGCACGAGAGGCGCTAAGCGCGAGTGGCGCAAGACGCGCGCGATGCGCGAGGCGCGCAGGAGCACCGCAGATCGGAGAAGGAGACCTCCGATCGGCTGAGGTTGGCGGCGCAGAGAGAGAGAGAGAGGCCGGCGGGTGGGGTGGGGTAGGGTTAGGGTTTCGAGAACTCCGGTCTAGAACCGTCGCTCTGATACCATGTTGGAAAACGTGAATGAGATGTTTATTCCATGAACCCTAGGCTCTCTTATATAGGAGAGGAGCCTATGGGTAAATTACATAAAGCATACTAAGAGGAAAACAAAATAAAGAAAGGTACAGATACTACTGTTAATGTATGCGTTAACATTCTTCCTTACCGATGGATTATTTGGGGATGCCCTTGACTTCGGGCAGAACGAGGACGAGAGATTGGCTTAGAGTTGTGGAGAAGGTGGAGGCGAAGTTGGCGGGATGGAAATCCGTTGTCCTGTCGAGAGGGGGTCGTCTGGTGCTTCTAAAGGCAGTTCTTTCGTCCATTCCGGTTTACTTTCTATCGAATCGGTGTATTCCAAAAGGAATTAAAGATCGGCTGGAGAAGCGGATGCATGCCTTCTTGTGGGGAAAGCAGAAGGGTGGATCGAGGGGGGTCTACCTTGTTGGGTGGGAGGATAGTACGCACAAGAAGGAGAGGGTTGGGGGTGAAGTCGCTCAAGCAAATGAACGACGCCTTGTTGCTTAAATGGGCAAGCAGGATTTGAGGGCCGGGGGAGGATCTTTGCTGTGAGGTGGTGTGCAGGATCTATGATGTGGGGGGGCGCCGCCGACGCAGGTCGACCGCTTGGGCTCTCCCACCCCCTTTTGGAGGGGGTCATGGAGGTTTTCTTGAAAAATATTGCGCTCTTTAGGCCGGTCCTTGGTGGGGGCGAATCCTTCTCCTTTTGGTCGAACGATTGGACGGAGGGAGGGGCCCTTTATTCGTGTTTCCCCCGCTTGCATACTCTAGCTGAAGACAAATTGATTTCGGTTGCAAGTTGCTGGTCAGATGGTAATTGGTGCCCGACTTTCTCCGCTAACTTCTCCGACCAGAGATTGGAAGATTTCTTGGCCTTGGTGGATGCTGTGAGGGAGGTAGGGCGCCCTTCGGAGGGGAGGGACCACTGGTGTTGGCGTGAGGGCCCGTTCACGGTCAAGAAGTCTTTTGGGGCTATCAACAGGTCGTCGCCGTCTCAATCGGAGATTCTGATCCGCGATTGTGCGTTCTTGTGGGGTCTCAAGCTTCCAGAGAGAATTGGTTTCTTCTTATCATTGTTCAGGCGACAGAGGCTGATGACGAGGGACCGATGTGCCAGGCTTTTGGGAATCGTCTCTGACAGGTGCCTTCTGTGCAGTGATGCGGTTGAATCCGTGGAACACCTCTTCTTCAAGTACCCCATGGTGATTCAAATATGGCAGAGGCCGGTTTGGCCTGGTGTTGCACTGAGGATCTCCTGTTGTTATGTGACGCGCTTGTAGAAAATAATGATAAGCTAAGGAGGGAGTTACTCTATCCTTTGGCCATACTGTGGGCGGTTTAGAGAGGTAGGAATGATTTGTTGTTCTCGAGCCAGCGGTTCTATAAGGAGAACGTAGGGATTCATGCCAAGCGTTTGGTGGAAGAATGGGTTTTGTAATTGCTCTCTAGTGTGGGCGTGTGTATTTTCCTCCTTGCTTCTATCTTCGATTTTTGAATAAAACCTTGGGGCGAGCACCAACGAGTGTATCCCCCTCGTTTCAGGATTTCAAAAAAAACTCCTTGAAGAATAAAACAAGGAATCCAACAGGTCTAGGTGCATTATCTACATTCAAATTCCAAACAGCCGCATTCATCTCCTCCGTGAAGCTCAATATCAAGTTGTCTACATGTTGCTTGGAAAGTTGGCTAGCCCTCAAGCCTGTCCACCTCCATGTCCTTCCCTTTGACTGTTTAGAGCATTCCGAGAAATGGTCAGCAACTACTCATCATATTCCATGATCTCCCTCCACTCTTGCATCGTTCACCATGATAAAGCTAATCAAATTATGTAGTCGCCTCCCGCTAGCAACTCCATGGAAGTAGACCGTATTAACATCCCCCTCTTTAAGCCAAGACTGTTGAGAGCATTGCTTTTACTCAGTTGCCCTCTTCTTATTTTTTGAAGCCACAATATTATGCATCATTATTCTCTCTCCTAGCTCCACTGTAAGATCTCTGCCATCCTCCATCCCATCAAGACGATTAATCTCAGTTTTTTCCTCAATCAAGCGTGCTCTTCTTGTCTCTCTAACCTCCTTTTTGAACAAACAAAATTTGCCACGAAAGGAAGTCAGATTTTAAGCCATACGTATGACCGCAAAACCTGAACACATTGTGGTGGCCCAACGATTAGACACTAAATCTCTGAAATTTTCCTCTTGCAGCCATGAACGCTCAAACATGAAAAAGCTCATGGGAGCCGCATCTCCGCTAGAGTCCCATATCAAGGGAGTATAACCTAACCTGGTATGTGTCCTTGTCAAGACCGTGCAAAGGGAAAACTCCTCCAGCAGCTCTAGCGACACCAGAAAATGATCGAGACAAGATCAGAACTAGAGTTAGCTTCACTTACGGTCTTTTTTGCTTCCTTTTTCGCTATCTTGTAGTTTGTGACAGTTTCCTTTATTATACCCTTATACATAGCTTTAAAGCACACAACAACAAACCCTTTTCCCACATTAAGTAGGGTCGACGACATGGATTCTTTGCCTCCATTAAGATTTATCTTGTGTCATTCTCGAGCTTAGATCAAAAAACTAAGATCCTTTCGAATAGTCTCATTCAACCCTTCTTGGGCCTTCCTCACCCTCTCTTTGCCGGTTCAACATCCCAAAACTCGTATCTCCTAATTGGTGCATCAATCGACCTACTTTGCAAATGGTCAAACTACCTTAAGCGGTTTTCTCGCATATTATCCTCAATCGGAGCTCTACACCAACTTTCGTTCTGATTGCATCATTCCGAATCCGATCTTTACGTGTATGTCTACACACCCACACTTTCATTTCTGCTATTGTCATTCTATGGACGTGGTCCACAGGCCAACATTCAGATCTATAAAGCAGCAAGTCTTACAACTACTTTTTAAAACTTTCCTTTGATTTTCAAAGGAATTTTCTTATCACATAGAGTAATAGAGGCTTTTCTCCACTTTAACCAACCTGCATTTATTTCATGAGGAACATCTTCATCAATTTCCCCATCATGTTGCAAAATAGATCCCAAGTATCTAAAAGAATCTTTCTTCTGAAAGTTACCGTCACCAATCTTCACCTCGATTCTTTCAAAATTGCTTCCATCAAAAGTGCACTTTCTTTCAACATTGCTTCCATCAACAGTGCACTCCATATATTCATTCTTAGCCATACTTATAGCTTTAAAGCATGCTCTTTTTAATTTTAATATCCTTTTACACCCCTCTACTCCACCACACCTCCTTTTGGCATGGAACTCCTCCGTCTAACTTGCCTAGCATCTCTTTAGCTACCCTTTGGATACAAGATGTTACCACCTTCCATATCTTGTTTGCACTTCTGTTATAATCCCAAGATAAGTCTTCTAAAACATTCTCCCTAAAGCTTAGTTGCTTCAATGGAAGATTCCACCGTCTAGTTCTAGTGATCTTGGGAACCCTCCCTTTCTTTACCAACTTTTTTATTTGCATACACATGACTAACAAGTGATGTTCAGTCGTCAAACTCTCTCATGAGATTACTTTGCAGCCTTTACAACACAACCGATCTCTTCATCTCAACGCAAGGTGATAAATCTGTAATCTACTCGGGCTACTCTTCTAAGTAATTAATTACCCGTCCCTCTTCTTGAAGAGAGTGTTCACTTCTAAAAAATCATAAGCCATTACAAAATCATTTCCCTCTTTATTTTTTTCACAAAGCGATGGCTTCCATGAACACTAGCATATCGTGATACAACATTTCTCACATGTCCATTAAGATCTCCACCTAGGCAAATCATCTCTTTTTGCAAGATTCATTGCATAATCTTATCAAAATCCTTCCAAAAGTTATTTCATCCTTTCCTCTAAACCAAATTGCGATGCATAAATTGAGATGATACTCAGAATTTCTTCTTCAAGTATCAATTTTAACAAAATTATAAGATCGCCAAATCCTTGTACCACAGCCACACTGTCCTTCAAATCCTTATGAATAACCACTCTGACACCATTTCTACCCTTCTCTAAACCTGAATACCATATTTTAAAGCATGCCTTCTCAATTTCCCTTGCGTTCTCTCCAACCAATTTTGTCTCTTGGAGACATTATCTGAATCTTCCTTCTTTCTACCGTATCTACTATCTCCTTCGATTTGCTAGTCAAAGTACCAATATTCCAATTAGCGTATTCCCACCTTCTTTTACAACCTCTTTTAGACTAACTTCTTTACTTACATGTGTCCATCATGCGAGAACCCTTATAAATTTTTATTTGAAGCCAGAAACAGGAGGAGAGACTCAGTGGTGTTCGCCCCATTTATTAAATAAAGAAAAAGTAAACAGAGAGTTTACAAAGGTAATGAGAAAACGAAACAAGCAAAGCAACTACAAAGCCCAATCATCCACCAATTACGCACAATGCACCTCCACGTTTTCCTTGTAGAAGCGTTGCCCAGAGAAAAGAGATGCATTTCTGCTCAGCCATATTGCCCACAAAATTACCACGTGCCTAAGGATCCCTCGCCTATCTCTGTCTCTGTTTGCCACCATCGAACCACAAAAGGAAGCCAAATCAGAAGTGCATAACCATGCCATTCTTGTGTCTTCCCAGATCATAATCACTTTAGGGCATCTGAAAAAAAGGTGCTCAAGGGACTCTACCGCAGTGCCGACACCTATCAGAGACGGAGCCCGGAAGTCTAGCACATCGATCTCTCGTCATCAATCTTTGCCTACGAAATAGCCAGAGGAAGAAGCCAATCCGTTCAGGGAGCCTGAGACACCAGAAGAAACCGCAGTCACGAATCATACTCTCCGAGCGCGAGGGTGGGGGCCTACAAATCGCCCCATAGGCCTTCCTCGTCGAGAAAGGGCCCATACTCCATGCACAGTGATCCCTCCCCTCAGTAGGACACCTCGCACCCTTAATAGAGTCCAACAAGGCAAGAAAATCATCGAGTCTTTGATCCGAGAAATTAGCAGCGAAAGCCGGGAACTAGTTACCGTCCGACCAGCAAGATGCGACCCGAGCACTCCTATCAGCCGCCAGAGCGAACAGGCGAGGGAACCGCGAGCACAAGCCCCCCCTCCCCCCCCCCCCCCCCCCCGTCCAATCATCACTCCAGAATTGAAGGAATCACCATTTCCAATCACCGACCTAAACAAGGATAAAAACCTGTAGAAGACCTCCATCACTCCCTTCCAAAACGGCGTGGGGGACCCCACCAGGTCAGCAGCGACTGGTGTCGCCCCGTTGATGCCATAAATCTCACGCAAAACCTTGCTACACAAATCCTCCCCTGGGCCCCAAACTCTGCTAGCCCACTTAAGAAGCAATGCGTCATTAACATGCTCCAGACTCCGCACCCCCAATCCCCCCTCGTTCTTGTGCAGCATGATTTCTCCCCATTCTTTTTTTTTGAAAACTCCAAAAAAAGGGGGAGTCACTCGATGGTGATCGCCCCAATATATTAAAAGAAAAGAGAAGGTTACAAAAGAAAAGAAAAAAGAGAAGTTGTACAGACAGAGGCCTCCGAGAATGGAGGCCACTAAAAAAAGAACCACCCAAAAACCAACAGGAATCTATCCATGATCCCAATCCTCCGCAAGACGCTGAGCGTGAATAATGATGTTTTCCTTGTAAAACCGCTGCGCTGAGAATATAGCTTCATTCCTCCCAAGCCAGATGCTCCACACCCGAGCAATTGGATCAAGAATAGTCTTCCTCTCCCTGCCCCTCGAACTAAATAAACTGCCGCATATTGCTGGAAAAGATACGGAGTTGATCCACGGCAGATCAGCCCAAATCGAGCAAACATGGCTGCATTCAAAATAAATGAGTAGATGTTTCCTGCTCCACTTCACAAAGTGCACACATAGGGCTAACGTTCAGAAGGAACACCGCACATCTATCACGAGTCAAAAGCCTCCCCCGTCGAAGGAGCTACAAAAAAAATCCCAATACGCTCAGGCAGCTTGAGGCCCCACAGGAAGCGACAGTCGCTAACCAAAACATCATCATCATCAATGAAAGGGATAGCAAGAGCAGTATAAGACTTACGAGTATTGAAGGCCCCGTCGTTCCAAGACCAATGGTCGCGCCCAGCAGACGGGCGTCGAGCGTCACCCAGAATAGCCAATAAGGAAAGATAATCTTGCACCCGCTGATCAAAAAGTGACGCAGCGATCAGTGGGTTCCATCCACCATTGTCCCACAACTGGCGACAGACGCCACTTTCTCTTGTACCAAAGCAAAGAGCCGCGGAAACATCATGCCGAAAGGACCCCTTCCGGACCAGTTGTCGGTCTAGAAGCGGAAGAAGGAACCGTCGCCCAGCACCGGCGAGAAAAAGGAGCGGTAAAGACGGAAAGCCGTCGTTACGCCATGCCAGAAGGGAGAAAGCAAGCAAATAGAATTCCCAGCAAAGCCATTAATCAGATGCGCACCCAGCAAAGTGCGCAAGACATTAAGCAAAAAACTTTCCTCCTTCCCCCACACCCGCGCAGCCCATTTGAGAAGGAGAGCCTCATTCACCAGATGCAGAAGCCTGACACCCAACCCCCCCCCCCAAATGCTTGGGCCGAGCCACCATGTTCCACCCCACGAGATGAACCCCTCGGCGCTCCGCCCCGTTAGCCCCCCAGAGGAACCCACGCATACACCGCTCCAACCTCAGTCGAATACCCTTCGGCATACCACGAACCGCGAACGAGTATATAGGAATAGAGGAAAGCACGGCTTTGATAAGGACCAAACGGCCACCCTTGGTCAGCATCACCGCGCGCCACCCCGCCAGACGGGCCTCCACCTTCTCCACGACAACCTTCCAATCCCGAAGACGAGAACGACCCACCGCAAGCGGTATCCCCAGATAGTCCAAAGGTAGAGCGGAGGGGCCGGATCCGAGAATTTGCGAGCAAGCCAAAGTCTCCTCATGAGCCAACCCGAAGGGCACCATTTTAGATTTCGCCACATTAATCACCAGGCCCGAAGTTTCACTAAATAGATGAACAGTAGTGGCCATACCAGCCACAGCATCGGGACCCCCCTCAACAAAACACAGAGTGTCGTCAGCGAACTGAATGGATGGAACATGGAAATCACCCGACTCCTCCCCATTCTACCAGGTGCAAACCCCCCGACTCCTCCCCATGTTTGCCCCATAAAAATCTCCGCATAAGCTTCTCAAGGAGCTTGCGTATCCCCTTCGGCAGCCGACGATTAGATAAGAAACAGGGATGGAGGAGAGAACCGCCTTTAAGAGGACAAGCCGTCCCCCCCTACAGAGAATGGCCGACTTCCATCCAGTCAACCTTGCCTCCACCTTCTCCACAACCCTGAGCCAATCTCTCAACCTTGTTCTTCCCACCGCCAAGGGCATCCCCAGGTAGTCAATCAGGAGAGAGCCGCAATCAGTCCCCAAAACCCGCCCACACGCGTCCGCCTCCACCTCTCGTCCCACACGCGTCCGCCTCCACCATCGAGAGGCTGAAAGGGACAACCTTCGACTTGTCCACATTCTTGAAAAGACCAGACATCTCACTGAAAAGATCCAGAGGCATAGACATGCTGGAGGTTTCCACGAGGCCCCCCTCAATGAAAAAGATAGTATCGTCAGCATATTGCAGCAACGGGATCACCAGACCACCCTTAGAGAATCCTGCCTATAATCCGCAGTCAACAACCCGACAAGTAATGTGAGCAAGGACATCCGCAGCGATGACAAACAGCAGGGGGGCAAGGGGGCAGCCCTGACGCACGCCCCTGCGCGGCTGGAAGAAACCCCCCCTCCGGGCGGCCATTAACCATGACCGAAAAAGAGGCAGTCGTTATACAACGCCGCATCCAAGAAATCCAAACCTCCGGGAAACCTTTCCTCCGCAAAACCGACCAAAGGAACCTCCAATCAAGGCAATCATATGCTTTTGCAAAATCCACCTTTCAGAGAACACCGCGTCGGTCCCCCCGCCTCCACTCCGCAATGATTTCCGAAGCAAGAGTAAGGCAGTCTGATTTTTGTCTTCCATGTATAAAAGTAGATTGGAGCAGGGAGATGATGGAGTCAAGAACTCGGCCGAGCCGCAATGCAAACACCTTCGCCACAATAAGGTAGAGGGCATTAGAAATTGCAATGGGGCGGTACTCCTCAATCCGCTCGGCCGAAGCGAACTTAGGAAGAAGAACAATCAGGGACTTATTGATCCGTTCGAAGCCAGCATTTCCAACAAAGAACTCGGAGATGACCTCCAACACCTCATTGCCCACCAAGTCCCAAAAGTCCATGTAGAAGGCCACCGGGAAGCCATCCGGGCCCGGAGCCCCATCCGCGTTTAAGTCCCACACCATAGCCTTAACCTCCTCCAGGGATACCCCCTGCGTCAACCCATCGCACGACGAAGGAGAGAGAGAGAAGTAGCACCGACCCCCATCCATCTCCATATCCTCGGAATGCTCCTCGCCGAGAACTCCTTAAAGTGAGCGGCTATTGCTCTCTCCATCTCCCTGTCACCATCCACACGAAGGCCATTGATTGTGATCGAACGCAAGGTATTCGAGCGACGCCTTCCGCTTGCTATACAATGAAAGAACGTTGTATTAGTGTCCCCCTCCTTCAGCCATGTGCTCCTCGAACTTTGACACCATTCAGTGACACGCTTGAGATCCTCAGTCGCGATTTGCTTCTGGGCAAGTGAACGAGCAGCCAGTTCATCCATCGATAACTCCCTAGTATCCCCCAACGCATCAAGTCCGGTGACTACGCCCTCAGCCTCCAGCCTAGCAGCAAGCCTTGCTGCCCTGGACTCCCTCTTGAAAGAGCTCAATCTCGTGCGTAAAGATCCCAGTTTGTGGACAAATTTAGAAAACGCCAAACCATCAACCTGCAGGTCGGACCAATGGGAAGTCACCAACTCCCTGAAGTTATCCTCCAATAACCAACTCCTCTCATACCTAAAGAAACCCCTTACCGCAGGTTGATCACCGGAATCCCACACAATTGGTGTGTGGTCGGACATGATCCGCGACCGAGCAAGCACAAAAGATAGCGGAAAACAATCAAGAAGATCCGTAGATGCCAAAAATCTATCCATACGGGAATGAAAATTTGAATTCCTCCATGTGAAGGCAATATCCCCGGCATCCAACACTTCCAGAGCCAATGAATCCACTGCGTCAGCAAAGTCCGCAGAACCCGGGTATGACCACCCTTGAAACGGGGTCTGTCTGAGGTTTTAATAGTAACATTGAAATCCCCCCTATGAGCCACGGGATTCCCGCGAAGGCCCTGCTCACCTCCTGCAGATGAAATGCATTCGGTCGACGATGCAGCAGAATTAACTTATTTACTCGCATGTGTTCCTCATGCGAGAACTCTCACAAATTTTGAACTATATCTGGGCAACGATGTAGGAGCCCTTGCCAACTTCTCACTGCATTGGAGTAATGCAACCCATCGCTAGTTGGGAACACCCGAACGAAATCTAAATGTTTGCTTAGATCCATGTTGAAAAGATTCGATTGTTTTGGGACAAATTCCAAAATAGTGTTCTTAAAAAGAACACTATTTGAGAATTTGTCTCTTTTACGGTAGTTGTTGGCAACCTAACATGCAGCTCTCCTCATTTACATGAGCTTGGGACCGGTCGTGGATAAGTTTTTTTAAAAAATATTAAAAGAAAAAAACTAAGATGATTCTTAAATTATAATTGCATAATCTAAATTTTCTATTTTTTATAGTTAGTTTTTCCTTGTAGCTAGCTTTACTTTTACTCTAATTTCTTTGTAGTTAGTTTTTCTTTTTGAAACAAGAGGGGGAAACACGCATAGGTGCTCGTCCCAAGATTGGAACCATGATCTTTGAGTAATAGGCACATTGCACTATCAAAAGAAATGAAATGGAAAAAGAAATAATTTCTAAATATTAAGTCGTGTACATGAAATGATAGACTAAAGTATATGCAATTGCACAATATACAATAAGGTCCCAAAACCTAAGTTTCGCATATGAAGTCTGATCTTGAATTCGATCTTGTTTTCTAGATCATCGAATGCACATTAATTTGAGTAGAGCTTCATAGGAGATTGTATGAGGGAGAAAATCAACTTTTAATTTGTGAGCTTCTCAAACTAGGGTTTGAGTTTATTTGCAATATATAAGCTATTAAGAATTTTTTTAATAGGTTGGTAATATGTAGGCAATGGAGTTCTATTCATGTAAATTGGATTAAACATGAATTTATTGAAAACCTATTAAGATTGTGTCTTATTATAAACAAGTTTTTAACCTATTATTTTGGGATTTATTTGGTTTTATTTTTGGGTTTATTAAGGTTATAATTACTTACATTTAACCCAATTTCACTACTAATGTTATGTTTATTATTTTATTACTTTATGTCCCTATTAAATGTGGCAAAAGGCTTAGTTGTTGGTACTTCATGTGATTTTCACTATTTTTCTAAGGAATTAAAATAAAATTTTAATATGTTGTAAACAAATCACATATTCATCAATGGATCATACTTGATAGGGAAAGACGATGAACACATTCTAGCATCTTACCTATATGATGTTTGAACTATTACATGACATGCAACTACTCACCTCCATTCTACATGGACTGAAAGCACGAACTGGGAATAAATTAACTTGTATATATGTCATTGCTCATTGTCCTACTAACAAGCAAAACAAATACTCAACATGTGGTTGGCTTCTAGTTTTCTGATGTAAAGTCTCGGGCCTAGACTAGAACCATTATCGAGGATTCCTAGCCCACGCAATCGGTGGGCTTGGGCCCAACTGGATCCCTTCACCACGGCCCCAGATAATTACACGTAAGTTGTCTAGTAGTAGTCAACTCTACTAGTTATAACCCGCTATCACACTTTGTGATGACTAGATTGGGACTATATTTGAGGTGTTGCAACCACCTCCACTCCCAGTAATAATGGTGATCGCATGCTCTTTAATGATAAAGTCCTCCTATCTCTTTGGTAGGGGTGGATCCACCTCTTGGGTAGTCTTTTCCACTATTAGAGATACCCTAATCCGATATTATTTATAACCTCTCGAGTCTATACACGAGCCCCTTAACGAGGATTATTGGCCCATACATTTGTTAAACCCGGATCCAAACGGACCCCTTGACCATAGCCCACAAGTCTAAGTTTTCTAATAATAGTCCTCACTACTTATAAGCCGCAATCACACTTTGTGATTAGCAGATGTGAGACTATGTTCGAGGTGCTACATTTACTGTGAAATTGGTATTTATATTGTCTGTCTTTTCCTTTACATGTTATACCTTGTGTAGAGAGAATTGTATGGCTTTAGGATCATTTTAATCTTTTTTTTTAATGTTCTCGATACAACTGTCTCTTCGGTATCCATTACATGAGACCATAACACTATGTCTCTTGAAGTGAATCAACAAGCAAGAACTAGGATAGCGTTGTCTGAAAAAAGTAAAAATTAGACTAGCCATAGTAGACCATCAAAACATAATATGTAAATGTATCACAGTGAACATAAAGATGGTTGGGAAACTAATACTTTGCGCACAAAATTTCAACAATGTACTAAGACCGTATCCATTCCGCACTATTATTACAAAACTAACCAAGTTCAACCTCAGGGTGATTTTTTAGAACTCACAATTTTGTCAAACAATTCTCCGTCGGTGATGAATTCTAGAATAATATATATCTTTGTACGGCTCGCCAGTACCTGCATGCTATAACATTTTTGCATGAAAAGGCGCCCAGGAATTATACATAGTGCAAGTTATAGCGTTGGACAATAATTTCCAGTCGGGTAGATGGGAAAAATCATGCCTCGTGGAGACGGACGATGTAAGGATGCCTAACACGCTTCATTATGGCTATCTCCCTCTTAATCTGCAGTTGCAAGCAAAAAGAACCCAACTCAAAGATAGCAAGTTTACATGTCAAATTGCCTCTTTTTTACTGTAAAAGTAAAAACAACGATAAAGACACGTTTGAGTCTACAAAAAAATGTAGTAAACTCTACAGTAATATAAAAATACTAGAATAACGATATGGCCGGAATCCAAACTCAGTAATAAAATGCATTTATAAATATAAAGCCGTGTCGGCACGTGTAAATGCTTCTGAACAAATTCTTGAGAGACCTTTTTTTTCGAGGTTAGTGATCCTCAGTATTCGTTGTTAAATAAATCGTTAGAACACACCAAAAAAATGAATAGATTTCACCGAACAGGGTTTGAAACTAATCCTAATATAAATCTCTTCCGAAGGATGCAGAGGAGGAAGATGGAAGTGTGGCCGACAACACGAAGAAAATTAAGAAGGTTGGATCAAGTGGGGGCAAGTTATGCGAAGAGATTTAAGACAGAAAGGAACCTGATCGGCCATCTTGTGCTTGACGATGGTGGCACGATCGAGGACCTTCATGGCGACGCTCTCTCCGGTCTCAACATTCTGGGCGAACTTGACCTTGGCGAAGGTGCCCTCCCCAATGGTCCTCCCGATCTCGTACTTGCCCACCTTCCGCACCACCATCACTCCACTTTACTTCAGTCGGCCTTTGCTCGTCGATCTCACTAAAGTGTGAGGGCGAATGATTAAAGGCGACGTAACTGCGTCGGCTGCAGCAGCAGCACTGTAGCAAGAGGAAAGGAAAGAAAGAAACGCCGCACCCTCGCATCGGTTCCTTGAAGGCTTAAACTAATATTTCGCCTCGCCAGTGAAAAGGGAATAAAGACTGCACATCCGCAGCATCCGTGATGATAAGGTGGAGCATTGGACCGGACCCTTACCAGATCCGCCATAGTTTGGGTCTGGCTCGGACCCGGTGTACTAGTGAGCTAGGTCCGGGCCCCGATTTTCCCCAAGTTTCGATTTTGGACTATGCCCAGCCCGAACTCGTAGGTACCCAGATCGACTTGATCCGGCCTTCTCCGTTCTCACGTCACGTATATGCTCTCCATTATGTGGTGTTGTTTCCAACGAAAATTCATATTTTTGATTCCATCTTTGTTCATGTACTGTATACTTGATTAATAAGATGAAAAAAAAATCTTTTGTTGTGTGTGATCATGGACCACTCTCAATTGGAAAGATATGTTGAGTGCAAAGACCATGTCCAACTGGTTGGATGTTCATTATGTTTTGTCAAGTCCCTGGACCTTGGGACAACAAGTTGTATGTACGTAACCTAAGATGATAATCTGTCGTATAATTGTCTTTATTTAATTGCATCTTCTTATAACATCATGGCAGATATATAACACATGCAATGTTATCGAATCAAAATATCTGATTATTAGACCCGATTCCATTCTAACATAGATCTATATAATGTAACGCCATCCAAGATCAAATGGATTATATACAAATGGTTTAATAACTATGATAAATGTAATTAGAAGAAAATCTATGAAAATTAGCATTAATTATTGGAATCGAAGTTTAATATGGAGACCAATATGAGATCGATCAAATCGATCAGGCAGCACTACCACAAGGCCGCCCACTAAGAGGGAACGACCAATGGGTGCACAAGGACAGCCTTGCGGCTAGGAACAGACATAGGGAGAAGTAATGTGAAGCAATGGGATTAGGTGAGGAAGGCAGGGTATGCCTATCCTTCTATTCTTTCTCGGATTGTTAGGATTGCAATCCTGATTTTTAAATCGATCGAGAAGATTAATTGTGATCCTCAATAGCTCGAGGACAGGAGTTGATCGAACATTACCAACTTAATTATCCAATTAGTCTACCTATAACTTCATCAGCAATAACTTCTTGATGTTCCTATTGATGGCATTGGTATGTCACTCATTTGACTGGAGTTTCTCCATTGATGAGAACGATAAGGAAAGCTGCATCAGCTAAAGTTGCTAAGCATGAGAATGTTTGCATTGCCAATCAACATGCATTCATCCTTTTCAATTTTGATACCTTTGGATTTTTAGCAACTAAAGCAGTAGAGCTCTTCAAGAGAGCCCAAAAAATTATGCATAACAATGTTATCGTTCCCAAGTCTATGGATGTTGTGTTTCGAAGAATTAGATTTGTCATCCAAAAAGGATTTGTGGCACAACTTGTTGCTCGTCTCCATTAATCTCTATGTAATAACAAAATGTATCAAGTGACAGAGAATGTGTAATTGCCCATGTAAACAAGAACCTTAGTGTATCAAATCTATTTTTTTTACAATTAGATAATAAAAAGAAAAAAGAGTGGATGATACATATTAAGAGGGACGTCCACCATGGATGTCCCCCTTATTTATGTATTTCCCATCTTTTTTTTACTTGGTTGTATATTTCAATAACCAAATCTTTAATTTGTTGATTTATATTGGAATTTCAGTATCATAAAATAATTCTAAAATACTTGTGATAATTGCAAACAAGCCATCCAACAAATGTGAGTCACATTCGTAGGTCAAAATTAAATGTAAATCTAGTTTATATTCATTGCACAATGTCAATTCACTTCACATTATTATTGAATTTATGAATCATATTCATAATCAAGTCTCTATAAGATATTGTGAATCTTACCCATGACGTCCATGATTATTGTCAATAGTACTATCCATGATAGTTTAATCCAATTTAATTATCTTAGAATCCTCTATGTACATATTCAAAAACAATGCTAATTTTATCAATGTTGTTCTTGTAGTACCATGGATAACACTGTACAGGATAAGGTTATCCATAATAACTAAATCTAATTTAGTCATCCTAAATTTTTCTCTTTTCCTAACATTCCGATTTTTCTCTTTTTGAACAATCCTCATACTCCTTGAGGATAATGTACCTTCTCCACGGATACTTGGAGCCTTGTAGGTAAGGACATGGCGATAGTATAAAGCCACATACAATGACTTGGATAATGAGATACAATCTCATATCCAAATCTACAAGACCTCTCAGAGTTGTTTGATCATATAAGTGAGTGTACCCAATCTTCTCATTGTTTTCTAACTCAATTCATATCAATGTCCAACCTATGAACTAAGATTGCATAACTAGTCTACTGAGTTGAGTCAATAAAATCCAAACCTATTTCATTACTCCATTGGAATTGAAGCGTTGTGGTATACAATCAATTAAGATCACATCACTGTCGAGTATCGCTAATACGTGTACATCCTGTATATTGGAATACAATGATTAAACCCGTTGTTTGGATCTCTTTTGAATTGTCTCCCTCAGGGCTTTATTTGTAAGTTTCTCATTCAATCATTGGGATTTAGTATTGATCATATTCATTACAAAGGCATATAGCATACATACAAATCATGCCATATTTTCAAAATGAGAAGACCATCGATGGAACTTCGTTTATCTCAATGTCTCATGAGTGAACTCATGTCTTCTGGTTCAATAGTAAGGTTGTATGATGCCTTTCATAGATCGTATCACTCATATTTCCTTATATATACACTAGTGTGTTGTGCATAGACCTCGACTAGGTCATCAACCTAATAGTTTGCAAATGCACATACTCTTACATATAGTAATACATCTGTCTTCAGACAGAGGTGTGTGCCTATATCGTGACAATATATAATATATGTATTAGTTATCTTCATCTCACTATGTCAACTCTTTAACTCAACTCATCTAGTACCTTCAAATCTTTATTCCTATGCAGAGGACCTGCATCTGATACCTCCAATCTACTTTTTACAATTAGATAATATAAAGAAAAGGAGGGGATAATACATATTAGATGGGGACGTCCACCATGGTGGAGCCCGACTTAGATGTTCCCCTTATTTATGTATTTCTCATTTATTTTTTAGGGTTTTTATCAATTGTGCCCCTCTGAGATGTTGTAATTCCAGTTATACTCCTCCCTTTTCGGGAATATCAGTTATGCCCCCGACTTCTTATCATTTTATCACTTGTACCCCTCGGATTAGTTGTCCTCCATTTCTAATGCAAACGGCCATTAACTTTGAGGACACAACAGGAATTAGTTTTAAAAAATGGATTGAAATGTCCAACCCCTTCTTCTTCCTCCTCCTCCTCCTTAATCCTCTTCCTCTTCATCCCCCTTCTCTTCCTCCTCCCTGCCTCATGCTCCTCCACAATCTCCTCCCGACCACCTCCAACCCCTCCCTCCGCTCCTACGCTCCCCCTCTACGCCCCAAGTGAAGGATATGGTTAGATCCTTAAGTGCATCACGGAAGCGTGATCGTCGTATCGAATACGACGAAGAACGACTAGTCGCACTAGTTGTTCTATGCAGCGGAAATTAAAAATTTTCATGCGACGAAACCACATGATCCAAGAACACTTCTCGGATCGTTTAGTCTAAACCACAAACAAGTATTAGGTTTACCTCTTGAAGCGTGGTTGCGATCGAGTCTCTAAACAAAGATACCTCCTGTCTCAAGTCCGATCCGACAGAGGAGACGCTTGCGAGCGCGGGGATGAACCGCGTGCTTCTCGCAATCCATGTTGATGATCCAAGCGGCGGATCTCCTGATCTCGACACACGAGATCCGATGTCTTCTTCACGAGCGGGGCGCACCGAAGGAGATGGAGATCCACGAGCAAACCATCGGGCAGCATAACGACGATGTCGCGGCGATGGAGAACCTCTCTAGGGCATCCATGGTGGACGGCCACATGAGAGAGAAAGAGAGAGGACGTGTAGAGAGAATGAGAGAGAGAGAGAGATTTGTTGCCTCAACTTATGTGTCTAGAAGAGCAATGGGGTGCCTCTCCTTTTATAGGGTTTTGGGATCCATGGATCTCAATCCATGTGTCAACACAAATCCAATGGTCCACATCAATTTGTGTTTCTTTCAATGGTCATGATTTGTTGCTAAAAACACAACAACAATTAATTTAATTTAAATTAAATATATGTTGATAAATCAACACAATTTAATTACAAAATTAAATCATCAATACATGGAGATAATGAAAGGAGAGAAAGCCTCCTTCCATGTGGAGAGGGGGGACGGCCTCCCTTTCCTAATGGGAGTGGTGGCCGTCCACCCTCCTCCATTAGGAAGGTGGCTATTTCACCTTTTATGTAATCTCCATTATTTGCAACAACTTTTGTTGCAAATTATTTCACAAAAAATAAATCCAATTTATTTTGTGAACATTGCAATCATGCCATTGAAAAATTTGTGAATCACATTCACAACCCAAAACAAAATGTAAATTACATTTTCAATTTGATGTCCAATGTGAATCCAATTCACATTAACATTTAATTAACAAATGTAAATTACAAATAGCTCTCTCTTATATATTATAAATCACATTTATAATATATATGACTAATATGGATATTGCTATCCACATTATTCATATCCATGGTAATTTAAATCATATTTAATCATCTTGGATCTCTATTCTCTTGTGTCCAAATAATATGAATCACATTCACATTATTTACATCTTTGACAATTAAATCTCATTTAATTATCTAAGATAACTCTCTTTATAATATGAATCAAATTCATATCACTCATGATAATTAAATCACATTTAATTATCCATTTTCTCAATGGTCGGATACATAAATCAACAATAGAATTATCCATGAACTCCTTCAAGGATAATATGCTTTCTCCGCAGATACTTGGAGATAAGGACAGGGCGACTGTATTGTTCCACGTATAGTGACATGGATATTGAGATTGTATCTCAAATCCAGATCGCGGGCCTCCCATAGATGCTTGATTAAATCAAGACCGTAAATCTAATCTTCTCATTGTATCTGAATCACATTCAGATCAATGTCCAATACTTGGACCAAGATCAGATCACTTCTCTACTGAGAGGAGTCACTAAAATCCAGACCCGTTTCATCACTCCCTAGGAATGGAAGCGTCATGGTTATACAATCGTTTATGATCACATCACCCTCAGGTATTCCCAATACCTGTACATCCTGCATACTGGAAGACTCAGACTAAACCCGAAGTATTCGATCAACTTTATACTGTCTACTTCATGGTTTTATCAGTAAGTTTCTCATTCGATCATTGGGAGTCGGTATCGATCATATACTTTCCAAAAGCATATATCATACCTAGGTCTTGATCATATACTTTCCAAAAGTATATATCAAACCTACAAATTCAGTTAAGCTTCCAAAGCGAGACGACCGTGCGCACGGAATTTGATTCTTCCCAATATCTCATGAGTGAGCTCATGTCTTCCGGTTCAGTAACTGAACCTGTATGATCCCTTTGAGAGATCGTATTACTCATATGCCCTTATATGCGCACCAGCGCGCCGGTGTGTAGACCTTGATTAGGTCATCAACCTATTGGTCTGCCAAATGTACATACTTAGACATATAGCAACACATCTGTCTCCGGTCAGAGGATGCGTGCCTATATCCTGACAGCATACGATATAGGACTTTGGTTATCTCGATCTCGTTAAGTCAACTCTTTGACCTAACTAATCTGACACCTCCGAATCTCTATTCCTATGCAGAGGACCTGCATCAAGAGGTCGGTCAGATATCAGCCTTCAGAGATAAGGATTGCCATCTCCTACTCAGGCTGGAGATCATCTCTTAACAATCATCTGACGGTGCTTGATGAGTCCTCAATCTAACTCTTTAGATATTCATTCAAGCACCAGCCTCTATGATTCAATAGTTGAATCAACAGCTGTATGATCATCAAGATGGCCATGGTACATAACCCTAATTGTACTAAGGGACCTATTATGCAAATTATGTATTCTTCATTTCAGATTAAGGAGTGAATTGCAATAACATTTATTGCATAATGGATCGCCGTGGGCTCGCATTTCCAACAATCTCCCACTAGCCCAAAGAGCCATTAACGGGCTAATCATTTAAACCCGCACTCATGTGACAATCATAGGCTATTTAGAAAATAGCTAGGTAAGCTGATCAGTCACTCTGTTCCCGCGAGACTATGCCAAGTCCTTTTACGGCACTTGCATATCCCCAGTAACAGTGCTCGCATCTAATGCGAATGTTGCATCTCATGCAACCAATACTCAATCTAGTTGGTTACATTGTCCCTGACATCATAACCAGTATCCCCATAATCCTTATTAGAATACCTTCATTCCCGGAGATCTCTATCTCCTAAGGTATCTAAAGTTTAGACCTTTATAGATCACTATCTACATGGTCTTAAACTTTTGAAGATAAGACTTTGAGATTACTATCTCAAAAATCTCCTCATCTATGAAGATTTTGTTATTACTGCAATCAAGTGTTTTATCTCTACAGTAGGATTAGTAACATTTTACTACTCCCACTGCATGACAGACATCTGGTATTTGTACACTCTAGCATACACTCAGCTTCTCGTAACTAATGCACAAGTGCAAGTAGTTGTAGCATTTACTTCCTCAACTCTTTGAGGTGCTATCCCTTAAGATAGGTCAGTACCATATCTTAAGGGTTAGTAGCCTTTCTTGGAATTTCTATGAATAGAATATGTCCAAGGTATTCTACAAATGTGACAGTCCAATTATCCTCTTCTCTTGGCTTCTGAACAACTTCAGAACGAAGATCTAAGATGTATCTTTGAAATCATATTTCAAGATATGGAATAACCAGAGAATAAAACACTTATTATTAATCTTATATCATTTTAAATGATCAGGATATCATCTACATTCAGCAAGATGAACACAAAGGCACTCCCACTAAGCTTCACATGGCTCATCAAGATTCTATCTGAAATCATAACAATTATAATTCCATCAAATCTTATGGTCCAACTCAAAGAAGCTTATTTGAGTCCTTAAATGGATTCCTTATTTTGCACACCTTGCTTTCCTCAACCATGAAGCCCTGGGGCTACTTCATGTGAATATCCTCAGAGAGATATTCATAGAGGAATGCAATCTGGACTTACATCTTGAAGATGCAATAGTCAAGTTGTGCAACCAAGATTAGCAATATTCTGATGTTTTTAAGCATGGTCACCGAAGAGCAAGTCTCATCGCAAGCAATGTCTTCTCTTCCGATGTGTAGCTCATGGATACGAACCGTGCTTTGAAGGTCTCCGCCTTCTCATTAGGTTCCCTTTCTCTTGAAGATCCATTTACACCTTTACAGGTATTACCCATATAGGTGGATCCTCGAGGGTCCATATACAACACTTGTATATGAAGTCTACGTTAGACTTTTATTGCTAAAATCCATCTTTCCATGTCATGATCCTTAGGAGCTTCATCACATGAAGTCCGATCATTGTCAGACTTAACTGACACATGGAATACATCCTCAAACTCATTTGAAGAGGTATTATTGTTTCATCATTAATTGTCCTTTTTAGTTTCCAATTTCAGGAGCCTCATTATCTTCTCAAGATTAAATGAGTTCCTACACTTCATTTTCATCTTGATTCTCAAAGTCTCAACCTCCAAGAATCACATTCTCAGAGATGAGATATTTCAAGAATCTCAAGATCATAAAGTAGGTATCCAATACCATCCTTTATTTTCCTAATGAAGCAGCACTCTCAAGTGCTAGATTCCATCTTGCATGGAACCTTATTAAGGATATACATTGTAGTCTCTACTACACATATATACCTGGAAACTAAGGGATAATTATGCTAAAATTCATCATTGATAAGATCATGTCACACATGATCCAATTGTATCTGCCTATAACTCTATTGAGTTAAGGTGTGTTAGGAGGATTGAGATAGAAATGATATTCATATCTCTATAAGGTATTCTTTGAATTTATGTAACAGGTACTTGCTACCTAGATTAGATCAAATTCATTTTATCTTCCTTCAAACTTTTGGTTTTAAACCAAAAATAATGAAATCTTTGAACATTTCAAAGGTTTCTTAGGTGAAGAGAAGAAATCTCATATCATACATAATCATCAACCGATATCACATATCCATAATGTTTACTATGATATAGATGATCTACATACATCAATATGTATGAGATCCTGAATACCTTGACATCTTACACCTTTCTCTAAGAAGGGTGTATTGGACATTTTTCTTTGAATACAATATTCATAAGTATGTAAGTTTTGAAATTTTAGACATTCTAAAGTTTCATCTCTTACTAGTCTATTGATCAAATCAATAAACAAATGTCCAAAGCTTGATGCTAGATCATTGTCAAATGATCTTCATCCTCATATTGATCTTAAGTTTTAATTTCAGCATTTAGAAATGTTAATGAGCCATTCATCAATTTTCTAATTTAGTGGAGTCCACTAGATTTTAGATTACTATCTGAAATATCTCCATCATAACTCTTTATGATAGTTCTACCTCAGAATTCATGTTTATTTCCAACATTTAGAAACAAACAATGAGTGTATTCTTA
The DNA here is from genome assembly GCA_037367405.1 of Ottelia alismoides. Lineage (NCBI taxonomy): Eukaryota > Viridiplantae > Streptophyta > Magnoliopsida > Alismatales > Hydrocharitaceae > Ottelia > Ottelia alismoides. The sequence continues at coordinate 349,123 of JAZKJV010001028.1, read as the reverse complement.
TATCTAGGTCATAGAGACATTCTCTAAGACTAAGGACTCTCCCACTGAAATTAACAAGTCTATCAATCCAACAGAGATTGTTGCAACAATTGCATCAATATCCACGTGGATAACTATAAACCTTTAAGATCAAATTTTCCAGTCTTCTAAAACATATGCAACCTATTGCAAATGTCATCAGAAGATTGAGATACAATTATTTGACTTTATCTTATCAATGATTTATGTAGATTAATCTGATGCTCCATCCGAGTCCTTTGATAGTCATACTATCAACACATCAACTTATTGCAGTATTGGCATTCATCCAACTCTTCGGATGACATATGGAAGTCATAGATGTATAGTCAACTCTTTGACCATACTTCTTACTCGGGTCCAACCCATGCTTCCACTGCGCTCCCTTTATCTATAAGCAACCATTGCTTAAGACTAAGGATCTCTTATGTAAGAGCATTTCAACATTTATACATGCTTCATTAAATTCATACAATATGAATATTATGAAGCTTCATGAATGACCAGAGTATAGATAGTAGAATGATGACACTCATCATCTACATCCATCTAAACTCTTAAAACATAGGTTCAGGTAGGTACTCAAACAATTTGAATACACCATCTCTTATAGAGCCACCATTCTGCATGATGTAGTGAACCATCTCATTCATGTTAAATGTCAAGAGCACATATGTATGCCCGAATATCTTCATAAATTTTATAAGGATTATTGACAATTGCGATCATCATCGACATGTCACTTCCAAAGTACATCCGATGAGAGATCAAGACTATAGAGACATACAAACCCTAGGGTTGTAGTCTTATTATCTATTTAATTGTCATTCCTCATTATTATGAGGAAACTTGCTCATTGCAACCACATACATTATGTGTCCAACTGCAAGTACAATATCTGGATCATGAGTCCAATCCAAGATATTTCACTGGTTATTATTGAGTATATCATTGAGTGGGTTTTAATGAAGGATTATCTGAAATAAGAAATTTGCATAAATATATAAATATATATATTTTACTTTGATTTAGGATTTTTTTATATCAAAGTTGTCTTGTCTTGTCAACACTGAAAGTTCATTCCCTTAATCACTTTCAATGTAAGAGATATACTTACCATTATATCTCAACAAGATCTGTGATCTCCTTCCTTATCTTTGTTACATCCCAATAATATGAGAATCTGCAACTCGGATAAAAAGAAGCGGGAACACATTCCGCTTTGCAAGTCCAACTTGCATCTCCCAATTTGGTCTTTAACACCCGAGCCCACCACCCCTAAGGCGATGTTGACCCGTCGTTAATTGAACCAACCGTCAACAGGAATAGTACTCGCTATACGCAATCCAATATCGCCCCAATAATATGAGGATCCGATATTGGGGTCACTACGTATACGGCCTTACTCTTTCGAGAAGCAAAGAGTCCGATCCAGATGCGCTTGCATACAGGAGCTGTCACTTCGGACAGGCGTCTCCCACATACAATCCCTGGCGACGGAACCCTTCGCCTTGACGGGAGACCATGGATGTCACTTATGTGATCCTCCACCTCATATTCAAATTTTAATTAATTATCGTGAATCACATTCACATAATTAATTCTTCCAAGGGAATTATTAACTCTAATAATATTAGAGTATTTCAATCTTAATTGGATTCCAATTAATCTAATCATATTAAATTAATGATCCAATTAATATCCAACAAACATTTTAATAGTTACTTGAATAATGGTATTATCTCAAATACGTATTATTTCGAATTTTAATAATTAGAAAAATACATCTTAATCCCTCGGACATTATCTCGGCCCTACCCGCTGTCATGGCCAGTACCGACGAGAGTGGGACGGACCACATACGTTGCAACCCGCAACCCCAATGCTCTCCGACTAGGCACCATATCCGCCTCGGGAAAGGATAATGCCAAATTGATTAATTTGTACTTGAGATGATCATCGGTTCTTCAACCGAAATTGTACCATATAGTAATAATCAAAACATTTTTGATTAACATTATAATGAGATTTGCTAAACAAATCCCAAGTCCTATTCAAGCAACATGTTTGTTGGAATGTTGATCATGTAGATCATGTAACCAATCTTGATCTAGATCACATCTAATCATTTGTTGGTTAGGGCAAAGTCATTTAAGGGCATAATTATCATTAAATATTTCACAAATATTTATGCATAATTATTGCAGGAAATTAAATAATTTAATTTCACTAATTAATTAAATGACAATCACTAGGTTCTTGATTAGGAAAGTATTTTCAGCAGTGACCCTCACTTACTAAAAATATCATATCTCAATCAATTTAAATCCAAATTAAGCAAAGTAAATTTCTAAAGTTTGCTAACTTGATTTACAACAGAACCCAAGTGATTTGAACGCATTTCAAGGCGTTTCAAATCCGCAATTAACATCTTAATTACGTCATGATCCGCAGTCCCCGAAACAGTGGATACATGTTCACTAAAATGAGCATATCTAGAGCAAACGGAATCGAAATCACGCAAACTCAGATCCTACGGTTTCCTTATTTAATGGGGAATAAAATCCAAATATTATTTTCGTGTTTAAACAATTTAAACAGTGCCGAAAATAATATCAAAACAGAGATGCGAAAATGAAATGCAAGAAAACTTTCGCAAACCCTAATGAACCCAAGTCGTCCTCGGTTTATGGATCGTATCCAAAACCACCGACCTAAGGCTCTGATACCACTTGAAGGATATGGTTAGATCCTTAAGTGCATCACGGAAGCGTGATCGTCGTATCGAATACGACGAAGAACGACTAGTCGCACTAGTTGTTCTATGCAGCGGAAATTAAAAATTTTCATGCGACGAAACCACATGATCCAAGAACACTTCTCGGATCGTTTCGTCTAAACCACAAATAAGTATTAGGTTTACCTCTTGAAGCGTGGTTGCGATCGAGTCTCTAAACAAAGTGACCTCCTGTCTCAAGTCCGATCCGACGGAGGAGACGCTTGCGAGCGCGGGGATGAACCGCGTGCTTCTCGCAATCCATGTTGATGATCCAAGCGGCGGATCTCCTGATCTCGACACACGAGATCCGATGTCTTCTTCACAAGCGGGGCGCACCGAAGGAGATGGAGATCCACGAGCAAACCATCGGGCAGGATAACGACGATGCCGCGGCGATGGAGAACCTCTCTAGGGCATCCATGGTGGACGGCCACATGAGAGAGAAAGAGAGAGGACGTGTAGAGAGAATGAGAGAGAGAGAGATTTGTTGCCTCAACTTATGTGTCTAGAAGAGCAATGGGGTGCCTCTCCTTTTATAGGGTTTTGGGATCCATGGATCTCAATCCATGTGTCAACACAAATCCAATGGTCCACATCAATTTGTGTTTCTTTCAATGGTCATGACTTGTTGCTAAAAACACAACAACAATTAATTTAATTTAAATTAAATATATGTTGATAAATCAACACAATTTAATTACAAAATTAAATCATCAATACATGGAGATAATGAAAGGAGAGAAAGCCTCCTTCCATGTGGAGAGGGGGGACGGCCTCCCTTTCCTAATGGGAGTGGTGGCCGTCCACCCTCCTCCATTAGGAAGGTGGCTATTTCACCTTTTATGTAATCTCCATTATTTGCAACAACTTTTGTTGCAAATTATTTCACAAAAAATAAATCCAATTTATTTTGTGAACATTGCAATCATGCCATTGAAAAATTTGTGAATCACATTCACAACCCAAAACAAAATGTAAATTACATTTTCAATTTGATGTCCAATGTGAATCCAATTCACATTAACATTTAATTAACAAATGTAAATTATAAATAGCTCTCTCTTATATATTATAAATCACATTTATAATATATATGACTAATATGGATATTGCTATCCACATTATTCATATCCATGATAATTTAAATCATATTTAATCATCTTGGATCTCTATTCTCTTGTGTCCAAATAATATGAATCACATTCACATTATTTACATCTTTGACAATTAAATCTCATTTAATTATCTAAGATAACTCTCTTTATAATATGAATCAAATTCATATTACTCATGATAATTAAATCACATTTAATTATCCATTTTCTCAATGCTCGGATACATAAATCAACAATAGAATTATCCATGAACTCCTTCAAGGATAATACGCTTTCTCCGCAGATACTTGGAGATAAGGACAGGGCGACTGTATTGTTCCACGTATAGTGACATGGATATTGAGATCGTATCTCAAATCCAGATCGCGGGCCTCCCATAGATGCTTGATTAAATCAAGACCGTAAATCTAATCTTCTCATTGTATCTGAATCACATTCAGATCAATGTCCAATACTTGGACCAAGATCAGATCACTTCTCTACTGAGAGGAGTCACTAAAATCCAGACCCGTTTCATCACTCCCTAGGAATGGAAGCGTCATGGTTATACAATCGTTTATGATCACATCACCCTTAGGTATTCCCAATACCTGTACATCCTGCATACTGGAAGACTCAGACTAAACCCGAAGTATTCGATCAACTTTATACTGTCTACTTCATGGTTTTATCAGTAAGTTTCTCATTCGATCATTGGGAGTCGGTATCGATCATATACTTTCCAAAAGCATATATCATACCTAGGTCTTGATCATATACTTTCCAAAAGTATATATCAAACCTACAAATTCAGTCAAGCTTCCAAAGCGAGACGACCGTACGCACGGAATTTGATTCTTCCCAATATCTCATGAGTGAGCTCATGTCTTCCGGTTCAGTAACTGAACCTGTATGATCCCTTTGAGAGATCGTATTACTCATATGCCCTTATATGCACACCAGCGCGCCGGTGTGTAGACCTTGATTAGGTCATCAACCTATTGGTCTGCCAAATGTACATACTTAGACATATAGCAACACATCTGTCTCCGGTCAGAGGATGCGTGCCTATATCCTGACAGCATACGATATAGGACTTTGGTTATCTCGATCTCGTTAAGTCAACTCTTTGACCTAACTAATCTGACACCTCCGAATCTCTATTCCTATGCAGAGGACCTGCATCAAGAGGTCGGTCAGATATCAGCCTTCAGAGATAAGGATTGCCATCTCCTACTCAGGCTGGAGATCATCTCTTAACAATCATCTGACGGTGCTTGATGAGTCCTCAATCTAACTCTTTAGATATTCATTCAAGCACCAGCCTCTATGATTCAATAGTTGAATCAACAGCTGTATGATCATCAAGATGGCCATGGTACATAACCCTAATTGTACTAAGGGACCTATTATGCAAATTATGTATTCTTCATTTCAGATTAAGGAGTGAATTGCAATAACATTTATTGCATAATGGCTCGCCGTGGGCTCGCATTTCCAACACCAAGCTCCCCCCCTCCACCGCTAGCACCTCCCTCCATCCCAAGCTCCTCTCCCCGCATATGTGTTTCTGATGAATCTCGAATTCATCACTCTAAATCTCATTTATTAAGCTCAAATCCCTTAAAATCAACAGCATTCTGGCATCTATTCTGCATAATTAGCATTCATGCATGATTTCAAAGGAATTGCATTTTAGCACAAATTTTTGCACAAAATAAGAAGCCAAAAATCTCAGCCAAAAATGACCTGTAAATAGCCTAACTTCCCCAATTTTTAACTCATTCATGCTAACTCCGAATAAGCCAAAACCACCTCCATTGTGTATATATCACTAACAAGAATAAAGGAAAAATACAAAAAAATAACTAACCCAAATAAGTGGACCAAAAACCCAAACATAGTTTTAGGATTTCCGGACTAAAAACCTCATATCTTCCTCATCCAGTGTCTGATTTAATCCTACTCACTTTTGAACTAATGTACATTCAATTACCTTCAAAACGAGACCAAGTTCAAGTGAATCGGAGCTCATATATGAAAGTTAGGTTTTGGGCCTCTTTTGTATATTGTATATTTTAACGATTTTTTATCTAATATTTTATGTACATATTTCATTTATTAATAAAAATCAAAAAAATTAGATTAATGTGTAATTATTTATCTCTGATTTATCATATTTTTTCGGATTTTTATCTGATCTAAAGAATGACATAAAAATTACAAAACCCTAAAATCAAGGTGTTCTATGTACATGGGATACCCCAAAAATACCACTTTATGCAAATGATCGATTTTAGTTTTGATGTCTTCATAAAAGTTGTAGATCTCATCGAGACGAGCAATTTTCGTGAGAAACTTTTTTGATCCGAGGTCATTTACTATTTTTTATCGATTTTACAAAATCTTTTATTTTCGAATTTTGTGGTGCTGACATGTGGCAGCTCCTGGAGCCGCCACGTGTCAGTCATTTTCCACCTTTTTAATATATCATTTTTATAAAAAAAATAAAAATAAAAAATAAAGTGGACGCACGTGCGCCGCACGTGCCTCCAAGGCACGTGCTCCGCACGTGCGTCCCCCTCCTTCGCCTCATGTCGCCACGTGGCATCTGCCTAGCCGTCCTATCTCGGCCAATCGGACGGCCCTGGCGGTCGTCTTCCCCATCGATCCCCTTCCTAATCAAGACCTCCGCCGCGAATCCCATCTCCCTCGTGAATCTCGCCGCCGCATTCCTCCTTTCTCCGATTCCCCCGCGATCCTCCATGTCGCCGACCTACTCCGCGATTTTCGCGCGCCGCCTCCTATCAAATCTAATCCCCAAATCCTCCCCCCATCTCCTGCCATACCCAACCCTCTCCCAGCCTATAAAAGATCCCTCGCCACCTCCAGAGAACCCATCCGTCGGTTGCAGTTCATCGTGACGGAGCTCGGTGGTGACAGCCCAAGCTCCTCTTCATTCCCGACGAGATCTGAGGCGCTAACTGCCTTCGTTGCATCAGTGTCTTCCCCGACGATGTGCTCCTACTCCGGTCAACTCCGTCGAGCCAAGTTCTTCCCTTCGACTCCAATAGACCGCCCTTCACCGACAATCAGTACGCCGCCAACATCGCCAACTACGTCGCGACATCTCCGCCCCCAAGCTCCTCCGACCGCAGTGCCACCTTCGTCTTCACCTTCTCTGACATGGCCCATCAGCCCCAACGCATATCTCCAACGTCGCCTTGGCCGCCAGCAGCCGCCCAATGGAATACAACCGACCTCCGTTCCTCTTCCGCAATGCACGAAGCCCACCTCTGTTCCTCCCCTCGCTGCGTCGGGCACGTAGCCTGAGGCCCCAGCACGTGCCACGCACGTGCATGGGGAACGGCCTCCAGTGCTCATCCCCATGGGTCACGTGCCCCGCATGTGACCGCGTGGGTAAATTGCAAGAAACTCCCCAGTCATTCCGTTATTTGTGCGCCGGTCCAAGCCGCCCAAGGAGCATGTGCAAGGCACGTGCTACCTTGGGTATTTTGCAAAAAACACCCCTATCATTGGTAAATTACAATTAAATCCCCCCAGTGCATTTTATTTATTTTATTTAAATTGCATTTATACCCCTGTCTTCCCCCTCTGTTTTGAACCTCTTTTCTACATTATTTTATTAATCCAAAATTAACACGATGTTTGTTAATCAATTCTCTACATTTTGACATATTGTGGACATTTTTGTGATTCATGGTTAATTAATAATTAATTGGTTGGTGGAAATTTATATATTTTGCCAAATTTGTGCTCTGAAATTTGTAGTTGATTAACCGTCGCTGTAAAAATTCTCGAAAAATCATATATTGTAGGGTTAATTGTGCTTAACATTGTGCCCAAAAAGAATTGCATTTGCATGCATAAATTGCCCTGTAAAAATCATTTTGCATATTTAAATATTTGATTTTTAATAGAGATCTCACATTTTCGAGAGTTAGGATTTTTCTTAGATCAATCACCTAGTGATAGATCTTAGATAATTTTATCCCTCGAAAATAATTAGGTTTAAAATTTATTATAATTAAAAATTGAAATTCATTCTGTGTCCATTTAAAAATTCATAAAAAATTCATATTGCATCCAAAAATCCCAAAAAATTACAGTGCATTCATTTCATCATATTTACATTGTGGCCAAGTTTCATATTTTTCAGACATCGTTTTGTCGTAATTTACATTTTAGTCCCTAAAATAGGCCAAAAGTGCACATTTTGCATCCCTTAATTGCATTGGAAATTCCAAAAAAAAAGACCGCCTTGAAAACCATACACGAATTTTGATAGACATAATTCTAGGTTGTTCCTTTGCCTCCTTGTGATCGACCTTGGGGCTTGCCAAAGTAAAATAAACATAAAACCACACGATTAAAAATTGAACATATTATTTGTGGTTATTTTCTTGACAGTTTCCGATTGCCGCCTACAAGGCACGACAAATAAAAATACATTTTTAACTCGGCATTTCTGGATACGTCAGATGGCGCCGTTGCCGGGGAGACTATGCGAGTTTCTTTTCTGGTAGTGTGGAAATCTAAAGACCGGAGTACGGGTTGAAATAAAGCTTCGGAAAAGGGATGGACGGCTGGACACAATTTTTTCTAAGACCCCAAAAAATGTACGGAAATAAAAAGATTCTATATCCGTAGGGGCAAAACAAGATCCAAGAAGAACCACCGAAAATTCCAAATACAAAGAAGCATTCTACCAAATAAATATCTGACCAAAAAGGTCCAAGCTTCAAGAAACCTACAGATCTTGGTGGAGACTCGGCTACACTGGCCATCTCCACAAGGAGAGGTGACTACATTGGCCACCTTCCAGTTCTTTTCTTATTCTTCTAACTTCTCCCCCAATTCGATTGTGAACACAACGCGACAGACCTTAGAAGGAAATACCTGACTCCCCGAGGACAAGTTACTGGAGAGGAGGTTTGCGCGGTAGTCCGGCATTCTGGGTGGGAAGAGCTAAACCCTTTCACACACATGAGTCAATTGTTCAATGTTCATAGGGTATGCTTTGGGAAAATGATTGATCTAAGATGACTTCTGAGCCGAAACTGTAGCAATGATATGTAAAACTTGAGGGCTGTTGATTTTAAAATTCTAAGACTCACAGAAGTTCCGCCACACTATCAATCCAAAGGTTGAGTCCAGTTTCACTTTCACCTTCAGCTCATGGTCTTGGTATGGAACCCAATCTCATTTCACCTTATGTTATTTCTTTTTAATGCTCAGGGACGAGCATGCTTTAAGTATAGGGGGATGATGAATCTCGAATTCATCACTCTAAATCTCATTTATTAAGCTCAAATCCCTTAAAATCAATAGCATTATGGCATCTATTCTGCATAATCAGCATTCATGCATGATTTCATAAGAATTGCATTTTAGCACAAATTTCTGCACAAAATAAGAAGCCAAAAATGACATGTAAATAGCCTAACTTCCCCGATTTTTAACTCATTCATGCTAACTCCGAATAAGCCAAAACCACCTCCACTGTGTATATATCACTAACAAGAATAAAGGAAACATACAAAAAAATAACTAACCCAAATAAGTGGACCAAAAACCGAAACCTAGTTTCAGGATTTCCGGACTAAAAACCTCATATCTTCCTCATCCAGTGTCCGATTTAATCTTACTCACTTTTGAACTAATGTACATTCAATTACCTTCAAAACAAGATCAAGTTCAAGTGAATCGAAGCTCATATGTGAAAGTTGGGTTTTGGGCCTCTTTTGTATACTGTATATTTTAACGGTTTTTGACCTAATATTTTATGTATAAATTTCATTGATTAATAAAAATAAAAAAATAGATTAATTTGTAATTATTTATCTCCGATTTATCGTATTTTTTTCGGATTTTTATCTGATTACAAAAATGACACAAAATTACAAAATCCTAAAATCAAGGTGTTCTATGTACATGGGATACCCCAAAAATACCACTTTATGCAAATGATCGATTTTATTTTTGATGTCTTCATGAAAGTTGTAGGTGTCATCGAGATGAGCAATTTTCGTGAAAAACTTTTTTGATCCGAGGTCATTTACTATTTTTTATCGATTTAACAAAATCTTTTATTTTTGAATTTTGTGGTGCTGACACGTGGCAGCTCCTGGAGCCGCCATGGGTCAGCCATTTTCCTTCTTTTTATATTCGTTTTTATAAAAAAAATAAAAAAATAAAGTGGACGCACGTGCGCCGCACGTGCCTCCCACGTGCTCCGCACGTGGGCCCCCCTCCTTCGCCTCCTGTCGCCACGTGGCGTCCGCCTGGCCGTCCAATCTCGGTCGATCAGACGGCCCTGGCGGTCGTCTTCCCCATCGGTCCCCCTTCCCAATCGGGACCTCCACCGCGAATCCCATCTCCCCCGCGAATCTCGCCGCATCATTCCTCCTTTCTCTGATTCCCACACGATCCTCCATGTCGCCGACCTCCTCCGCGATTTTCGCGCGCCTCCTATCAAATCTAATCCCCTAATCCTCCCCAATCTCCTGCCATCCCTGACCCTCTCCCAGCCTATAAAAGATCCCTTGCTACCTCCAGAGAACCCATCCGCCGGTTGCAGTTCATCGTGACGGAGCTCGGTGGTGACAGCTCGAGCTCCTCTTCATTCCCGACGAGATCCGAGGTGCTAACTGCCCTCGTTGCATTAGCGTCTTCCCCGACGACGTGCTCCTGCTCCGATCAACTCCGTCGAGACAAGTTCTTACCTTCGACTCCAACAGACCGCCCTTCACCGACAACCACTACGCTGCCAACATCACCAACTACGCCGCGACATCTCCGCCCCCAAGCTCCTCCGACTGCAGCGCCACCTTTGCCTTCACCTTCTCCGACACGGCCCATCAGCCCCAACGCCTCCGTGTCAACATCTCCAATGCTGCCTTGGCCGCCAGCAATCGCCCACCGGAATACAGTCGACCTCCGCTCCTCCTCTGCAACGCACGTGGCCCACATCCGTTCCTCCCTCGCAGCGTCGGGCACGTAGCCCGAGGCCCCAGCACGTGTGCCACGCACGTGCGTGGGGAACAACCTCCAGTGCTCATCCCCACGGGTCACGTTCCCAGCACATGACCGCGTGAGTAAATTGCAAGAAGCCCCCCAGTCATTCTGTTATTTGCGCGTCGGTCCAAGCTGCCCAAGGAGCACGTGCTACCTTGGGTATTTTGCAAAAAACACCCCCTATCATTGGTAAATTACAATTAAATCCCCCAGTGCATTTTACTTATTTTATTTAAATTGCATTTATACCCATGTCTTCCCCCTATGTTTTGAACCTCTTTTCTACAATATTTTATTAATCCAAAATTAGCATGATGTTTGTTAATCAATTCTCTACATTGTGACATATTGTGGTCATTTTTGTGATTCATGTTTAATTAACAATTAATTGGTTGGTGGAAATTTATATATTTTTCCCAATTTATGCTCTGAAATTTGTAGTTGATTAACCGTTGCTATAAAAATTCTTGAAAAATCATATATTGTAGAATTAATTGTGCTTGACATTTTGCACAAAAAGAATCGCATTTGCATGCACAACTTGCGCTGTAAAAATCATTTTGCATATTTCAATACTTGATTTTTAATAGGTATTAGATATCACATTTTCGAGAGTTAGGATTTTTCTTAGATCAATGACCTAGTGATAGATCTTGGATAATTTTATCTCTTGAAAATAAGTAGGTTTAATATTTATTATAATTAAAAATTGAAATTCATTCTACGTGCATTTAAAAATTCATAAAAAATTCATATTGCATCTACAAATCCCAAAAAAATTATAGTGCATTCATTTCATCATATTTTACATTGTGGCCAAGTTTCATATTTTTGGGACGTCGTTTGATCGAAATTTACGTTGTAGTCCCTAAAATAGGCCAAAAGTGCATTTTGCATCCCTTAATTGCATTAAAAATTCCAAAAAAGACAACCTTGAAAACCGTACACGAATTTTGATAGACATAATTCTAGGTTGTTCCTCTGCCTCCTTGTGATCGACCTTGGGACTTTCCCAAGTAAAATATACATAAAACCACACGAATAAAAATTGAACATATTATTTGTGGTATTTTCTTGACCGTTTCCGAATGCTGCTTACAACGCACAACAAATAAAAACACATCCTTAACTCGGCATTTCCGGATACGTCAGTTTCCCCCTCTGTGCCCGAAATCCTCCCTCCACCCTCACGCCTCTCCCTCCACCTCGAGCTCCTCCCACGACCCTAGCGCCTCCGCCCCCACGCCTCCTCGCCCCCTCCCCCAACTCCTCTCCCCTACCCTCGCTCCTCTTCGCGCCCTGTTTGCCCCCAGCTCCTTCCCTCTGCCCTAGCATCTCCACCCCCGCGCCTCCCCCTCCGCCCATACTCCTCCCCCTTGTCCTCCTCTCCTCCGCCCCAGGCGCATCTCTCCACCCACATACCTCCCCCTCTGCCCCCCCAGGTCCTCCCCCTGCTCCTACACCTCTCCTCCACCCCGTACCTCCCTTTCCACCCCTAGCTCCTCCCCCACCTAGCAGGCCACCTCCGCTCCATGGTCCTCCCCCTGCGCCCTCCTCCACCTAGATCTAGCTCCTCCCTCTGCCTCGAGGTCCTCCCCCTGTGCCCTCCTCCACCTAGAGCAAGTTCCTCCCCTCTATTGTAGTTGTCAAGACCCTAGAGGGGAAGGGGATAAAGGATGAGGTGGTCGACCTCATTGTCGAGAACTCATGACCTCATCGTCGACCATGCTGCTATTGATGGTGAACGACGGAGGAGAAGGGGATGTATGGGGAGGTGGTCGGAGGAGGAAGGGTTGGAGGGTGAGGAGAAGGAAGGAAGAGTGAAAGTGGTATGTGGACTTTTTTTCAGATATGCCCCTCTCAACTGTACCATAGTTTGAGAAAACCATGATTACGTTCAAAGTATTGACAGCTAAAGTAATATAGGGGCACAAGCGATAAAACAACAAAAAGTCGGGGGCACAACTAATATTCCCCAAAAGGGAGGGGCGTAACTGAAATAGCAACATCTAAGAGGGGCACAATTGATAAAAAATCCATTTTTATTTACTTAGTTGTAATATTTCAATAATTAAATATTTAATTTGCTGATTTATATTGGAATTTTAGTATCATGAAATAATTCTAAATTACTTGTGATAGTTGTACTTGACATCCAATAAATGTGGATCACATTCATAGGCGAAAACTAAATGTAAATCCAATTTATATTTCTTGCATAATATGAATTCACTTCACATTATTTATTGAATCTGTGAGTCATATTCACAATCAAGTATTTATAAGATATTATGAATGTTATCCATAGTATCCATGATTACTGTCAATAAGTACTATCTACATTATCTTATCCATGATAGTTAAATCTAATTTAATTATCTCGTAATTCTCTCAGTGCAGATCTAAAAACAATGTAAATTTTATCCACATCATTCTTGTAGTACAATAGATAACACTATAAAGGATATTGTTATCCATATAATTAAATATAATTTAACTATTTTAAAATTTTCCTCTTTTCCTAACATTCAGATTTGTCTTTTGTGAACAATCATCAGAGTCCTTTGAGGATAATGTACCTTCTCCATGGATACTTAGAGGTAAGTATGGGATGATTGTATAAAAACATATACATTGACTTGGATAATGAGATATAATCTCATATCCAAATCTACAAGACATCTCGAAGTTGTCTGATCATATAAGTTTGTATCCAATCTTCTTTCTGAATCCAATTCAGATCAATGTCCAACCTATGGACTCAGATTGGATAACTAGTCTACTAATTTGAATCAATAAATTCTAAACCTATTTCATCACTCCATTGGAATCGAAGCATCGTGGTATACAATCAATTAAGATCACATCGTTGCCGAGTACTACTAATACACGTACATCCTGTGTATTGGAATACAATGATTAACCCAATGTTTGGAACTCTTTTGAATTGTCTCCTTCAGAATTTTATTTGTAAGATTCCCATTCAATCCTTGGGATTTTGTATTGATCATATTCTTTATAAAGGCATATAACATACATACAAATCATTTCCTATTTCCAAAACAAGACGACCGTCGATGGAACTTGGTTTATCTCAATTTCTCATGAGTGAGCTCGTGTCTTCGGGTTCAATAGTGAACTTATATGATGCCTTTGACAGATCATATCACTCATATGTCCTTATATGTACACTAGTGCATCGTTGTATAAACCTTGATTGTGTCATCAACCTAATAGCTTGCAAATGCACATACTCGTACATATAGTAACATATATGTCTTCGGTCAGAGGTGTGTACCTATATCGGACAGTATACAATATAGGTTTTAGTTATCTTCATCTCACTATGTCAACTCTTTAACTCAACTCATCCGATACCTCCAAATCTTTATTCCTATACATAGGGACTACATCGAGAAGTCGCTCGGATGTCAACGTTTGGAGCAAGGATTTCCATCTTATTCTTAGAAGAATATCCTTTCTTGATAATCATTTGATTTAATTTAATTTAATTTAATATATATTGAATAATAATCAATATAAATTAATTTTAATTAAATCAATTATTCATAGAGATAATAGGAAGGAGGCAAGCCTCCTTCCATTTGAAAAGGGAACGTCCATGAATTCCAAATAGGAATTGGTGGACATCCACCCTCCTCATTAAGAAGGTTGCTAGACATATTATCTCATGATTATCTCCATTATTTACAACAACATTTATTGTAAATTATTTCACATAAAAATCATAATTATTTTGTGAACATTGCAATCATGTCATTGGAAATTTGTGAATTACATTCATAACCCAAAAAATGTAAATTACATTTTCAATTAATTATCCAATGTGAATCCAGTTCACATTCACATTTAAATTGTAAATGTTATTTACAAATAGCTCTTATATATATATATTATAAATGACTATATTAATATTATATATATATATGGATAATGATATCCACATTATTCATATTCATGATAATTAAATCTCATTTAATTGTCTTGGATCTCTATTCTCATGTGTCCCCAAATAATATGAATAACATTCACATTATTCACATATTCTGATAATTAAATCACATTTAATTATCTTAGATAACTCTCGTTATATGTTCAAATAATATGAATCAAATTTATATTATTCATGCTAATTAAATAACATTAAATCATCCATTTTTCTCAATGCTCGGATATAATATCAACAATGAAATTTTCTTGATTTCTTTCAATAATAATGTGTTTTCTCCGCGTGCACTTGGAGATAAGGACAAGATGATTGTACATTCCATATATAGTTACTTGGATATTGAGATCACATCTCAAATCCAGATCTTGGGGACCTCCCATTGATGTTTGATTAAATCAAAACTGTAAATCTATTCTTCCCATTGCATCTGAATCCCATTCAGATCATTGTCCAACATTTGAACCAAGATCAGATTACTTCTCTATTGAGAGGAGTCACTAAAATCCAAAAGTGTTCCATCACTCCATAGAAATAGAAGCATCATGGTTATACAATCGTTTATAATCACATCACCCTCATTTATTCCTAATACATGTACATCCTGCATACTGGAAGGCCTAGAATAAAGTTCAAGTTTTAGATCAATTTATATTGTCTCCTTCAGAGTTTAATCATTAAGTTTCTCTTTTGACTATTGGGAGTAGGTATTGATTGTATACTTTCCAAAAGCATATAGCATACCCATGTGTTGATCATATACTTTCCAAAAGCCTATATCAAAACCACAAATTCAGTCGAGCTTCCAAAGTGAGACGATCATGCACGGAATTCGATTCCCAATATCTCATGAGGGAGCTCATGCCTTCCAGTTCAGTAAATGAACATGTATGATCCCTTTGAGAGATTGTATTACTCTTATGCCCTTATATGCATACCAGTGC
Organism: Ottelia alismoides; assembly: GCA_037367405.1. NCBI lineage: Eukaryota > Viridiplantae > Streptophyta > Magnoliopsida > Alismatales > Hydrocharitaceae > Ottelia > Ottelia alismoides. Next base: position 333,283 of record JAZKJV010001028.1, on the reverse strand, counting down.
ACTGGTGTTTAGACCTTGATTAGACCAACAACCTATCAGTCTGCCAAATGTACATACTAAAATATATAGTAATACATATCTCTTCGGTCAGAGGATGTATGCCTATATCATGACAGCATATGACAAAGGTCTTTAGTTATCTCGATCTCGCTAAGTCAACTCTTTGACCTAATTTATTTAACACATTCGAATCTTTATTTCCTATGTAGAGGACATGCATCAAGAGGTCATTTAGATATCAAACCATTAGATAAAGGATATCCATCTCCTACTCATACTGGAGATCCTCTCTTAACAATCATTTGACGGTGCTTGATGAGTCCTTAATCTAACTCTTTAGATAGTCATCCAAGCACCAGCCTCTATGATTCAACATTTGAATCTACAGTTGTATGATTATTAAGATGGCCATGGTACATAATCCTAATTGTACTAATGGACCTATTATTAAATTAATTATTTGTTATTTCAGATCATAGAATGATATTTGCAATAACATTTATTGCATAATGTCTCTCTGTGGGTTCGCATTTCCAACAATCTCCCACTGTCTCAAAGAGCCATTAATGGGCTAATATTTAAACCCACACTCATATGACAATCATAGGCTATTTAAAAAAATAGCTACATAAGTTGATCAGTCACTCTGTTGTCACGAGACTACGCCAAGTCCTTTTTGACACTTGCCTACCTCCTAGTAACAGTGCTCGCATCCAATGCGAATGTTGCATCTTATGCAACTAACACTCAATCTTGTTATTATAGTATTTTTAACACTACAATTCAATAATATTTATAACCAATACATAATTTCTATTATCCTTATCAGAATGCCCTTATTCCTTGAGTCCTTTATCTCCTAAGACTAAGATCTAGTCTTTAATCTTATAAGGCATATGTTGTTAAGATATTTTACATCACTATCTATAAAGTCTTAAGTTCTTGAATATAAGACTTTGAGATCACTATACCAAAAAAATTTCTTTTTTGAAGTGTTTTTATTACTTCAAATAAGTGTTTTCTCTCCATAATAGGATTAGTAACAATTTGCTATTCCCACTGCATGGCAGACATCAGGTTTTATACACATCTAACTTACATTAAGCTTCCCAAAGCTGATGCACTAAGGAATATAGCTTGGGTATTCACATCCTCAACTCTTTGAGGTGATATCCCGTTAAATAGGTCATTATCATATCTTAACTGAAAGAAGCATTCCTTGGAATTTTTTCAAAAATGGAACATGTCCATGGTGTACCACTAATGTGACAGTCCCAATACCCTCTTCTCTTAGCTTCTGAACATCTTCAGAACTAAGATCTAAGAGGTATCCTTGCAAACATATCTCAAGGTATGGAATAGACATACCATAAAACATTTGTTATCATCTTTATATCATTCCAAATGATTTGGATTTTATCTATATTTAGCACAATGAATACAATGGCATTTCCACTAAGATTCACATGGTTCATCAAGATTCTATTTGAAATCATAACATTTATATTCTCATCAAATCTAATGTTCCAACTACTAGAAGCTTATTTGAGTCCATAGATTGATTTCTTTATCTTGCACACCTTGCATTCCTCATCCATGAAGTCATGGGGCTACTTCATATGAATGCCCCCGAAGAGATATTCATAGAGGGATGCAATCTTGACTTCCATCATTAGGTGCCATAGTCAAGTTGTGTAGCTATAGTTAGCAATATTTAGATGGGTTTAGGCATGGTCACTAAAGAGCAAGTATCATCACAAGCGATGCCTTCTCTTCGTGTGTATCTTGTGAATACGAGCCGTGCTTTGAAGGTCTATACCTTCTCATGAGGTTCCCTCTTTCTCTTGAAGATCCATTTACACCTTAACAGATCTTACCCATATAGGTGGATCCTTGAGGGTCCAAATACAACACTTGTATATGAAAGTCCACACAACCAGGTAAAAAATCATTTGACTATTGGGAGTTGGTATCGATCATATTCTTTCCAAAAGCATTTATCTTACCCATGTATTGATCATATACTTTCAAAAAGCATATATTAAACCTACATAAGTCAAGCTTCTAAAGAGAGACGAACGTGCATGGAATTTAATTCCTAAGATCTCATGATGGAGCTCATGTCTTTTGGTTTAGTACACGAACCTGTATGATCCCTTGAGAGATCATATTACTCATATGCCCTTGTATGCACACCAACGCACTGGTGTATATACCTTGACTAGGCCATCAACCTATCAGTCTGCCAAATGTACATGCTTAAATATATAGTAATACATTTCTCTCCGATCAGAGGATGTGTGCCTATATCATGATAGCATATGACATAGGTCTATGGTTTTCTCGATCTCGCTAAGTCAAGTCTTTGACCTAACTTATCTAACACCTTTGAATCTCTATTTCCTGTGCATCGGATCTGCATCAAGAGGTCGGTTAGATATCAACCCATTAGAGAAAGGATTTCCATCTCCTACTCAGGCTGGAGATCCTCTCTTAACAATCATTTGACGGTGCTTGATGAGTCCTCAGTCTAACTCTTTAGATATTCACCCAAGCACCAGCCTCTATGATTCAACATTTGAATCTACAGTTGTATGATCATTAAGATGGCCATGGTAAATAATCATAATTATACTAATGGACCTATTATTAAATTAATTACTCTTCATTTCATATCAGGGATGATATTTACAATAACATTTATTGCATATGGCTCTCCGTGGGCTCGTATTTCCAACAATATCGCATTGTCTTAAAGAGCCATTAATTGGCTAATATTTAAACCCACACTCATATGACAATCATAGGCTATTTAGAAAAATATCTACGTAAGTTGATCAGTCACCTTGTTCCCAAGAGACTACGCCAAATCCTTTTTTGGCACTTGCCTATCTCATAGTAACAATTCTCACATCCAATGCGAATGTTGCATCTTATGCAACTAATACTCAATCTTGTTATTATAGTGTTTTTAACACTACAATTCAATAATCGTTATAATCAGTACGGGGCTTGTATTACTTTATCATAATGCCCTTATTCCTCGAGTCCTCTGTCTCTTAAGACTAAGATCTAGCCTTAAGTCTTATAAGGCATATGTTGTTAAGACCTTTTCGATCACTATCTATGAAGTCTTAAGTTCTTGAAGATAAGACTTTGAGATCACTATCTCAAAAAAATATATTCTTTGAAGGTGTTTTTATTAATTCAAATAAGTATTTTATCTCCACACTAGGATTAGTAACAATTTGCTATTCCCACTGCATGCCAGACATCTGGCTTTTATACACATTTAACTTACACTAAGCTTCTGAAAGCTGATGCACTGCGGAATATAGCTTGAGTATTCACATGCTCAACTCTTTGAGGCGATATCCATTTAAAATAGGTCATTACCATATCTTATGGGAAAGAATCATTCCTTGGAATTTTCCCAAAAATGGAACATGTCCATGGCGTACCACTAATGTGACAGTCCCAATACCCTCTTCTCTTTGCTTCTAAACATCTTCAGAACCAAGATCTAAGAGGTATCCTTGCGATCATATCTCAAGGTATGGAATAGACAGACCATAAAACATTTATTATCATCCTTTATCATTCCAAATGATTAGGATTTTATCTACATTTAGCACGATGAATACAATGGCACTCCTACTAAGCTTCACATGGTTCATTAAGATTCTATCTGAAATCATAACATTTATAATCTCATCAAATCTAATGTTCCAACTACTAGAAGCTTATTTGAATTCATAGATGCATTTCTTTAGCTTGCACACCTTGCATTCCTCATCCATGGAGTCATGGGGACACTTCATATGAATGTCCCCGGAGAGGTATTCATAGAGGGATGCAATCTTGACTTACATCATTAGGTGTCATAGTCAAGTTGTGTAGCTATAGTTAGCAATATTATGATGGGTTTAGGCATGGTCACTAAAGAGTAAGTCTCATCACAAGTGATGTCTTCTCTTCGTGTGTATCTTGTGGATACAAGCCATGCTTTGAAGGTCTATACCTTCTCATGAGATTTCCTCTTTCTCTTGAAGATACATTTACACCTTAACAGTTCTTACCCATATTGGTGGATCCTCGAGGGTCCATATACAACACTTGTATATGAAGTCTACTTTATTGCTAACATCCATCTTTCCATATTTCCATCTTCAAGAGCTATACTTTATTGCTTTGAAGGTCTATACTTCAAGATACAACACTTGTATATGCTTGTATATGCTTTGAAGGTCTTCAAGATACAACACTTGTATATGCTTTGAAGGTCTATAATTTATTGCTAACATCCATCTTTCCATGTCATGATCCTCAGAAGCTTCATCATATGAAGTCAGATCATTGTCATATTTAACTGACACATGGAATCCATCATCAAACTCATTTGAAGAGGTATGAGTGTTTCATCTTTAATTGTCCTTTAGTTTCCATTTTTAGGAGCTTCATTATCTTATCAAGATTCAATGAAATCCTTAACTTCATTTTCATCTTGATTCTTAAGAGAGTCAACCTTTAATAATTATATCCTTAGATATGAGATCTTCTAATAATCTAAAGGTCATAAAGTAGGTATCCAATACCATCCTTTATTTTCCAAATGAAGAAGCATTCTCTTGTGCTATATTCTAGCTCACATGCATGGAATCTTATTAAGGATATATATTATAGTCTCTATTACATATATACCTGGAAACTAAGAGGTAATTATGCTAAGATTCATCATTGATCAAATCATGCCACACATGATCTAATTGTATCTTCCTACAACTTTTTTGAGTTTAGGCGAGTCAGGAGGATTGAGACAGAAATGATAGTACTTTCACCAAAAGGTATTCCGTGAATTTATCTAATAGCTACTTGCTATCTTGATTAGATCAAACTCTTTCATCTTCCTTCAAACTTTGGTTCTAAACCAAAATTGTGAAGTCTTTAAACATTTCAAAAAATGGTGAAAAGAAATCTCATATCACAAAAAACATCAATTGATATCACATATCATTAATGGTTATTATGATACATATGATCCACATACATCAATATGCATGAGATCTTGAACACCTTGACATCTTACACCAATTCCAGAGAAGGGTGCATTGGAAATTTTTACTCTGAATACAATATTCACAAGTATGTAAGATTTGAAATTTTAGACATTCTGAAGTTTCATCTCTTACTAGTCTATTGATCTCATCAATAGACATATGTCCAAGGCTTGATGCCAGATTATTGTCAAATAATCTTCATCATCCTATTGATCTTTTAAGGTTTAATTTTCAGTATTAGAAATTTTAATGAACCATTCATTAATTTTCTAATTTGGTAGAGTCCTCTAGATGTTAGATTGCTATATGAAATATATCCATCATAACTCTTTATGATAGGTCTATTCCAGAATTCATGTTTATTTCCAACATTTAGAAATAAACAATGAATGTATTCCAATATCTAGATCATAGAGACATTCTTTAAGACTAAGGGCTTGAAAATATGAAGTCTATCTATCCAATAGGAATTTTTGCAATAATTGCATCAACATCCTTGTGGATGACTACTAAACCTTAAGATCAAATTTCCAGTCTTCTAAAACATATGCAACAAATTGCAAGTGTTATTAGAAAAATGAGAGACAATTATTAGACTTGATCTTATCAAATAAGCAAAGCACTTTTAATGATTATATGTAGATGTATATTATTTTGATGCACTATCCGATTCTTTCTCTATGGATCCTAGATAGTCTAGATAGTCATACTATCAATACACCCGATTATTACAGTATTGGCATTCATCCAACTCTTTGGATGTTAAATGGAAGTCATTATAGTCAAATCTTTGACTTTCCTTCTTATCTGGGTCAGACCCATGCTTCCACCACACTTTCTTCATCTATAAACAACCACTGCTTAAGACAAAAGATCTCTTGTGTTGAATTCAAAGGATTTTAATATAAGAGTATTTAAACATTTATACATGCTTCATTCAATCTATACAATATGAATATTATGATGCTTCATGAATGACTTGAGTATAGACAGTAGAACGAAGACATTCATCGTATCAACGTCCATCTAAACTCTAAAAGATTGTTGGTTCAGGTAGGTACTCAAACATTTAGAATACATCATCTCGTATAGAGCCACCATTCTGCATGATGCAGTGAACCATGTCATTCATGATTAAATGCTGAGAGCGCATATGTATGCCAAAACATCTTCTTAGATTTTATAAGGATTATTTGCTAATTACGATCATCATCGACAAGATACTTCCAAAGCACACTCGATGAGTGATCAAGACTATAGAGATATACAAACCCTAGGTTGTTGCCTTATTGTATACTTAATTATCATTCCTCATTATTATGAGGAAACTTTCCCATTGCAACCACATGCATTATATGTTCAAATACAAGTACACTATCCTGAACATGAATCCAATTCATGAGAATTTACTGGTTATTACTGAGAATAGTATTGAGTGGATTTAATGAGGATTGTCTGAAATAATCTATTTACATAAATATATATTTTTACTTTTCAGAATTTTTTATATCAAAGTTGCATTACCTTGTCAACACTGAAAGTTCATTCCCTTATATACTTTCAATGTAAGAGATATACTTACCATTTTATCTCAAGCAAGATCTGGGAGCTACTTTATTATCTTTGTTTCATCCCAATAATATGAGAAACTGTAACTCGGATTTAAAGAAGCGGGAACTCATTCTGCCGTGCTAGTCCAACTTGCATTTCCCAATTCGATCTTTAATACCCAGGCCCACCACCTCTAAGGCAATGTTGACCCCTCGTTAATTGAACCAACTGCCAATAGTAATAGCACTCGCTATGTACAATCCTATATCTCCCCAATAATATGAGGAACCGATATTGGGGTCACTACGCATACGTCCTTACTCTTTCGAGGAGCAAAGAACCCGATCCAAATGCGCTTGTATGCATGAGCTATTACTTCGGACATGCGTCTCCTACATACAATCCCTGACGACGGAACCCTTCGTCTTGACGGAAGACCATGGATGTCACTTATACGATCCTACATATCATGTTCAAGTTATAATAAGTTATTATGAATAATATTCACATAACTAATTCTTCCAAGAGAAATACTACTCTATACATAATAGAGAGTTTAATTTTAATTGGACCTAATTCACATATTAAATCAATTATCTTTTCAATCAATTAATCAACAAATAATTTTTAATTTTTATTTGAATGATGGTATAATCTAAAAATATGTATTATTCGAATTTTAATAATTAGGGAAATACATCATGATCGCTTCAAGTATTATACTTTCCTTACCCGTTGTCATGGCCAATATCAACGGAAGTGGGACAGACTGCTCACGGAGCAACCTGCTACCCTAACGATCCCCGACTAGACATCATATCTTCCTCAGGTCAAGATAATGAAAATTTGATCATTTTGTATTTGATATGATAATCGGTATTTCAATCGAAGTTATATCATATACTATTTAGCAAAACTTTTTTGATAATGTTATAAGGAAATTTGCTAAACAGATTCCCATTCCTAATCAAGTAACAATGTTTATTGGAAATTATGTAACCAATTATGATCTAGAACATATCTAAACATTATTGGTTAAATTAATGTAATTTAAGAAAAGAATCATATTTAAATATTTCACAAAATATTTATCAACACTTATTTAGGAAACTAAAAATCAATTTCCACTAATTGATTAAATGACAATCACAAGCTTTTAGATTGGGAGAGTAATTTTCAACCCCTGCCTACTAAAATAAGCATATATCAATCAATTTAAATCCAAATTACGTAAAATAAATTCTTTAGTTTGTCAATTCGATTTATAACTGAACCTAAGCAATGTTTACACATTTCTAGGCATTTTAAATAGTAATTAACTCTTTAATTATGCCCAGATTTGCCATCCCCGAAATAATGGATACATGTTCACTAGAATGATCATAACTTGGGCAAATGGATTCCAAATCATGAAAACTCAAGTCCAACGGTTTCCTTATTTGATAGGGAAAACAATTCAATTGATAATTTTGAATTTAAACACATTTAAATAGGGCAAAAATCACACACAAAAGGGCTGCATGAACAAAATACGATGAAAGTCCACACAACCAAAAATGCCCAAGTCATCTTCAGTTTAAGGATCATATCGTAAACCTCTAACCTGGTTCTGTTACCACTTGAAGGATATGGAAAAGTTCGTAAGCGCATCACGGAAGCATGAGGATCGCATCATATGCGATCGAGAGTGACTAGTCGCAGTAGTTGCTCCGAACAACGGAATTTATAAAATTTTAAACCATGAAATCACATGATCCAAGAACACTTATTAGATCATTTCATCTAAGAAATAAACAAGTATTTGGTATATCTCTTGAAGCATGGTTGTGATCGAGTCTCAAAACGAAGAGACGTCATGTCACAAGTTCGATCCAACGGAGGAGACGCTTGCGAGCATGTTGATGAAACACATGATCCTCGCAATCCATGTTGATGATCCAAGCACGTAATATTTTGATATCGTCACACGAGTCCTGACATCTTCATGAGTGAGGCATAATGAAGGAGACAGAGATCCCACGAGCAAATGATCCGGCAACATAACAACGATGCGGCGACGATGGCGACTCTCTCTATGGCACCAAGGTGGATAGTCACGATGAGAGATATAGAAAGACTTGGCATGTAGAGAGAGAAAAAGGGAGAGCATATTTTCCATTCTACTGGAAGAGCTAGGGTTGTCTCTTCTTATATAATATTTTGGGAGTTGATGGATTCCAATCCATGGACAACACAAATCCAATGGTTCACATTAATTTGTGTTCCTTTTTAATGGTCATGATTGTGTTGTAAAATAATAATTAATTAAATAAAAAATATTATCGAATAATAATCAATATTAGTTAATTTCAATTAAATTAGTTATCCATAGAGATAACAGAAAGGAAGCAAGTCTCCTTCCATATGAAGAGGGGATGGCCGCCAATTCCAGATAGCCACCATTATCTCATGATTATCTCCAATTTTTACAACAATATTTGTTGTAAATTATTTAAAAATAATAATTCATAATTATTTTGTGAACATTGCAATCGTGCCATTGGAAATTTGTGAATCACATTCACAACCCAAAATAAAATGTAAATTACATTTTCAAATTAATTGTCCAATGTGAATCCAATTCACATTAACATTTAAATTGTAAATGTTATTTACAAATAACTCTCTCTTAGATATTATAATTCACATTCATAATATATATGATTAATATGGATAATGCTATCCACATCATTCATATCCATGATAATTAAATCTCATTTAATTATCTTGGATCTCTATTCTCATGTGCCCAAATAATTAACTTAGATAATTCTTCTTATAGGTCCAAATTATATGAATCAAATTCATATTATACATGATAACTAAATCACATTTAATCATCTATTTTACTCAATGCTCATATATAACATCAACAATGAAATTATCCTTGAACTCTTTCAAGAATAATGTGTTTTCTCTGCATGTACTTGGAGATAAGGACAAGATGATTGTATATTCCACATATAGTGACTTCGATATTGAGATCACATCTCAAATCCAGATCTTGGGGGTGTCCCATAGATATTTGATTAAATCAAAACCGCAAATCTATTCTTCCCATTTCATCTGAATCCCATTCAGATCACTGTCCAACATTTGGACCAAGATCAGATTACTTCTCTTTTGAGAGGAGTCACTAAAATACAAAACCCGTGGATGAAATCCATAGGAATGGAAGCGTCATGCTTATACAATCGTTTATGATCACATCACCCTGAGGTATTCCTAATACATGTACATCCTGCATACTGGAAGACCTAGAATAAACTAGAACTTTTAGATCAGTTTAGACTATCTCTTTCAAGGTTTAATCACTAATTTCTTATTTGACTATTAGGAGTTGGTATCGATTGTATACTTTCCAAAAGCATATGTCATACCCATTTGTTGATCATAAACTTTCCAAAAGCATATATCAAACCTACAAATTCAGTCGATCTTCCAAAGAAAGATTACCGTGCACTGAATTTGATTCCCAATATCTCAAGAGGGAGCTCATGTCTTCCAGTTCAGTAAATGAACCTGTATGATGCCTTTGAGAGATTGTATTACTCATATGCCCTTGTATGCATACCAGCACACTGGTGTATAGACCTTGATTAGGCCATCAAACTATCGGTCTACTAAATGTAAATAATCAAACATATGGTAACACATCTATCTCTGATCAAAGGATGTGTGCCTATATCATGACAACATACGACATAGGTCTCTGGTTATCTTGATCTCGCAAAGTAAACTCTTTGACCTTTATTTCCTATGTAGAGGACTTGTATCAAGAGGTCAGTTAGATATCAACCCGTTAGAGATAGGATTTCCATCTCCTACTGAGGCTGGAGATCCTCTCTTAAGAATCATTTGATAGTGCTTGACGAGTCCTCAATTTAAATCTATAGATATTCATCCAAGCACCAGCCTCTATGATTCAACATTTGAATCTACAATTGTATGATCATTAAAATGGCCTTGGTACATAACCCTAGTTGTGCTAAGGGACCTATCATGCAAATTAATTATTCTTCATTTCATATCAGAGAATGATATTTGCAAGAACATTTATTGCATAATGGATCATTGTGGTCTTGCATGTCCAATAATTTCATCGTATAAATTCATTCTCCTTCTAAAAAAGCACGTTACACCAAAGAAGTAGAACCTCACCGTGACATCAAATGAATCGATCCAATAACATAATGGGAAGACTGCCATAGATTCCAAAACCTTGGACCTAGGGGACGGCCATGGGAAGATGGTGGATAGAGAAGGAGAGAGAGAGAGAGTACATATGGTGTATAGAGATAGATATATTGTTGTCGTAACATTTGCATGAACTTAATTAAAAATAGCTGCGGTTATCCTATCTTTTGTATTCCAACATCACACTACAACTAACTAACTCGGGATGAGGCTCATTGTGACTTTGAAGGCGATTGCAATCGTGCATGACTTTGGATTTCATCAAAAATCCCCTTCTCGAAAGATGTTGCTGGTCTTGAGGCTTGCTTACGGGACAACTAGTGTGAGGAGGGTGGGATGATCTTGGTAGTGTCTTCTAGTTCTCTTTTTTCGTTTAATATATAGATATCAGTTGCGAAGGCAGTTCTAGGTCTTAGTCTTTAGCATGATATCCTCATAGCGGGAGTCCACTTTCCCTTTTCTCATATGGAGTCTACTGGATGTTGTTCAACTTTCAGATACTCTTGGAACAGATGGAGTCAGAAGTCCCCAAGTTTTCGTCTCCTGGGGGATCGTCAAGCACATCCGGCAAGGAATGGCTAGGATGCACTACTAATGCACTCCTAATAGAAATCAATGGTTGAAATTGAATTATATTCTCAAACATTACAAGTAATCTTCAATACTTCAAGTTGAGAGACAATTTATGGCCATTGCAATAAATTATCAATACATATAGTAGGATTATGAGTAACCTCCTTCCCATTATGGTGTGGGCGACCATAATGGTGGGATCCACCATAGCCGTCCACCCATATAAGGAGAAGGAATATTCTTCTTTTCCTAATCCATGGTGCAATCAAATATTGCACAATTTAATTTGTATTTCTTATTTTCCAATTGATCTATCACCAAAATAATTTCAAATAATTTGTTCCAATTACAATTATACCATTGATATTGTGAATCGTATTCATCCATAGAGAACTAAATGAATCATATTTACAATTAATTGTATATATGTGAACCAATTCACATTAATATTTAAATTGTGAATCATGTTCACAATTAATTCTCTCTATGATATCGTAAATCATATCTACATTATATCAATAACTATTGTGGATAATGTTATCCACATTAATTTCATTTATGATAGCTAATCTAATTTAACTATCTTAGATGTCTCTCTAAAATAGCTAAATAATTTGAACCCCATACACATTATTTATGAGAATTAAATCTAGTTTTATCATAATTATTTATCTTTACTTTATATTGATCAGATATAATCTAGCGGAACTATTCTTGAACTCTTTCAAAGATAGCGTGCCTTCTCCTTGGATACTTGGAGATAAGGTTGGGGTGATGGTAAAAGCCATGTATATTGACTTGGATAGAGAACTCTAATCTCATATTCAAACTCAGAAGATCTCTCAAAGATGTCTAACCATATCAAGTAGTATATCCAATCTTCTCATTGCATCTGAATCCTATTCGGATCAATATTCAACATTCTGACTAAGATAAGATAACTACTCTATTTGGTGGAGTCACTGAAATCTAAATATGTTCCATCACTCCCTCATAACGGAAGTGGATGACATATAGTAGATTATGACCACATCACCCTTGAGTATTCCCAATATCTGTACGTCCTGCATACTGCAAGACTATGAGTAAAATGTGAAGTTCTGATCCTATTTTAGACTACCTCCTTCATGGTTTTATTGATAAGTTTCTCATTCGATCATTGGGAGTTGGTATCAACCATATGGTTTCCAAATGCATGTATCATAGCTTCAAATCATGTCTTGTTTCCAAAACAAGACGAGCGATGTTTGAATTTAATTTATTCCAAGAATCGTATTACTCATATGTCGTCCTATGTACACGGGCTCGTTAGTTTATAGATCTTGATTAGGTCACCATCCTAATGGTCTAACTAATGTACATACTTAGACATATATTTACACATATGTCTCTGATCAGAGGATGCATGCTCGTACTGTGACAACTTACAATATAGGTCTTGGTTATCTCGATCTCGTAAAGTCAACTCTTTGACTTAAATCACACAAAACCTCAGAATCTATATTCCTATGCAGATGACTTGCATCATGAGGTCGATCGAGTATTAGCCTTTGGAGTTAGGATTGCCACTTTTTTCTCAAGCTGGAGATCCCTTCTTGATAATCACTTGATGATCCAATTGTATCATCAATCTGACTCTTTAGATTATTCAATCATGTACCAATCTCTATGACCTAACCTTTCGATCAACAACCTTATGATATCAAGATCGTCATGCTACATAATCCTAAACTAATGAACCTATTATGCAAACTAGTTATCTTCATTCCAGATTAAGGAGTGATATGCAAATCTTTTATTGCATAATAGCCTATCGTGGGCTCTCAAGTCCAACAATAGCCTCTTGTTTCTTTATTCAATACAACTCTACTTCAAGTTCTCTCTAGGCTAAAATAAAGAGGAGAAAATATAAGAAAAGATTTCCCCTCCATCTCTCTTGTTGTTCATCTCCGACATTTCCCATCACCATCCTTGACCGTCTACAATATATCCTCCCTCTTCTTCTCCATTAGCTCGACCAATTGAGAAAAAAATACAACAGCTGATGGTACTAATGTTGTTGCCATTGCTAATGTTGTTGTTTCTCCTCCCCCTCCTATTCCTCCTCATCCTCACGTTCCTCCTCATGATAACATCAAGCAATTTAATAAGCAATACTAAGCCTGAAATCAAACAATTTAACAAACATTAAGAAATTTAAGAAATTTGATATGCATAACATTGCATGATATGCAAATTATAAGCAATCATATCGCAAACTTTACAAACATATAACTTAAGAAAACCATGTTCATAATGAGTACATGGTTGACATGATATAATATGCATTGTTCTTATGTACACAATACCCAAATGTGGAGGTCATGATGTGTATCACGAGGTGGAGAAACATTTACTCATCCTGACGGTCGTTCCACCAACCTGATATCTGCATCATCACCGATGAATCCCAGATTCATCATCATTATTTGGATTAATTATCCCTATATACAAAATTAATCATTTGACATAACAATTAATTAATTGAAGTTAACTTTTAATATATTATAAATATTTAAGGTTAATTATTGGATATAAATAAATACATATTATTTGTATTTTGGTACCTTTATTTTTCACGTTTCTCTTTATTAAAAGACCATAAAAATTAGGATAATATTTTTTATATATTATATTTTACATTTATATGATATAAAAATAAAAAATAATAAAATAAAGAAAATAAGTGTTCTATTCAATAAAAATATAAAAAAGTACATATATATGATGTATTTTGACTTTCATAAAAGTTGTAGATCTTGAAAAGTTACATAACTTTCATGTTAAACACTTTTTAATTTGATGTCATTAAGTATTTTATTTTCATTTTACAAGTTTAGTTTATTTTGAAATTTTCTAATTGGGCCACTGAAGACCGAAAAATCATGAGGATCTCTCTATCAGGTCAAGGTAAAAATATTCGGTGTCGTTGTGACCCGAATAGAGAGACTCGGTCAACAAGAAAAATTTATTTCAGAACCACCAATAAAGAGATAAAAATCAATCAGAACAAAGAAGTGATCCTCGCTAAATGATTAACCTGGTATAGCACCCAGGGTCGGACTCAGGGAGCACGAATTGGCCTTGTGGCCTACGAAGTAGTAAAATCGAAAATAAAACAAAGAGAAAATATTTTGGTGGATTTTTAACTATTTTTATTTTTTTTGGGGATTTTTGATAATAAGGAAAAATAAGAAAAGATAAAAACAAGCACACTCAACAATTCATTTAATCAACCAAACATGCTCCAAAAATTCAAACAAAATGTTTTTATATTTTTTTTGGTTTTTTAATGTTTTTGGTGAATTTTTCAAAATTTTCTAATTTTTATATAATTTTCTAAAAATCAAGAAAGGTGAAAACATGAGCAATCTGTACAATCAGATTTGAAAGGCCAGCTAAAAATCTATAATTGGCCTATAAAAATCTGTTGATAATTTCTATGCAAAGTATATGCGATGAAAAAATTCAGAAAAAGTGTTTGTATTTTTTTGATTTTTTAGAATTTTTTAGAATTTTTATGAGGTTTTTAGAGTTTTTCAATTTTTAGGGTTTTTATAAATCCAAAAGGCACAAAAATTAAATAGAAATAAAAACACACTAAAACTAACTAGTCCTAATTTTTTTAGAATTTTTAAAAGAGTTTTTATATTTTTCTTTGATTTTCTAAGTCAAACAGTAGCAAAAATCACTATTTTTGAATTATAAAAATATCAAAGAGCCTAAAAAATATACCAAAAATTTAGGGAAATTTTTACACAGTGGCAGGAGCCATACGTCTAAATTTCACCTAATTTGGATTTAATTTTCTATTTTATTCAATCAAAACATGGCACACGGTACACAGGGACCTAAATGCAAAGATAAATAGTTCCAGGGGCTTATTAGCAACACGTATTAAAAGCTCAGGGGAAAAGGCGCAAAAAGTCCACAAAATCACACGCACAACACGTGGCTCAAACTCGGAGGGGCATAAATGTAATTCCTATTTTAAAACATGTAAACAATAACACACAGGAAATATGGGACCAAATGTGCAAATAAGCCAAATCCTCACGTGTCGATGCGCGTGGCTCACATATATAAGGACTGAAATGCAAATATCTTAAATATAGAGGTCCGATGTGCAAATTTTCGAAAATAAAAACAACTGAATAAAATATTTACAGGACTATGCTACAAATGCGGGAAAAGGAGGGGACTAAGTGCAATTTACCCCTCTTATTATCGGATGGACGAGGAGACGCCATGTGGATGATCGACGACTGTGGATAACGGGCACCTCTTCGTCTGGATGGACGGCCTGGATCAAGCCCTAAGTGGATCGGGTGGTGGCTGGCGCTCCTCAGATGAACGGTTGTGATCGAAGCTGGAGCGAAGGGCTGATCCGACGGCTACTGAAGGTACTCCAAGAACTGCTCGCTGACGAGTTTCACCGGCTCCGTGCACACGGTGGAGACCTCCTCCTCGGCTGCTGGGACGTGGAACGTGAAGCTTGGACTCCTCCGCAGCTGATGCGATCCTCCGATGAAGCCAGAGGCCACCGGAGTGGCTTGGCAATGGCGGACGAGTGAAGCTCCTGTGCTCCGAACGACTAGACCCCCAGAGGGGTCCTCTGACCTGCAAAGTGGCACAGACAGCTTCCTGAGTCGAGGGCAAACTGCCTCGACCGGGTTAGGGGTGGAATGGTGGTCAGGCGAGTCGATATGGATGACCTCCGGCGAGGCGACGACGGAAGAGGTCGAATCTTGGTTCCGGGGTGAACCAAGGTGAGTGAGTGGGTGCAGAAGGTGGGTAGAAGTCTCGTGAGGGTGATGGGGTGGTCCGATGATCGATTGGGTGACCGGAGCGAAGGAAATTGGTCGGCGACGGCGGAGGGGTGATTTGGGCGTAAGTCGAAATTAGCCTATCCTAGGAAGAATCGAGGTTACCTTATGAAGGTTGTCGACTAGGGATGAGCTCGCGGAGCTTTGGGGGTCCTTATCTCGAGGAAGCATCGGGTTCCGAGGCTGAGCGCACCTTGCGGCGGTGCACGGCGACAGAGGTCACCGGATCGATGGCTGGAGGCTCCTACTCCTCTCTTCGACACCCTCCTCGCGCAGCTGTCACTCTGGGGAAGAAGATGGAGGTCCTGGGATGAAGGGACGTAGCTAAGGATGATCTGAATTGTGCGGCGGAGGTGTGACTATATACTGCTGGGGGTCCGAGAAGATGGGATCAGGTGAAGCGCGGTGAAGCACGGACCCCTAGGCAGCTGCTCGGGCGAAGATCTCGGATCAACAAGGAACAAATGGGTCCCGGGGTTTGGGTATTTGGATGTTGGATCGAGTGGGGGTAATTGGGAGAAAACGGGTCGAACGCCCGATTCAGGCGGATTGGGTCCTCGGGGGAGAGTTGACCGGGGGTCAACAATCCCCCGTGGACCAATCACATGCCGTCTTTTATTAATTATTTGAAAATTCGATTAAAAATATTAAATCATTTTATTTCAAAAAACTTAAAACCTGAAAAATGTTTATTTATTTTCAAATTATTTTTTGTGATTTTTGTTTATTTTTTAAAATAAATTATGTATTTACATTATATTATTAAAATATATAGGTATATACATAAAAGGATTTTTTATTTTTATTTTTAATCATTTATTTTTACAAAATTATTCCAATTTTATATTTTATTTATTTACAAAATAAAATTTGTAATAATAAGGTATTTTTATTTTATTTTTATGATGTATTTATAGGGGTTAAATAAATATGGGTATATACATATGTACATGGCATGTACACAGAGTGGGAATTGATTTTTATTCTTATTCTTTTTATTTTATTTTCTTTTTCTGATTTTTATTTTATTTATTTACACCATGAAATATGGATTATAGAAATATTTTTATTGGATTTTAATTATTTATTTACAAGGAGAAAATAAATAGTTATGTTATTCTATGTACATGTTATATACACTGATGAGAAAGGTTTTATTTTTTTTTGTTTTTCTCAGTTTTATTTTAGTTTTATTTTTAGAAATATGTACAAAACACTTTTATTTTTATTTAGAGGAAAATAATATTATTTATATACATAAGTGTATGTACACATATGATTGACCCTATCTCCCTCTACTTGGGTTCTTTTGCGGTCAGGCCCTTGTTGAGCCCTCCCTTGGGATTAGGTCACTCAATATTTATTCTAAATATTTCCCTCTTTTCTTGTGTTTCTTTATTCCTTTATTTTGGCAAAACATCATGCTAATTATGCATATTTACATGATGCATGTGCTTTGGCAATTTATGATATTTACACATATTTACATGGTATTTTGCTCAAGTTTCTAGCTAAAATAAAGGAATAAAGAGTGATGAATTGGGATTCATCAGCCACATGGCCAAATCTCACTACGCCACACAACCAGTCCTTCTTTGGCCACCGCTTCTCTTGAAGGTTGTTTAACAATTTGATCTGATGGCTATGATTCATCCATGCATGCCTTAACCAGAACCACTTGATCAAATTGATCAGTAAATTTAACGTTTCTCAGTCACACCCAAACCTCAACCATTATATCGTGTGATCCAACGACCATTGTCTTTCGTATACCTCGGAAGGTTGAGACCCAAGGGATGCATCCCTTCATCGATGGCCATTTCTCCTCATTATACTTGTCGCCTCACGTGCCGTCTTATCACAATATTAGTACCCTTGGAGAGCTCATTCTTCCCTCATCCATGCCCTATTCTTCAACTCCTCCATCCTCCTTGCGTGCTTTCACCGAGGAAGATTAGAACTTCCTTGTTCAATCATTTGATATTAACCAAAACTCCTAACACCACCTCATGTCTTTATTATCCGCCCTTGTGAGAGGTTTCTCTGGGCCTTATCCACCTTCCTAGTGACACTGAGATTGAGTGATTGAGAGTGACAATGGAGCTCAGCCTCATGTGTGATTAAGAGTGACGAGGTGCTATTTACAGTTATAAATAAGTCATGCATGCTTGTTATATTGTATAGAAACCCTAGCGGTTATTTGTTTCTCATTCGTACCCCTATCAAGACTTTTTGAAGACATTTATTTATTTTTTTTATAAATTCTATTGCATGTTAGCCCATGTCTTCGAACTTGAATGACTTATGTATATGGAATCAGATTTTTATAAAATTCTCTTGATTGAAAGTTACTTTTATGCTCTATACATTGACGTGAGTTATAGCCCATTGTTTATTCTATATTGATGAATTACTTATATTACTCCCTTATTCAATGATGATAGTGATGAATATGCAATTCATCACTCTCAAAGTTGAAAATAGAGTTTTGTTCCCAAGCAATTAGGAGCATATTTCCACAAAAGTCTCATAATTAGCATTCATGCATGCATTGGTAACAGTTGCATCTTAGCATTTGCATCTGCATTAAATGAGAAGTCCACATCACTTGTAAAATTCACCCTAAATGTATATATTTTACACTCACTATAGATTCCATAAATTCACTCTATACTATATATATTACTAACTAATAATACAAGAAAAATGCCAAAAATTGCTAACTTGAATAATTTCCCAATAAAATCCCAAACAAAGTTTAGGACCATGGACCTTAAAGTGCACACATCTCCCTCCTATAATCTCTGATCTCAGTATACTTACTTTTAAATTAATACACATTCGGAGACCTTCAAAATGAGATCTGTTTCATTTAAATCGGAGCTCATATGTAAAACTTGGTTTTTGGGACCCCATTGTACACTATGTGTATGTATATTTGTACCATTGTATTTTATTACTTTATTTGACCTTGTTTTAGTTTTTGGTCAACATAAGTTTTTCCAAATTCTGCCATCTTCTCACTCTTATCTCACATTTTCTTTCAGCCAACCAGATTGGGCCACGTGGCTCCCTCTGGATGCACCACGCGGCCCACTCCATTACACGCCACGCGCCCCCCTTCTTGAGCCATCTGATCAGTCATCCTCTCTCCAGATCTTGGCCGCTCACACTGCATCTCATTTCAGCCATCAGTTCTGGGCCAAGAACTCATCCACACCGTCGACCAACGCCTCACTCCCCTTTGACCACATGTCATCACCCCCACCTTCCGATCACCTCCACGCACTTCAGATCTCAGCCGTTATCGCCCGCTCAAATGACGATCCTTCGATCCTCTTCCTTGATGCAATCTTCACCGTTCGTTTCCACTCAACGCTACGCCCGCCACGTGTCACGCCCAACGCCCTTCAATTTCGACCCCAGGATCTAATGCTGGCCCTTCACTCGCGCCCATCTTATGGCCGTTGGACCGTGAGATCCAACGGCCACGACGCCATCTTCTTCCTCCCAAGGAAGCCTCCACCCACGTTGCCCACCTCGCGTTTCCTTTCTGTTCTTTCTATTTTCATCACCATATTAACCACCATCTCCGCCCATTGAGCAACCTACGATGTAGCCTACACTCCCTCCACCCTCACCAGCACCCATGCGCACCATGATCTCCTTCTCGTGCGCTCCACAAACCCCACGAACATCACTCCTCCATCGCCGGGACCTCCACCTTCTTCCTTTAAATACCCCGCCTACGGCTACTTTCACCGCCATCCGCCATAGCAGGAGGTACCCCAGAGCTCTCCTCTCCTCCCGTGACAACGATTGGGCACGGCATCAAGCGAAGGCCGACTACCTCCGGCGAGATCCGCGATACACTTCTATTGTGTAGCAGCTCCTCCAACAAGCTGCACGATCTCGGGCCTCTACCGACCCTCGAGAGATTACCGGAGACTCCTCCTCGAGCCTCCATTCCCAGGTAGCCTCCTTCATTTATCCTCCAATCTTCTTCTTCTTTTCCTCCGATCTTCTCTGATTTATCTCGCCATCTCTATTCGATTCCACTCCACATCGACAATCCGCTGAGCTCTGCCTTGGAGCACCCATCTTCGTGCACCTCCCCATTCACTCTGACAACACCTCGCCCCCTTCCAACCAACGCTCCGCCGCCACGTCGGAGAAGAACAATCATCACCATTCATTTCACCCTCCAGGCCTCACTGCACTGACACTCACCTCACAAACACATTGCACATGTTTCCTTGCACATACTAACTCTACAGGTATTTTCATCTTTATTGGTCGGAAATTCGTCGGATCTCTACTCAAGTTTCAACGTCTCCGCCTTGAGGACCTCTCCACCCACTTCTAGGACCTCTGGTAGCTTCCTGGCACTTCCGCGACCAATCCGAGCGAACCATGAGCCACCGACGAGCTTCATCGAGCATGAGGGAGGGTGGCAGAGAAAGATCTTCTTCACCAGAGAATTGCCATGTCCTCCGCAGGAGGCAGAGGATCGGAGGAACAAGATGCACAACTATCATCCGATCCCCTTGATTGGACGGTCCTGATCCAGCAACGTTGCCCGCTTCCCGCCACCGTTGGATCAAGGGGATCCAATGGCCATTACTCAGCCACGTTGACCGCACCTTCGTGATCAAGCAACCGTCCGATCTTGCAAGGTTCTGACAATCCGCATCATGCCACGTTGACATCATCACCATCGTTGGACAGTCTTGATCTGACGGCCTCTAGGTGTGCCACGATAACCATTCCAGCCTCCGTTGGATACATCTTGATCCAGTGGCCCACATTACGCCACGTTGTGAGCTCCGAGCCTCATCCCTGACCTTTGGCTCGAGATCTCCGAAGCTGATACGAAGCTAGCCCGAGCCTTCTAAGTCATCCGAGCCTCAGTCCGAACCTCTAATGCCGTCCGAGCCTAGCCCCCTCATGCGTCTCTCACGTGAGGGCTGGGTAATTTGCACAGAGGCCTTGGAAAGTTTATGAAATTGCAAATCAGTCCCTGCCAGGGGTACCACGTGAGGAGGACGTTTTCTCAGTGGGAATTTTGCACTCATACCCCCTGCATTATAGGTAATTGCATTTAAGTCCCTATCAGCACGTTTTATTTCCAGAAATTTTATTTTTTGTATTTGCATTTTGACCCCTATCTTTGCACGCATATTTAGGTGTCCATATTTAATCATTTTTAAATTCTAAAAATTATTAGCTGGCGTGACACTTGTCTTATTTTTGTGAGTCGTCTGAAATTTAATAATATTAAATTGGTGGAATTTTCTATAGTTTGCCCACTGTGTGCCTTTTAGTTAATATTAAATTCCTTGCTCCAAAAATTATCATAAAATCACATTAGACCTAGGATAGATTGCTCTACACTGTGCCCAAAAATCATTCAATTTACACGCATCTCGAGGCCTAGATAAATCAAATAATAATTTCCCTAACTAATTTTTAATAGGTCCAATTCACATAGATTTCTAGGTTTCTTAATTTTTCTGGATTCATCTTACTTAGATCCATCTATGATAATTTTTATCTCTGGAAATAATATGTTTTGGTATTTATTAAAATTAATTTTGCAAAAACAATACTGCATTCATCTTTAATTCATAGTAAATTCATTTAGAGTCGAAAAATTCCAAAAAAATACAGTAGCTTAATCTCATTGCATCGCATGTTCTGGCCAAGTTTCATAATTTTTGGACTTAATTTGACTTTCTTTCAAATTAACCTTAAAATTTGGCTTGAAATTGCATTGTCTTTTTTTAAAAAAAATTGCATAAAAAATAAAAAGAACAAAAAATATTCTTCTGAAAATTAGACCTCCGAATTGACTGAAAATTGACCTAAGGAGAAGCTGCCTCCCTAAGTTCGACCTTGGGCTTGTCCAAGTAAAATAAAAATTCGACCACTTGCTATTAATTGACAATTATATTAATTGGTTTTTGACGCATCCGATTTGGCCAACTACAACGCACTAAAACAACTTATTAAGAGGTCGATTTTACGATCCGTCAGATAGAGCATCACATTGATATTAACAGAAACCTATCACATGTTTATATTAAGATTCATATGTTAGAACTGTAACTCAAGATCTTAAATCTAATTGTGACTTTGTGTGCAGTATATTGCATTGCATTAGCTTTTATTAATCAAACTTGCATTTAACATCACCAAAACGAGCATGCATACATGTTGTTGTGCATCTTTAACCTAGGTTCACATTAGATTACATTTAGACTAGGTGTTTAAGCTCTAATTAGATATACTAATTGCTCATGTCCTTGAGTTTGACTCTGGGCTTATCCAGGTTCATTTATCCTTGATTTCTTCACAGAGATTATTCATCGAGGAATTAATGAACCTCTAATTGATTGTACTACAATTCGACCAAATTAAAATAGCCTTTTCGTGATTCGTCAATCACTTGCGAAATTTGCTGTACCATAACCCTCAACTGGTCCTTTCTCTCTCGTTTGCGCTATCCAATCCCTTGGAAACTTGGCTACTCTTTCCTTCAGCTGATCAAAATCCTATTGTGATGAACCACCACCACTACACCTAAACCAAGTTTACTTTGTGGAAGAAGCACCACCAAGAAGAACATGTCCTAAATGTTGTGAAGAGGGTGGAAATACTGATCGAAAAGCATCCTTACCTAATTGGTCCAGAATTCATTGCTTTGAAGGTGCTTGGCTCCGGATGAGGTCGACTATGTCACCCTACAATGTGAGGTGAATATTCGGCAAAGTGTCTCATGTGGTATTGTTTCATGTACCAGTTAAGAATTACTTATGTGGGATCCTACATAGCTCTCATTAATAAATGTCATGTTCCCATTCTTATAAATCGCTTGTAGTGTTATCTCAAATAGTCTCAATCTATTGAGCGATTCTCCTTGCACGACCTACATTAAGAAATAATAAATCATTATCGACAATCCATTAATGTATTTACGTAAGAACTACTCGAACTTACATGTTTGTATTTGAGTTGATCTAAACATGTCCTTCTCGGTATATGGGTAGGACCTAGAGCTTTACTTCAGTTGGCTCTATTGGTCTCACATACATGCTGTAAAGAAAGCAAATATCAGAATAGGATGAAATCACATATTTAGAATACTAATAAAAGACTTTATTTACCTTTAACTACTCACTCCCCTAGAGTGTAATGGTTGCCTCCCACTCTGCAGGATATCAATTTGGAGGTGGGTTAGCCCTTGCTTCCTCCAAGTTATTGAACCGATCAAAATTCTATATACGTGAAGAACTGGTCAATATCTAGCAAGCAAGATGGAAGGTTCTTTACATGTAAGTAATATTCATACCCTACTACCCTTGCCACATATGTCCTGATGTATTTTGGTTGTATGTCATATATCCCCCGTGTGAGATCATCACCCCAATAGAAAACTTGCTGCACAGGAATAAATTCAATTTGTTTTGTTTTTAATTGATTTTTTGTATATAAACATAACTTTATGTATGAGATAATAGCAGCTTTCATTGTTGTCAGGGCCTTCCTGTAATTTGTCATTGTAATAAGTATATGCATCCTCGTCGCAATCCCCAATATGTTAGAATAGGGTCCACAATACTCCTCTAGTACATGTCCCCCTGGTGTCACCTCAACCTATAGTCTTTCACTGAGATTTATCCTGCTCAACTACTGGCATTGTGCAAGCCTCCTCTTCTTGCATTGATAAGATGTCATAATCATCATAAACAACAACAACAACAACAAAGCCTTTTCACATAATTAAGTATGGTTGGCTACATGGATTCTTTGCCTCCATTCATACCTATCTTAGGTCAATCTCAGACTTATATCCAAAAAACTAAGATCTCTTCATATAGTCTCTTTCCAACACTTCTTGGGTCATCCTTGCCCTCTCTTAGTCGGCTCAACATCCCAACACTCACATCTCCTAACCGGTGCATCGCTGGTTTTCTTTGTAAATGACTAAACCATCTTAAGCGGTTTTCTCGCATCTTATCCTCGATCGGAGCTACACCAACTTTCTTTCTGTTTGCATCATTCTGAATCCGATCTTTACGTATGTATCCACACATTTATTTTCTGCTACAACCATTCTCTGCACATGTTTACAGTTCACAGACCAACAATCGGATCTATAGAGCATATGTCTCACGACTGCTTTGTAAAACTTTCCTTTAATTTTCAAAGGAATTTTCTTATCATAGAGAATAGAAGATGCTCCTCTCTACTTTACGCAACCTACATTTATTCTATTACATCACTTTCCCCATCATGTTACAAAATAGATCCCAGATATCTAAGAGAATCTCTCTTCTGAATGTTATTGTCACCGATGTTCACCTCGATTTCTTCACCATTGCTTCCATCAAAGGTGTACTCAATATATTCCATCTTAGCCTTACTTATATGAACTCCTTTAGTCTCCAATGCATGTCTCCAAACCTCAATCTTCTCATTTACTCCATCTTTAGTCTCGTCAATCAACGCAGTATCATCAACAAATAACATACACCAAGGTAACTCATCCTGAATTGTGACTTGTCAACTTGTCCAAAGTAAAAAAGAAATGGACTTAAAGCTGATCGTTGATGTAAACCAATGTTAATGTCAAAATAGTCAGTCTTCCTAGACGGGGTCCTTACACAAGATAAAGCCATATCATACATGTCCTTTATGAGGTTAATGTATAGGACATGTACTTGTCTCTTATCCAAAACTCTCCACAATATCTCTCGTGGGACAAAATCATAAACCTTCTCCAAATCATTAAAGAGTCTATGGAGGTTCTTCCTTTTAGCTCTATAAATATCCATTGTTCTCCTCAGTAAATGGATGGCTCAATAGTTAAGCAACCAGGAATGAATCTGAATTGGTTTTCTTTTACGTTGGAAACATGCCTCAACCTTCATTCAATCACATGTTCCTAAATTTTGATAGTGTGACTCATCGTCTTGATACCTCTGTAATTTGAACAAATTTGAATGTCTCGTTTATTCTTATAAAGAGACACCACGATACTCCTCCAATCATCAGGCATTTTCTTGCTTCGCCCAATAACATTGAATATATTCTCATAATAACAAACATAACAAATTTAGTAGTTGTCCAAAATTTATTGTGCTTTTATATGAGGGTACAACTGCATCTGAAGGAGGCTAGGTACTTCATCTCTATCTACGTCATCTTTGATATCATCTTGAGTGGGAATGAAGTGGTATCCTAGAGGAATAATGTCCTCGTGCTCGTCCATGGGTAAATCTTCATTGGGTTGGTTCAGTCTCAAGAAATGTGTCCAAATTATCTGTATTATACAGATGCATTGAATTAATCACATATAATACATCTTAAGAAATTTCATTAAGAATTAGTAGTGCAAACTATCAATGATATTAAAGGAAATTGCAGTAATTATCGTAATGTTTTTCATCAACTTCTAGATCTCCATATGTTCTTGATGGGTCTCCTCCTCCTCACCATCTTCACTTTCATTAACTTGGTCACATTCTCAAGTAGTCACCTTAATAAGAATTATCTAGCCAAAATTTACATTATCTGTGACATAGAAGGCAGTACCCATCTGATATGCTAGCACAAATAGTTCCGTTTTACCTAGAATGGTCCTACACTTATAGAGACTTATGTATCCATGGCTTGGATCTAACTTGAATCCAAGATCTTTAAATACATCAAACTATCGACACTTGAACAATACCACATGTCGCTCATGTTGAAAGCTCATCTCAACAGTCTCAGTGATTTGGCCATACTAGCCTTCGTAGCTGGATGCTATATCACATTTCATAAGCGCTCCCGAAAGGGCATTTGCCTTCATCTTGGTGTTGTTTTCCGAGTATGTCTTGAATTTGAATCCATTTATCACGTAATCACTATATCGGTGGGCATGGCTAAAGGATCTCTTCACCAATATTTCAAAATCTGCATTCCAACAAGCATCATTTTCCAATTTCAACTGCTCGACCGATATTGCAAATCATTCAATGAAAATGATCTCATTTGCTATCTTCATCCCCATTGAGTGATTGCTTCCATTCATCATAGAATGGATCGACCGACCTCGGAAAAATGTTTCAATACGTATAATTGTGTCAGATTTATCTTCTATGCATAGGGGTAGGAGGGTTGTCTTATTGACTATTCTGCCTTAAATTTCGAATGTGGAGAGGTGATCATCATTGAATTCATTATAAAGGGCATCGTTTCATTCAAGGTTTTTGAAATCGTGTTCCTTACTCCTAATATACATTGGACAAAATGTAATACATTCTTCTAATAAATGCCCCTCGATGATTGAGCCCTTTGATTTGGAGCCATTTAAAACATATCTTTACGTTTTTGAGGAATCAATCGACATGATACATCCAACAAAATTGAACTAGTCCAACAATCATTGCTTCCTCTGCCAGGTGAATCACCAAATGCGCCATCACATCAAGGAACATGAGGGGGATGGGGGAGCCATTCAAGCTTACACACAGTGTCAATGATATTTACATTGCATTTCTCTAGTTGTCTCGCATCAAGTGCCTTAGCATAGACAACCTTGAAGAATGCACCTAATTCAGTTATGGGTCCAACCATAGATTCAGGCAAGACACCGCAAATCACAAGAGTAAAGAACATATTAGAGAAAATTCCAGTGCCACGATTTTCATTAAAAAGAACAACACTCATGCCCATTTATATAAATCTAGATGAAATGGTGCCTCGGGCATGTTAAATCCATCATTCTCCCTAGGTATCAAATGGAGGGGTTGACGAATACCAACATGTCGGAGATTTAGCCGTGATTTGATGGTATCCTTTGGAGAGTCTGTGAGTTTGAATATATCCAACACATTGTCCATGGCGTTCTTTTTAATGTTGTTACATCAAGATTGTGTTGTATGCTATGGTGCCTTTAACTGGTCAAGTTCATGAAAATACATTCTTTTTTTTGATCCCATGACCTGCAAATTACATGCTCGAAAACTGTCTCTCTCTTTTAAGCATCTGTTTATCCACTTTTTGCACGGATAATGACTTTTTTATTGGTTCACTTCTCTTTAGAAACTCTTCCATTCATTGTCGGAGGACCATACCAACCATTGCAAGACACCTTCCTTGTTAAATGGATAGTATTCCCAAAACTTTGTTAACCACAACTTATCCATGAATAGTACCTTCAACATAAAAAAGGTAACATCATGATCAACATGAACATTTCAAACCGCGTCTATCTATGATCTCTAACCTATCCATTCCCACATATTTATACATTAAAATGCAAACCGAACCAGTGATACATAACATGTCTAAACCTATCCATTTCCATTGATTTCTCCACTACTTTTAACTAAGAAAATGTCTTCAAGATTGTATTAATTATTCTATGTACTTAGAAAGGTGGATTATGTTCCACTAGTACCAAAAAATATAACACCATTTTGAAACATAATGTTCACATTCTAGATATTATTTTTTTCCATTTTAAAAGACCTAAGTTTCACATTCTCGGTATTATTAAATAAAGAAATAGGCTTGCATGAAATGAGATTACATCGATGCCATTCTTTCACCATTGATCTTAAAAAATAGAGCCCCTGGTCTCTAACTGGTGTATTATGGAATACACAAACCACAACTAATTACAATACAACCACCAACATAGTGATTGCAAACATCAACTCATTCATATCACAAATATATAATCTAACACAATATATTGAGAAAAAATTACATAAATAAAGTAGATGTTAAAAGTTCTACCATTCCTTGGAAGGATTTGGGGATGCAAAGACGAAGAAAGTGTTTTTCCTCAGAGGAGGAGGCGTCCTTGGAGTGCTTCAGGAGGAGGAGACAAAGTTGGAAAATGGGGGGACTACGCACTGGGATGGGGAGGTAAAGGTTGGGCGAAAGGGATGGACATGGTTATTACACTGTTGCGGCTCAGGGGTGGAGCCGGTGGAGATGAAGAACATGATGTGGGGAGGCAGTTCTGGAGATGGGGCATAGGGGAGGTGGAGGCGACGTAGATGAGGATGGAGAGGTGGGGCGGAGGAGTGATAAACCGAAAATTCGGCCCTTTAATAATGTTGAATTAATGCTTAATATGTCATTGCAGTCGGGCCTAACTAGGTCTATCAAAAACCATCTAATTGATATATCAAGGAAATCAGATGGTCATATTTTATTTTTTTACTTGGCAAGAAACCAAGGTCGAACTCAGGGACACGAGCCTCTCTCATGATTATTCAGACTTTTATTCATTTATTAAGTGTTGGATTAAAGATCAATCGGCCAAACAATGCTATAGGATGAGACAATGCTTTAAAACAACATGCCTTTTTTATTTTAATCATATAAATAAGTACGATGAAATGCAACACAAATAATATGCCCTAGATCAGAATAAATATGGTGAGCAAATTTAACATGAGTCGATTTCAGGTTTAATTAAGGTGATATACTTGACTGACAAGTTGAACAAGGCATAAGTTGAGTAATAAGAGACACATGGCTAACAAAATAACACGTCAAATTTCATGTATCCAAAATAAGAAATTAAATATGCCAATAAAAAAGTACATCAAGCAAGATTTGAAATGAGACTGAAATCAACTGAATCTGAAATACGATGCTCAAGATATGCAATAAAGAAGACAGGGGCATAACTGAAAGAAAACATGAAAGATAACTACAAACAAGTCCCTAGGAGGGACTAAAATGCAATAGAAATAAAGTGCGAGGCCTTCCCTGTAAATATCCCACATACGCGAGGGCATATTTGCAATTATTGAAACCCGCTAGGGCATAACTGCAAATTACCCATGCGCACGTGGTCGGCAAGTGATATAGGGACCTGTCTGCAAAATGGAGAAGTCGGTGGGGCCTATGTGAAAATTACCCAGATGGCACGTGTTATGCACGTGCCATCCAGGCTCGGAGAGATGCTCATGCTCGGCAGAGGCTCAGAGGAGGCTCGGGCAGCCTCGAGGCTCGGCTCAGGCTCGGTAGAGGCTCGAAGGCCCAAGCCTGAGCTCTGGCGCTACGGCTCGGATGTTCTCTAAAGTTGACGCGTGGCAGCTCGATCACCGTTGGATCTCGAGGATCCAATGGCACCTGGAGAAGGCGCTCATGGACGTGGACGCGTCTGCGCCGTTGGATGTGTTCCGGAGAGGAACATCCAACGACACCTGTACCTCCGTCTTCGGTTGCAGCTGGAGGTGAAGTTCGAGCTCCGGCGAAGTAGCTCCAGCTCCACCGCTTCATCTCGGACCCAGTGGGCCTCCTCCGAGCTCCATGGACGATCATAGAGGTAGCGGGAAGCTCGAAGAAGGCGCTCGCGTCTAGGTCAAGCCATCGGAGTTCAGATGACGTAGACGATGCTGATGAAGTCCACTCCGATGATGCTCCGACCATTGAAGACCATGTTCCTGCAGGTTAAGTCCAGCAATTCTCTGCATGCAGGTGTGTTAGTGTGCGTGCGTGTGAGAGGAATGAGGTTCCATGCGAGTGGAAGGAGGTGAGGAACCGGAGCTCCTCCGCTGGAGAGGGCAGAGGAGATGGGTCGGAGGTGGTCAAAGGCGAAGAAGGGATAGAGTGTGATCGAAGGTACTGGCGTGAAAGGGGGTTATGCAAAGAAGCTCGGAGGGGATTCAATGGAGGGTGGAAGCATCGGGAGAGGTCTAATTAATTGGGCAAAAATAGAAGAAAATACAAAGAAGTTCGAGATACTTACCTGGTCGGAGATGGATGTAATGGCTTGGGCTTGAGCTTCGGAGAAATGCTCAGGGTCATCGTTGGACTCCCCCAGCCTTTAGGAGCATCTTGGAGGGCTGAAAGCAACGCAACGCCGCCATGGAGGTCGGCGGGTCGACACCACTGGTCCTCATCGTCTTCGCTCTATCCGGCCGCCTCTGGGCGATTCCTCACGTAAAGGTGGACTCCGATGGCAGGCAGAGGGGAGGGGTAATTAAGGTTTCTAATTTGGCGGTTCCGGTGATTGGGATCGTGGTTTGGCTGAAGGATACAGAGCGGCTAGAAGTCCAACGTGGGTTGAGGGATGACTCGCGAGGGTCGTGGATGAATGGGCTCGGTCGTGGGGTGGTTTGAGAGAGAAGAAGTCGTCGGGAATTACAGGGGAAATAGGAAGGGTCAGGTATCCGCATGAGGCGGAAAACGTGCGAGTGAGGGGCACCTGGAGGTTGACGATGATGTTCTAACGTTGGATCGTGAGATCTAACGGCTGGAGTTTGAGCGCTAAAGGATGGATGAGATTTTATCAAGGCGATGCGATCGAAGGGTCCAGGGTAGCGCCACGTGTCGAACTGGAGGAGAAGAACGAGCGGACGGGCGTGATTAAATCATGACATCGATCGGATGGTGGCGATCAAAGCGGTGATGGATGGTTGCGATGGAGGGATTTGGAGATGATCGTGAGGTGCAGGATACACCACGTGGCGGACTATGAGTGGGGGCGCAAACGAGTGGCGTTGGTGAGAGGCGGGGATTTGATCCGACGATGGTGGATTAAGAGCATATGTAGAGATCCTCTGGCCGTTGGATCAAGAAGGGATCCAACGGCTGGAGGTGAGGCGGATGATGCAAGGACGACGGACCACGTTGCTCAACCAGAAAGGGCCACGTGGCCCAATCAGATTATTTAGAGAAAGAAATTGAATTATGAGGGTGAAGATGGTCGAATTTGAGAAAACTCAAAACATGAAAGTTGTAGATCTTGATGAGATACAAGTTTCATGTTGATCAAAAATGGAGATGAGGTCAACTGAAGGCAGAAAATATTTTTAGGGGTATTTTTAAGGCTAAGAATACCACAGATTTTAATTTTGACATTTTTTTGTGATTTTTAATTTATTCAAGACTCCGATAATTACATGACTTTATCTGGTTTTTATTGACATATATTTAAGCAAGGGGGTTAAAAATGAGGAATTAAGATGATGAAATCGGGTTTCATCATCCCCCTATGCTTAAACTATGCTCGTCTCCGAGCATCAAAGAGAATGAATAAACTGGATTAACCCCCTTGTGCATGTGAGTATAGGATCCAATCCGTTCAAGTCTACTCAACTTTAGAGGTCCAATATTCTAGAGTTCAACCCAGCCTTAATCAAGAGGCACCCAATTCCTCTAATTCTCCAGACTCTCTCTTGATATACATATACACTAAGGATATGACATTTAGTGTTGACTGCAATTTCGAGAGTAGAGTCAAATCGTCACCCAAAGTCTTGGTCCAAGAAATTCTCCCAAGGACCCAATCCTCAACACTAGGGAATAAATCAAATCTTGCGTTCAATCCACCGTCTCTTTAGTTGTCAGACTTTAAAAATGAAGATGGATGGCCAGTAATAGAGGGCATGGGATTGTGTCATTTCTTCTCTCCCTCTCATTAGAACAAGGATTCTCTCTAGTGCCTTTTTATGCAACACATTTTTTTTGGTGTTGATCAGTGCGTTCGTCAAGAGAAGTTGGAGCCGTCTGCACTTGTTTTCTGGGAATACACTAGGGTGTGTCTTTTTTGAGTACCTATCGTACCTTCGACACCCAGACTTGTAGCATTTATGATGTAGAGCCCTTTTTTGGTGCAAGCCCGACTCCTGTTCCTAATAGCAGTGGTCCAAGTGGACACTTTGAAATGGTTGGGAGCGCTCGCCTTTGGTGGAAGATCTTTGATATTTGACTTTGTGGAATGAGAGCTTTTCTTTGACATTTCATTGATTTGCATAATTTTTGGCTAGCTCCTCTGCTTTTACCAAGAGTTGGCGCATACTGATCAACATTTTTTATTTATTTCACACCCTGGCACTTAGGTCAATGTCAAGAGATTGGTATAAGAACTAAGTTCTCATACTGGCTAAAAATTGCTGACACTCAGGTTTCATGAAGCCTTAAAAGATTTTATCCCATCTTCGAGCATCATTAGATCAAGTCCAGATTCGAATCCCTCATCCCCATCCCTCAGGTGAAAAGTCACTCATCTCATCAAAAACCGCAGTCGTGCATGTGATGTGCTGATCATATTCTTAATGGTCTAAGATTAAGCATGAAATATAGCATGCAAATCTAAAAATCTAGGGGAATATGGGTGATTAAGTCTAAGACCCTGATGTCTAAGGCTGGTTAACCTAAAATCTCAAGACCTCATAAACCGAGTTTCCTTTGAACATTTCAGATCTTGGGTGGAAGTGTGAAAGTAGAGGATTAATCCAGCTCCTTCATTCAAAAACACATTTTTTGACTTCAAGAGATAATAGGACTGCATAAACTCAATTAAGTAGATGCATCTGCATTCAGCCAGTATGGGTGTAAGTACAGGCCGGAACCCGTTGCTTGAGGATGGAGCCTTACGCGATGTCCTCTAAACCACCCAATCTACTAAGGGCGAACCCTCACTGAACGCGGCTACTTAATTGGGCTTAGTAGTCACTAATAATTCCTAAAGGATTTTGGATTTTCTCATTTTTATGGATTTTAATTTAAATGTTAAAACAATTGTCAGACTCAACTTTCCTTGAAAAGCGAAAGAAGTTTTCAAAACCATGTCACACAAATAAAAATTTTCAGAACATTTTTAAAAGATCTTTCAAAACAAGAAAACTCATTTTTCAAATCATTTACAAAAATATTTTTATCGAAATAATGTAACATAGTATAGAAAAAGCCGTGAAATCAATTGAGTCCACTTAGTTCAAAGGATTTTACTTTAGTCAAAAAGTTTTAATTTTTTCAAAATTTTCAGATTATAGCTAAAGTAAGTATACTACATATATAGTATACCCCCCTATACTTAAACTTTGCTATGTCCTCATAATACTAGATGATACAAGTCCATAGGTCCATTTAAATATAGAGAAATATACGGGAACCAAGGAGGGCTCCCCCTATACTTAGGTTAGAAATAACCTAAGTATAAAGGCAAGGAAAGGAGAGTAGAGAAATCATAGGGACTCGGGTCCCCCTATACTTAGGGAGAGAGTAGCCTAAGTATAAAGATGGAGATTTGATTTTGGAAGAGATCCGAGGTGAACGAAGAAGAAGGATGGATATACAAGTGAGTGGATGAATCTATGAAGATAAATGGAGTTTTTAAGGCTCTAGGGAGTGTGTCGGAGAAGACATGGCTCAATCAAGAATGCAAAAACCCTTCAATTTCACCAACTCACACATGAAACCAACCGAGGTTGGTTTATTATCTTGTCGGTTTTATTAGTGATTAAAACATTATATGTTTACGCGGAGAAAATATTAAGTAAAAATCAAAGCGTAAACAAGGGTGTTGCTTTCCCAAAACAAAATTTTACTCCATTTTTAGGTTGACTTGCAATTAACAGTCCCAATTATTTACTTAAGGTTATCACTGAATTAGGGTCAGCACACAAATCAAGCAATCATCGTCTACCGTTCATTCCCATTTTCCGTTTAACTTATGTGATCAAGCTAGGAGGGGAAACCGAGAAAAACCATATATTCGATCAAAACCACGATCTAAGCTGAGCGACAAAACCTGCAGTGACTTGGCGAAAATACGTGAAAACTGGGGCTGTTTTAAAAACCAAAACTCATGTATGCAAATCGATCAGAAAGCCGCACCTAATCATGCTTCTATTAGCGGGGAGAATGTCTATTAAATATGGCTAAGTGAAGCGAGATTATGTGCGTCTAATTTTTTTAGTGTGTCCTTCCTACGAGCAAGCACGTAAAAAAATGGAAAATAAAATACGCTCAAAGAGTCGCGTGCCTGGTCCTAGGTCGACACTCAAGTGGGGATGATCCCTACACAACCACATTCGTTCGATTACACTCGCGAGTCTTCGATCGAAGACTGCTGTAAGAGACAATTATTACACGAGACAATGATATGCAAAATGACACATTTTTTTCTTTCTTCT
The DNA here is from genome assembly GCA_037367405.1 of Ottelia alismoides. NCBI lineage: Eukaryota > Viridiplantae > Streptophyta > Magnoliopsida > Alismatales > Hydrocharitaceae > Ottelia > Ottelia alismoides. Next base: position 299,065 of record JAZKJV010001028.1, on the reverse strand, counting down.
CGACGTGCTCCAAGCGTGCTTCTGTGGCTCCTCACAATGAGTAGCTCCTGCTCCTCGCCTCCTTGAATTATCAAGGGCCCTGTGACAAAAGCAACAGTTAAAAATCAATAGAGAAGTAAATTTTATAATGCAAGACAAATTGACAACTTGACCTATAAAAAGAAACACTTAATTAGATAAATAAAATCCCAATAATACAAGAAATGAGACGTGTCGCCGGCGACGACGCCATTTGATAAACCTGAAAATTCGGCCCTTTAATAATGTTGAATTAACATTTAATATGTCATTGTAGTCGGGTCGAACTAGGTCTATCAAAAACCATCTAATTGATACATCAAGGAAATCAGATGGTCATATTTTATTTTTTTACTTGGCAAGAAACCAAGGTCGAACTTAGGGACACGAGCCTCTCTCGTGATTATTCAGACTTTTATTCATTTATTAAGTGTTGGATTAAAGATCAATAGGCCAAACAATGCTATAGGATGAGATAATGCTTTAAAACAAACATGCTTTTTTTAATTTTATTCATGCAAATAAGTACATTGAAATGCAACACAAATAATATGCTCTAGATCAGAATAAGTATGGTGAGCAAATTTAACATGAGTCAGTTTCAGGTTTAATTAAGGTGACAGATTTGACTGACAAGTTGAACAAGGCATAAGTTGAGTAATAAGAGACACATGGCTAACAAAATAATACGTTAAAATTCATGTGTCCAAAAAAATAAATTAAATATGCCAATAAAAAGTACATCAAGCAATCTTTGAAATGAGACTGAAATCAACTGAAACTGAAATACGATGCTCAAGATATGCAATAAAGAAGATAGGGGCATAACTGAAAGAAAATATGAAAGATAACTACAAACAGGTCCCTGGGAGGGACTAAAATGCAATAAAAATAAAGCACGAGGCCTTTCTTGTAAATATCCCACACGTACGAGGGCATATTTGCAATTATTGAAACCCACTAGGGCATAACTGCAAATTACCCATGCGTACGTGGTCGGCACATGATATAGGGACATGTCTGCAAAATGGAGAAGTCGGCGGGGCCTCTGTGAAAATTACCCAGATGGCACGTGTTATGCACGCGCCATCCAGGCTCGGAGAGATGCTCAAGCTCGGTAGAGGCTCGGAGGAGTCTCGGGCAACCTCGAGGCTCGGCTCAGGCACGGCAGAGGCTCGGAGGCCCAAGCCTGAGCTCTAGTGCCACAGCTCGGATGTTCTCTAAAGTTGACGCGTGGCAGCTCGATCACCGTTGGATCTTGAGGATCCAATGGCACCTGGAGAAGGAGCTCATGGATGATGTGGACGCGTCTACGCCGTTGGATGTGTTCTGGAGAGGAACATCCAACAACACCTGTACCTCCATCTTCGGTTGCAGCTGGCGGCAGAGTTCGAGCTCCGGCGAAGTAGCTTCAGCTCTGCCGCTTCATCTTGGACCTGGTGGGCCTCCTCATAGCTCCATGGACAATCGTAGGGGTAGCGGGAAGCTCAGAGAAGGCGCTGGACCTTCTAGGTCAATCCATCAGAGTTCTGATGACATAGATGATGCTGATGAAGTCCACTCCGATGGTGCTCCGGCCATTGAAGACCATGTTCCTGCAGGTTAAGTCCAGCAATTTTCTGCATGCAGGTTTGTTAGTGTGCGTGCGTGTGAGAGGAATGAGGTTCCATACGAGTGGATGGAGGTGAGGAACTGGAGCTCCTCCGTCGGAGAGGGTGGAGGAGATGGGTCGAAGGTGGTCAGAGGCGAAGAAGGGAGAGAGTGTGATTGAAGGTACTGGCGTGAAAGGAGGTTGTGCGAAGAAGCTCGGAGGGGGTTCAATGAAGGGTGAAAGCATCGGGAGAGGCCTAATTAATTGGGCAAAAATAGAAGAAAATATAAAGAAGGTCGAGATACTTACCTGGTCGGAGATGGATGTAATGGCTTGGGCTTGAGCTTCGGAGAATTGTTCAGGGTCACTGCTGGACTCCCCCAGCCTTTGGGAGCTGCTTGGCGGTCTAAAGCACCGCAACACCGCCATGGAGGTCGGTGGGTCGACACTGGAGGTCCTCATCGTCTTCGCTCTATCCGACCACCTCCCCCTGTCACAAGGAGATGGAGGAGGGTTGGGCGATTCCTCACGTAAAGGTGGACTCCGATGGCAGGCGGAGGGGAGGGGTATTTAAGGTTTCGAATTTGGCGGTTCCGGTGACTGGGATCGTGGTTTGGATGAGGGATACGGAGCGACTGGGAGTCCTACGTGGGTTGAGGGATGACTCGCGAGGGTCGTGGATGAATGGGCTCGGTCGTGGGGTGGTTTGAGAGAGAATAAGTCTTCGAGAATGACGGGGGAAATAGGAAAGGCAAGGTATCCGCACGAGGTGGAGAAGTGCGAGTGAGAGGCACCTGGAGGTTGACGATGATGTTCTGTCATTGGATTCTGAGATCCAACGGCTGGAGTTTGAGCGCTAAAGGATGGAAGAGATTTGATCAAGGCGATGCGATCGAAGGGTCCAGGGTAGTGACGAGTCCGATAATCGCGGCTTTAAAAAGTTGATTTTATACTGTCCGTGCTTAAAGAATAATGTGTCATTCGTTGTTGGCGGCAATCGGAATCGGTCATGAAATATCCACAAAAATCATTCGTCAAGTTTAATTAAGTGGTATTATGTTTATTTTACTTGGGTAAGTCCCAAGGTCGATCACAAGGAGGCAAAGGAACAACCTAGAGTTGTGTTTATCAAGGTTCGTACATGGTTTCGAGGCGGTTTTTTTGGAGTTTCCAATGCAAATAAGGGATGCAAAATGCAATTTCGATCTATTTTAGGGACTAAAATGTCAACTATATTCAAACAATATCCAAAAAAATATGAAACTTGGCCACAATGTAAATTACGATGAAATGAATGCATGGTAATTTTTTTGGAATTTTTGGATGCAATATGAATTTTGTTATGGATTTTTAAATGAAAACAAAATGGATTTCAATATTTAATTATGATAAATACTAAACCTAATTTTCGAGGACCAAAATTATCTAAGATCTATCACTAGGTGATTGATCTCAGAAAAATCCTAAATCTCGAAAATGTGCGATCTGATACCTATTAAAAATTAAACACTGAAATATGAAAAATGATTTATACCAGGCAAACCATGCACACAAATGCAATTCTTATTGGGCACAGTGTCAAGCACAATTAACTCTACAATATATAATTTTTGGGGAATTTTTAGAGCAACGGTTAATCGACGACAATTTTAAGAGCATAAAATGGGTAAAATTCGCAAATTTCCACAAACCATTAATTTTTAATCAACCGTCAATCACAAAAATATCCACAATATGTCAAGATGTAGAAAATTAAATGACGAACATCATGCTATTTTTAGATAAATAAAATGATGGAAAAAAAGAGGTCTAAAATGAAGGAGAAATGTAGGGATACATATGCAATAAATAAATAAATAAAGATAATGCAGGTGGACCTATTTGAAATTACTGATAACAGAGGGGTGTGATTGCAAATGTGCCAAGGGGTCACGTGCGACGCACGTGACCTTCTGGATTGGGACTTTAGTGCAAATCGACGGAGCTTGGAGGGATATTCTGCAAATTAACCCCGCGCACATGACGAGCACGCGGGCGTATATTTCTTCTCTGTCATTTCCTCCTTACGTGCTGTGCATGTGGGAGGACCTCGGGTCAACTGCTCAGTGTGTCGGCGAGAGGTGAGCTCTTGCGTCGCGGCGGAGGGACGTCGATCGTCCTCTGGCCGACACACGACCAAGGGGACAGCGAGGAGTAGCCGTACGGTGGCAGAGTAGTGGCGGAGGGCTTCTGATGTCGATGGCGGCGTAGCACGGAGCATGCGGTGCTCGTAGAATACTGGCGTGGGCGTTGGAGGCGAAGGCTCCGAGGTTGGTGATCGTCGGGGACGTAGGCGGAGGCGTAGGTCGGAGCTGTGAAGTTGTCGAAGGTGGACGGTGAAGGAGGTCAAAGAGTCGATGGCGGTCGTCGTTGTCGATGAAGGCGGATGCGTACAACGCTGGTGGCGAAGATGTCGGAGAGGCGAAGAGGAGACGGAGCTCCGAGCGGAGAGAAGCTCGGAGGCGGAGGAGTTTGCATTGGGGCTACGGTGAAGAGAAAGAGAGAGAGAGTACCTGGGAGGAGGCTCGACGACGAGGTACTGCCGGAGCTAGAGCAACGCGTGGAGGAGGAGGGCTGCAACGAGGTCGGCGACCTTGGATCACGCCGAGGAGGAGGTGACTGGGATGTCACTTCCGGCCTTGGTCCCGCGAAGTCGAGCGGCGGATGGGGAGGGCCGGCCGAGGCGGTGCCTTCTTAAATAGGAGAAAGGGCATGAGCGGCCGGCACGAGAGGATTGGCGAGGATTGCTGAGGTCATTAGGGTCGCGGCCAGCGAGGGATATGCGGGGGTGGTGGTTGCGAGAATTGGGGAGGAGTCGCGAGGGGAGACGAGCGGAGAAGTCGGAGGAGAAGAGGGGAGGTAGGAGATGAGGGCCCGAGATCGGACGACCCAGATCTAGACACGTGGCGGGGGTGAATGGACAAAGGGGGGTGCGCACGTGCTTGGCATGTGCCTGGGGGCACGCGCCTCGCACATGTGGGTAATTATTAAATTCTTTTAACGAAAAATGAATTATAAAAAGCCCAAAAAATGCTGACACATGGCGGCCCCAGGGGCTGCCACATGTCATCACCAGAAAAATCGAAGGAAGAGACTTTGTAAAATCAAAAAGACATAGTAAACAACCTCGGATCGAAAATATTTCTAAATGAAAAATGCTCGTCTCGATGAGATCAACAACTTTTATGAAGACATCAAAGCCAAAATCGATCAAATGCATAAACTGATTTTTTAGGATTCCCATGTACATAGAATACCTTGATTTTTGGGTTTTATTATTTTTTTTGTCATTCTTAAATCATATAGAAAATACGAAAAAATATGGAGAAATCAAGGATAAATAAAGACACCTAAATCTATTTTTTGGATTTTTATTAATTAAGAAAATATGTACATAAAATATCAGGTCAAAAACCGTTAAAATACACAATGTACAATAGAGGCCCAAAACCCAACTTTCACATATGAGCTCCGATTCACTTGAACTTGGTCTTGTTTTTAAGGTAATTGAATGTATATTAGTTCAAAAGTGAGTAGGATCAAATTGGACACTGGATGGGGAAGATAAGTGGCTTTTAGTCCGAAAATCCTGAAACTAGGGTTTGGGTTTTTGGTCCACTCATTTGGTTTAGTGATTTTTTTGTATTTTTCATTTATTCTTGTTAGTGATATGTACACAGTGGAGGTGGTTTTGTGTCATTCGGAGTTAGTATGAATGAGTTAAAAATCAGGGGAGTTAGGATATTTACAGGTCAATTTTATCAGAGATTTTTGGCTTCTTATTTTGTACAGAAATTATGGATAAAATGCAATTCTTATGAAAACATGAATGAATACTAATTATGCAGAATAAACGCAGAAATGGTGATGATTTTGAGGGATTTTGAGCTTAATAAATGAGATTTAGAGTGATGAATCTGAGATTCATGATCCCCTTATACTTGAACCATGCTCGTCCCTGAGCATCAAAAAGAAATGCCATGAGGTGAAATGAGATTGGGTTCCATACCAAGACCATGAACTGAAGGTGAAAGTGAAATAAACTCGACCTTTGGATTATTCATGTGGCGGAACTTCTGTGAGACCTAGAATTTTAAAATCAATAGCCCTCAAGTTCTACACATCATTGTCACAGTTTCGGCTCAGAAGTCATTTTAGATCAATCCTCTTCCCAAAGTATACCCTATGAACATTGAACAACCGACTCATGTGTGTGAAGGGTTTTAGCTCTTCCCATCCAGAATGCCAGACTACCATTCTCCTCTCCTCTCTAGTAACTCGTCCTCGGGGAGTCAGGTATTTTCTTCTAAGGTCTGTCGCGCTGTGTTCACAATCGAATTGGGGGAGAAGATAGAAGAAGGGGAAAAGAACTGGAGGGTGGCCTAGTGTAGTCACCTCTCCTTGTGAAGATGGCCAGTGTAGCCGAGTCTCCACCAAGATCTGTAGGTTTCTTGAAGTTTGGACCTTTTTGGTCGGATTTTATTTGGTAGTTGCTTCTTTGTATTTGGAATTTGGTGGTTCTGCTTGGATCTTGTTGTGCCCCTACGGATATAGAATCTTTTATTCCGTACATTTTTTGGGGTCTTAGAAAAAATTGTGCCCAGCCGTCCATCCCTTTTCCGAAGCTTTATTTCAACCCGTACTCCAGTCTTTAGATTTCCACGCTACCAAAGAAGAAACTGACACAGTCTTTCAACATCCCGTCTGAGTTGAGCTAAGTGCATAATGCGAGAGTACAAATTAATTCTCTATTCCAGAGTTGTACCCAGAATGAAGAGACCAGGTTAGACACTACGAGTCAAACGCTGCACATTGTCATGTAGAACTTAAAGAATTAAGTCAAAAGACTGAAGTTCTTAAAATCCTATTTCTCGGTGAAGTTCTCTGGAAATTAGGTGGATTAAGGTTAAGTCCAGACCACTCTCGATTTCTGCTCATAACTTGGTTCAGAACCCAATGACTTTTCACAGATGCAGATGAATGCGATGCTGGATGAAGTGCATGTGTGAAATGCAGACACACATTTTTCTTTTATGCAAGGACTTTTTTTTATGCAAATAAGAAGCCATTTTCAAAAAAACCTTTTGGGCAGAGTTAGTGTTAGTAGCAAAAATCCTCTTTCTTTTCTTTTCTTTCTCTCGATTTTTTGTTGATTACCTACCCTGTAAATACATATAGACTTACGTGAAAGTACGAGATATGGGTAAAATATATATACAAAGTATATACAGACCCCCTATACTTAGCGAGTGATGTGTCCTCAGAGCATAAGAAGCGTAATGAAGACATAGCTCGGGCTAAGTGGAAGAGAGTTAAAAAATTTATATATAACAGGCTAAGAAGAAGAGCGAAAAAGAGGTGGTCTTCATATGTGAATGAGGAGAGTAAATACAGGTGAGTGTCGGTTCCCCCTATACTTAGGCTCTGGTCAGCCTAAGTGTAGAAGAAGGGTGGAAGTGAGGTGATCGAACGATAGGAGAAGGATGGTATATACAGATGGCATCGATCCCCCCCATACTTTGGCCTTGGCCTAAGTAGAGGAAGAAGCTGTACAAGGGGATTTATGTGGTCGGAAGGGAGGGTGGGGTTGATCTGATGGATCTTCAATGTCCTCATTTTGCGTGAAATAGATGGCCTCAACTTGATCTGTCTGCTCTTTGGGTGATTCAATATATGGCTTCAGCAACTGTCCATTTACTGAGAAAGGTTGTGCATCCTCTTTAAGTTCAGCAATATCTACACTTCCATTGGTATGTACATCGATGACAATATAAGGACCCGTCCATTTTGATTTTAGCTTCCCATGAAAAATCTTCAACTGAGCATTAAACAACCACATTTTCTGCCCACAGACAAAGGTCTTGTCTCTAATGTGTCTATCATGCCATCTCTTGACCTTGTCCTTATAAATCACACTGTTGTCATATGCCCGATTTCGGATTTCAATTAGCTCATTCAAATTTAGGTCTCGACATAATTTCCCAAGGTGACAACTCCAATTCAACTTTTTGATCGCCCATTCTGATTTGTGAATTAATTCTACAGGTAGATGGCATGGATTGCCATATATCATCCTAAAAGGTGAAGTACCGAGTGGAGTTTTATAGGCTGTCTTATAGGCCTATAGAACTTGGTCCAACAGCTTAGATCGATTCTTCCTATCTGGATGAACCAACTTATGAAGAATTCCCTTAACCTCTCTATTAGAAACCTCTGCCATGCCATTAGATTGTGGATGATATGGGTTGGCTATTCTATGCTCAAATTTGTACTCCTTAGCCAAAGATTTCATCTCCCTATTTACAAAGTGGCTACCTCCATCAGAAATCAAAACTTTTGGTATCCCGAACCTTGCAATGATATTATCCTTGATAAACTTACAGACCACTTTACTATCTGCGGTTCGGGTTGGAATAGCCTCTACCCATCTTGATAAATAGTCAACCGCTAACAAGATGTACTCAAATCCATTGCTATTGGGAAAGGGACCTATAAAATCAATCCCCCATGCATCAAAAACATCACAGAAAATCATTGGTTGCATGGGCATTTCATCTCTATATGCCACAGTCCCTCCCATTCTTTGACAAATCGGGCGTGACCGTACAAATTCATTAGCATGCTGAAATAAGGTCCGCCAGTAAAATCCACATTGGAGTACCTTGTGCGCGGTTCTTTTTCCTGAATGGTGTCCTCCAGCCTCGAGAGAATGACAATGTGTGAGGACACTCTGATATTCCTCCTGAGGAATACATCTTCGCCAGACACAATCCGGTCCTTCATAGAAGAGGAAAGGATCGTCCCAATGGTAATTTCTCGAATCTGACTTTAATCGATCAATCATTCTCTTGGTCCTACCAGAGGGAACCTTCTTGGAGACAAGATAGTTCACTATGTCAGAATACCATGGGGTTGAATCAATGACGCAAACTGATTCATCTGGAAAAGTATCCTTAATTGGTCCGGTGTCAAGATGATCGTTTTGCTCATTCGGGAAAGGTGATCAGCAACAACATTCTTTATTCCAGGTTTATCCTTGATCTCCAAATTAAATTCCTGGATTAATAAGATCCATCTCAAAAGTCATGCCTTGGCATCCTTCTTATCCATGAGATATCTAATTGCCGTGTGATCTGTGAAAATCATCACCTTGGAGCCCAATATGTATGATTTGAATTTTTCAAGGGCCCAAACAACCGCGAGCATTTCCTTTTCAGTCACCGTGTAATTTCTTTGTGTAGGATCTAATACTTTGCTCGCGTAGTGAATCGCATAAGGAATTCCATCTCTTCTTTTTCCAAGTACCGCTTCGACAGCAAAATCCGATGCATCAGTCATGATCTCGAAGGGAAGAGACCAGTCAGGAGCTTATAATATCGGCGATTCACATATTTTCTTCTTCAGAAGCTCGGAGGCCTCTAGACACCTGTGATTTACAACAAACTCGGTGTCTTTGCCTAAGAGCTCAGTCAGTGGGCGGGCGATCTTTGAAAAATCAGGAATGAATCTTCGATAAAATCCAACATGCCCTAAGAAAGACCCCACTGACTTGATGTTGGTTGGTGGCTCAAGTTTCTTGATCACATCCACCTTGGAATGGTCAACCTCCATTCCCTTTTTGGAGATGACATGCCCCAACACGATACCCTCAGTCACCATAAAGTAACTTTTCTCCCAAGAGACTACCAAATTGACCTCCCTGCATCTCTGGAGGACTCGATCCAAGTGCGCTAAACATGTATCAAATGAATCACCATGAACCGAGAAGTCATCCATGAAGACTTCCAGGAAATCACCAATCATTTCGACAAATACAGCAATCATGCACCGCTGAAATGTGCCTGGGGCATTACAAAGCCCGAATGGCATGCGCTTGAATGCATAGGTACCGAAGGGACATGTGAACGTGGTCTTTTTCTGATCCTCGGGAGCGATAGCTACTTAATTGTAGCCGGAGTACCCATCAAGAAAATAGAAGAATGCTTTCCCTGCAAGTCTCTCCAATATTTGATCAATAAATGACAGTGGAAAGTAATCTTTCTTGGTTGCAGCATTCAGGCGCCTGTAATCGACACACACATGCCACGACGTGGGCACTCGGGTCGCGATCTCTACCCCCTCCTCGTTGGTGACCATCTGGATTCCTGATTTCTTTGGGACGACATGAAGGGGGGCTACCCACTTGGAGTCAGAAATGGGGTATATAAATCCTGCTTTGCGCCATTTTTCTATCTCTTTCTTAACCACTTCTCGATGATTGGGAGTTTAATCTTCTCTAAAATTCACGGGAAGGCCTTGCATTATCCTCAACATAAATTTGGTGCGAGCAGAGAGCTGGGTTTATTCCTACGAGATCCGACACAGTCCAACCGATGGCTTTTCGATTTCGTTCAAGGACTTCAAGTAATCTAGACTCCTGATCCATGGTTAAGGATGAGATAATGATCACAGGGAATTTTTCTTTGGGTCCATTGAGAAATGCATACTTAAGCGTGGGAGGTAGTGGTTTCAGCTCTGGCAATTCTGAATCATCAATTAAATCTGGCTGAAAGACTTTTGCACCTGGCTCAGTGTCGGTTGGCGGTGAATCACAATGTGAGGTGCTGATTATCAATTCTGAATAAAGATGAGTCGGATCACTAAAGTAATGCGGTAATTCGGCCAGAGCCACGTCCGACTCGTCATCAACATTTCTTGATTGTCCTAAAGATGAAGGGACTGACAAATCCGAGAGGATTTCTGTGTCATCAAGAGTTTAATAATCTAGGTGTCTAGATATGTTTGAGAATATCTCGCAAACTGCATTGTGCGTTATTTCTTCTTCTGAGGATGTGCTTTCCATCTGTATGTCTGGCAGTTGGTCCCACGACCCAGTGGTTCTGAGGAGATTGCATTCTGATGTTTCGACGTCTTCAGTGGTGGATTCGGAGTCTGGCCTTCGCCACTTTGTTTGTTTCATCTCCAAGTCTACTTCTCCGCCTGGAGAACGGAATTTCATCATACCAGACCCGTAATCGAATACAGCCTTAGTGGTTCTTAAGAACGGTCTTCCGAGAATGATTTGCGATTCTTTCCAATGGTTCGGAGTCTCCATATCAAGGACAGTGAAGTTCACTTTGTATTCTGTACCCTCGATAATGATGATGACATTCTTCACTTCTTCCTTAGGTCTTTTAGTGGATTTATCAGTAAATTGGAGTAAAGATGATGATTTCTTGAGAGGGCCTAACTCCAATCTATAATATAAGGCTAATGGTAGAAGATTTATGGAAGAACCATTGTCAAGAAGTGTGCGTGTGAACGCAATGCCGCCAATGAAACTCTCCACATAATGGGCGCCCAGATCCCTTTTCTTTCTTGGCAGATGCTGGTTTTTGACACATTTGGTGGTGGAAACTGTCAAGATGTGAGTCTCCACAAATTGACTTGTTCTCTTTGTACAAGTCCTGGTGGGAGTGCATATTTTGCCTTCAAATATTTCTGAAAGGCTGGATTACTGGCCACATACTGATTAAAGGGTACTTTGACTGTGATATTTTGCTGGCAGAACCTTTCCATCACTTGGTCATCCTGAATGTTTTTCTTTTGTTTTGCGTTCTTAAGAGTGTGGGGGAAAGGAATGGAAGTATTTGAAACAGGAGATAGAGGGCCAGAATCATAAATAAGAGCATCTTTATTAGACTTGGAGTTTTTATTACAATCATAAGATTTTTGATAATAATCAAAATTAGGTTGCTGAAAAGGTGACAAAGGTATTTTTGCAGCAACTAGAGGTTCAAGGTCCTCTGCAGACTCCATAGATGCTTTCCCTTTCTCTTGTGCTGGGATCTTCAGGCGTCCTTCTTCATCCTCCTCGAAAGCATCCTCCTGCTGATCTTCCGAGTCTTCAGGGCCTGATTCCCTAGCCCGGTCAGGTATGACTACGGTCGTTCCGCTCCTGAGTGACATGGCATGGATATTGTCAAACGAAAGGATCTCATGTTCAGATGTGGAAAAATCTGAATAGTATATCTGGCCATTGTGTTGAGATGATTGAGATTTATTCAAGCTATTGGTATTAGCTTGAACTTGGGCGGGAATGGTTGTGGCTAGGGCTGTCTGCTCATCCTTCCATCAGGATAGACGATTAACATCCACCCGTAAATCATACAGCTCATTTCGGAAGCTGCGAATTTCTTCAAGCATTTGCCTCTGGATATCAACCGGTTCTTCTAGAGGGTTGGATGATTGAGCTGATGGTCTGGGAGCTTGGTGTTGCTGACAGTATTGCTGAGGTTGGTTCTGGCGATTGTAGGGCTGTTGCTGCTTCGGATGCTGGAAAGATTGAGTGTGCTGTAGAGGCGGAGGAAATGCGACATTATAAAAAATGGGCGGACGTTGAGAAGGCTGACGGTCCCCCATATTACCCCGTCGGGTAGTGTCCCTTGTGTACCAAATGCCGTTTATTTCAAATGTCAGAGGCAGGGCTTCTTTGACTGTCTCAACTGGTGGGGGTGGCTGCTGGGATGCTTGGGCATAGGATTGGTCCTGTGCCCATGATTGCTATTGTTCTGATCCTGGCTTCTCCTGGACATGATGCACATAGTAGATTGGGACCGTAGATGCAATAGACATCCCCATCTTGGACAACTTCGTAGTGAGCTCCTCCATCTGCTTTGGGAATTGAGAGATCCTGTTGTCGATGTCGCTCATCCTCTTATCTACTATTGTCAATTTATCAGCTATGAAGTGCATGTTTGGAATCAAATCCTCTGCTATTTAGGCGACAGTCTGCTTCCCGCCTTTGGCTTGAAGGGTGTTCAGGGAATCCATGTATGCTCTACTGGCAATCTGAGAACGGCTTGTTTCTGCCATCTGCTCCAGTACTTTCCAGACGGTCTCCGTTCTACGCTATGTGTAATTCCCTCCGCAGGCAACACTAACTAACCCTTGAGTCTTGTAGTTGAGGCCAGAGTAGAGTGACTGGACTAGGATGTTGTTGTCCAGGTCATGGCAGGGACATTTCTGTAGTAGGTCTTTAAACCTATCCCAAGCCTCACAGAGTGGTTCATTGGGCATCTGAGAGAAACTGGTGATGCGGGTCCTCATTTTATTGGTCTGACTCAAGGGGTAGAATTTGTTCAAAAATAAGTTTTTGAACCTCTCATAAGTAGTCACAGTCACCCCCAAGTTCTTCACCCAGTAGTCTGCTTTCCCTTTCAAGGCGAAAGGAAGTGCAGTGAGACGAATGTAGTCTTGGCTGACTTGTGGGTGTCTCAGATTGGAACATATCAGCTCTAAGTCACGTAGGAATTCATATAGCTCTTCAGTCGTATTATCATGGAATTGTGGTAATTGACTTACAAAATGTGGCTTCAGTTCATAGTGAATCTCTGGTTGTGGTGGCTGCAAATGATTCCTCACTCTGTACTGTCCAGGGTTGTATGCGGCTTCCATTAGCAGTTCTTCCCCAACATTCAACTGCTCAAGCTACTCCCTCAGTAACCGTTGTTGCTGCTCAGATGTAGCCAGCCTTGCTAGAATCATCTGAATAGCATCGTCATTGGTTTCATCTTCAGGATCTTTCTTGGAAGACATCTTGGGAGGCATCTCTTCTTCTTCACCTTCAGAATATAAGGGGTTTGAGTTAATAGAGTGGAAAGAATTGATGTAAAGATTTTCCTCGATTGGTTTTGGTGAGAAAAAGACAGTGTGAGTCTGTCCTCCCTCTAGAAAGAAAAAGGAATCCTAGGAATAGGGTTCTTGGGAAGGGTTTCCCAGAGGCCAAGCAGGTCCAGAGTAAGAGTTTCTTTGGGCTTTTGAGATTGGAGATTTTGTGGTAGTGAGAGAAGGGTTCGCGGAGTCTGAATGAGAATTACCACAATCTTCCATCCTCGAGGTCAACAAGAGGTTCGCGGTTTATGATGTAGGTACAGGTGTGCGGTATTCGTTGATTGCTTATTGTCTACGCACAAACCAAACACAATACAAGGGTTTCTTTCACCAACTCACTCAGTGAAGGTCGTAAGAGTTCGACCAATTATCTTGTCAGTTTTAATTGGTGAGAATTCAAGTCTTGCAAGCCATTTAAACGAGCTGTTAGGTGCCAATATTTCCTTAAAGACTGTCCCGAGTTCGTACGACTAGTTGCATCCACTTTCAGCCAATATAGGTGTAAGTACGGACCGTAAAACGGCTACGCGTGTTTCTTAAGGACGGAGCCTTACGCAGTGTCCTTTAAACCACCCACTCTGCTAAGGAAGTCCGGACCGTGAAACGGCTACCCGTATTCCTCACTGAGAAGTAACTAATCGTTTTTAAAATCAGTAGTCTATATGAAAATCTTGGCTTGGCTCTATCCTAGCGTGCGTCTCTCTCCTCGCTGCAAGATAAAATCAAACAATGTCGGGGTTGCTCTCCCGCAAGAATTCTTGATTTTATGGGTTCTTTAAGATCGACTATTTTTAGCAGTCCCAATTTTAGTTAGGTGATCACTGAAGAATTTAAATGAGCACAAATACATGTCTACTGTCCTGTCCCAATTTCCTTTAGAATTATGTGATAAAACAAGAGGGAGGAGTTCGGGAAAAGTCGATGCACGTGAAAACAATGATGGATGCTCAGTTAGAAGACTTACAGTGCTTCCTCGCAATCTCCATGTGGGATGCAATATAGAATTGAAAAATTATTCTAAATGCATGCAAGCCGATGAAAACCACACCTAAGTAGAAAGTTCTATTAGCGGGAAAGAATTGATTTAAATTTTGGCTAAATTGGACGATCTATGTGCGTCTCAATTAAAGTACAGTGTGGCCTTAGATCCTACGAGCGCAATAAAAAATGTAAATGTTCTTGGAGCCGTATGTGCATGTCTATCCTAATCACCACTCAAGTCGGGCCCCACACTCATTGGAGAGTGAAACAGGCCACGACACATCACAGAAAAGTTCGAGGTCTTTTTTACATGCACGAGAGTCCAACCGGACACCGCTGTAAATGAACAGTTAAATAAAATTGCATAAATTCAAAACCTAGACTCTACACTCTCTCATGACTCGTCTCGATCTTAAATTAATCACGGCTTTTTCGGATGTCGGTGAAGATGCTTCGGCTTCTAGGAAAAACCGCTCCACGTACGCTGGGTACCTCGCAAGAAAAATAAGAGAGAGGATGTCAAAGAGTGACTCAAAAAATAATAAAAGACAAGAAAAATAAATGCAGGAAAATAAATGGGATTTACAATGAACAATTCGGGGGTCAGACTACTCGAATGCGGAAAATCGAACAAGAAATCTCAAAACACAAAACTAAGCCGTTTGCCTCCCCGGCAATGACACCATCTGACGAGTCTGATAATCGTGGCTTTAAAAATTTGATTTTATATTGTTCGCGCTTAAAGAATAATGTGTTGTTCGTTGTAGGCGGCGATCGGAAACGGTCAAAAATATCCACAAAAATCATTCGTCAAGCTTAATTTAGTGGTATTATGTTTATTTTACTTGGGCATGTCCCAAGGTCGATCACAAGGAGGAAAAGGAACAACCTAGAGTTGTGTTTATCAAGGTTCGTACACGGTTTTCGAGGCGGTTTTTTTGGAGTTTTCAATGCAAATAAGGGATGCAAAATGCAATTTCAGTCTATTTTAGGGACTAAAATGTCAACTATGTTCAAACAATGTTTGAAAAATATGAAACTGGGCCACAATGTAAATTATGATGAAATGAATGTACGGTAAATTTTTTTGGAATTTTTGGATGCAATATGATATTTTATGGATTTTTAAATGCAAAGAAAATGGATTTCAATATTTAATTATGATAAATACTAAAACTACTTATGTTCGAGGACCAAAGTTATCTAAGATCTATCATAAGACGAATGATCTCAGAAAAATCTTAAATCTCGAAAATGTGAGATCTAATACCTAATAAAAATTAAATACTTGAAATATGCAAAATGATTTATACCGAGCAAACCATGCATGCAAATGCAATTCTTTTTGGGTACAATGTCAAGCACAATTAACTCTACAATATGTGATTTTTGGGAAATTTTTAGAGCAAAGGTTAATCAATGGCAATTTTAAGAGTATAAAATGGATAAAATTCGTAAATTTCCACAAAACCATTAATTAATAATCAACCGTCAATCACAAAAATACCCACAATATGTCAAGATGTAGAAAATTAAGTGACGAACATCATGCTATTTTTAGATAAATAAAATGATGGAAAACAGAGGTCTAAAATGAAGGAGAAATGCAGGGGTACTGATGCAATAAATAAATAAATAAAGATAATGCATGGGGACCTATTTAAAATTACTGATAACAGGGGGGCATGATTGCAAATGTGCCAGGGGTCAGGACTTTAGAGCAAATCGACGGATCTTGGAGGGATATTCTGCAAATTAACCCCGCGTACGTGACGAGCACGCGGGGGTATACTTCTTCTCTGTCGTTTCCTCCTCACGTGCTGTGCACGTGTGAAGACCTCGGGTCAACCATCCAGTGTGGTCGGCGAGAGGTGAGCTCCTGCGTCGCGGCGGAGGGACGTCGACCATCCTCTGGTCGACACACGGCCAAGGGGACGACGAGGAGTTGCCGTACGGTGGTAGAGTAGTGGCGGAGGGCTTCTGACGTCGATGGCAGCGTAGCACGGAGCATGTGGTGATCGTAGAATACCGGCGTGGGCGCTGGAGGCGAAGGCTCCGAGGTTGGTGATCGTCGGGGATGTAGACGGAGGCGTAGGGCAGAGCGGCGAAGTTGTCGAAGGTGAACGATAAAGGAGGTCGAAGAGTCGATGGCGGTTGTCGTTGTCGATGAAGGCGGATGCGTACAGCGCTGGTGGCGAAGATGTCGGAGAGGTGAAGGGGAGACGGAGCTCCGAGCGGAGAGAAGCTCGGAGGTGGAGGAGTTTGTGTTGGAGCTACGACGAAGGGAGGGAGAGAGAGTACCTGGGAGGAGGCTCGACGACGAGGTACTGCCGGAGCTGGAGCAACGCCTGGAGGAGGGCTGCAACGAGGTCGGCGACCTCAGATCACGCCGAGGAGGAGGAGCCCGTGCTATCACTTCCGGCCTCGACCCTGCGAAGTCAAGCGGCGGATGGGGAGGGCCGGTTGAGGCGGTGCCTTCTTAAATAGGAGAAAGGGCTTGAGCAGCCGGCGCAAGAGGATTGGCGAGGATTGCGGAGGTCGTTAGGGTGGCGACCGACGAGGGATATGCAGGGGCGATGGTTGCGAGAATTGGGGAGGAGCAGCGAGGGGAGACAAGCAGAGATGTCGGAGGAGAAGAGGGGAGGTAGGAGATGAGGGCGAGCCGTCCGGTCGGCCGAGATCGGACGACCCAGATCAAGACACGTGGCGGGGGTGAAGGGACAGAGGGGGGTGCGCTCGTGCTTGGCGCGTGCCTGGGGGCACAGGCCTCGCACGTGCGGGTAATTATTAAATTTTTTTTAACAAAAAACGAATTATAAAAAAACCCAAAAATGCTGACACGTGGCGGCCCCAGGGGCTGCCATGTGTTATCACAAGAAAAATCGAAGGAAAAGACTTTGTAAAATCAAAACGAAATAGTAAATGACCTCGGATCGAAAAAGTTTCTTCACAAAAAATGCTCGTTCGATGAGATCAACAACTGTCATGAAGACATCAAAGCCAAAATCGATCAAATGCACAAAGTGATTTTTTGGGGTATCCCATGTACATAGAATACCTTGATTTTTGGGTTTTATAATTTTTTTGTCATTTTTAAATCAGATAGAAAATCTGGAAAAAATATGGTGAAATCAAAGATAAATAAAGACACATAAATCTATTTTTTGGGATTTTTATTAATTAAGAAAATATGTACATAAAATATCAGGTCAAAAACCGCTAAAATACACAATGTACAAAAGAGGCCCAAAATCCAACTTTCACATATGAGCACCGATTTACTTGAACTTAGTCTTATTTTGAAGGTAATTGAATGTATATTAGTTCAGTAGGATCAAATCGAACACTGGATGGGGAAGATATGTGGCTTTTAGTCCGAAAATCCTGAAACTAGGGTTTGGGTTTTTGGTCCATCATTTGGTTTAATGTTTTTTTTGTATTTTTCATTTATTCTTGTTAGTGATATGTACACAGTAGAGACGCTTTTGTGTCATTCGGAGTTAGCATGAATGAGTTAAAAATCAGGGGAGTTAGGCTATTTATAGGACAATTTTGGCAGATATTTTTGGCTTCTTATTTTGTGCAGAAATTATGAATAAAATGCAATTCTTATGAAAACATGCATGAATGCTAATTATGCAGAATAAATGCAGAAATGCTGATGATTTTGAGGGATTTTGAGCTTAATAAATGAGATTTAGAGTGATGAATCTGAGATTCATCAGGTAGCGCCACGTGTCGAGCTGGAGGAGAAGCACGAGCGGACGGGCGTGATTAAATCAGGACAACGGTCGGATGGTGGCGATCAAAGCAGTGATAGATGGTTGCGATGGAGGGATTTGAAGATGATCGTGAGGTGCAGGATACGCCACATGGCAGACTATGAGTGGGGCGCAAACGAGTGGCGTTGATGAGAGGCGGGGATTTGATCTGACGATGATGGATTATGAGCGTATGTGGAGATCCTTTGGCCATTGGATCAAGAAGGGATCCAACGGCTGGAGGTAAGGCGGATGATGCAAGGACGTCGGGCCACATGGCTCAACCAGAAAGGGGCACGCGACCCAATCAGATTATTTAGATAAAGAAATTGAATTTTGAGGGTGAAGATGGTCGAATTTGAGAAAACTCAAAACATGAAAGTTGTATATATCGATGAGATCTACAAGTTTCATGTTGACCAAAAATGGAGATGAGGTCAACTGAAGGTAGAAAATATTTTTAGGGGTATTTTTAAGGCTAAGAATACCACGGATTTTAATTTTGACATTTTTTGCGATTTTTAATTTATTCAAGACTCTGATAATTACATGACTTTATCTGGTTTTTATTGACACATATTTAAGCAAGGGGGTTAAAAATGAGGAATTAAGACGATGAAATCGGGTTTCATCAAGGTGGAAAATGTGGGGAGTAGTAGGTGACGAAGAGGGGAGGAGGTCGCTAGAATGAAGGAGGTCGTTGGAGGGGATGAATTGGGAGGTGTTGGAGGGGAGGAGGTGGGAAGAAGACCTAGTTTGAGGCTTAGGTCACTAGAGGGAGGTAGGGGGGTATGAAAGGTTGACACTAAAAATTTAGGTTTTCCATTTTCGGTGACCAGGGTAAGCTTCGAAAGATCATGTACATCGTCATCTACATTCTCAGCAGTTTTGTAATAGTTGATTATGTTCTTGCCTTATATTAAAAAAATACATGCCATCTTTTGAGACGGATACTAACGTTACTGCAAAAAAAAACTCCTTTTCCGGTGACTACAATTGATCGCCAATAATCTGACGGTGAAAATATTAACTTTCCCAGTAGTGAATGGACAAAATCGGGCCACTTTCTTGTGTTAAAGGATGATTAGAGTAATAGAGGGGTTTGAGTGGTTTTGAGTGTCAATAATTGCTATGGAGGAAAATGTCATGCGTAGGACTTGGATTAAGAGGAAGATGTGATTTAGTAGGCAACCTTCTGAGAGAGGATGTGGGTCCTCAGGTGGTTGCAGACAAGTTCGACGGTAGCTGGAGCGATGGAGAGGCATGAGTTCATTAGGAACAAAGGTATGAAGATGTGAAAGAGGATTTAGACAAGGAAGGAAGTGGGGAAGACCCAATTGACTCGACAATAGACATGCCTTTATGAGTTGAAAGGGGGATTGGGTGTGGCTATAGCTGACCAAGGGTCATCCAAGTGGAGCAAGGTGGCTGGAGGTATCTAATGAAAGCAATTTGAGTCAATGTTGACTAGAAGAAGTTGACCAAATGAAGAGAAATGAAATAAAATCACATTTAAAGTAAATAATTATACTATATAAAAACTAGTGTAAATAAACATTGCAAATCTTAATGAGATATATAAGTTCCATGAATACTTCAAAATTAGAACAAATTATATCTGATGCGTGTAATTCACTTGACAATTTATTTTCCCTTCTCAATTTAACAAGTAGATCAGTAAAGTACGTACAGTTTCATGTTATTCATCTACAAAGGGTTCTTAGATTTTTGCCTGCTCATCAATTTTCGCAAGCCCGAGCTGTGCTTCTTCCTTGTGAGAAGTGTATGGGTCACTTATGGAAAATCTGAAGGAGTCAAAGTGGTCCCAAGTTCCTTGCAGTGCCTCTCTTTGTGGGTGTATGTGGTATTGCATGTGGGTTCATTTGCTTCGATGCTTTTCTACTTCTTTGCCTCTGTAGGCCTCTGATTGATTCAACTCTTTGTGGTTATTATTTTTGTTTAAAGGGCTATGTCTTGAAATGATCATTTCTCTTATCGTTGAACCATTGCATCTCGCTTTCCTATATCCGATCATCATGCTTGATGTACTTATGGAACCTTTTGGAGAGCATGGATATATCATCCTTGGAGTTTTTATTTGTTGAGATGGTTTCCGTGCTTATAGGTCTATGCTCTTCTTTTTCTTGATCTCAAGCTTCGACATTGGTTATTTTGTTGTTTTTCTGCTTCATAGGACATGTGTTTACCTATTAGCTTGTACATTGGTAGAGTGTTGGCATAATTCGCTTCTTTGATGACTATAGCAGTTGTATTCTAATTTGTTGAGAGAGATATAAGTATTTTCTTTACCTGATCAGTTTTTGTTATTTCTTCACTTTGATTTAGGAGGTCATCGACAAACGCCGATGATATCATATACATAGCTTGGATAGATTTTTCAGTCTCCATATTAGATTATCTGTACCTTTATCAGAGGAGATTGATCTGGTTTTCTTTCAATCTATTTATGCCTTTGTAAATAATGTTGATTTTGTTATATATCTCGTATGATGTCTTGCATCTACAAAAGATATCGAGCTTTTCTTTTGTGATTACACAGAAGATGTAAAACCTCGACGTACTAAAAACATTAAAACTCATTTTCCAGTATGATCCAAATTCCAGATTGGACAAGTACAGACTCATCTTCGAGACCTTTCCAAACGAGCCTAAGAATGTTGAAAAAGGACACTAAATGCAAAAGTCGACGTTTACAGTTTTTGAGCCATAAGTCGAGCCCTATAAAAGAGCTAAGCGGTTGAGCCACTTAACCCTTGACCCTTTCAGCTTGTTGCATGCTCGTCAGGAAGCTTCATTGGAGCTTTGTCGTCGCTGCTACTTACCACTGATTGACCTTCCGAGGGCACTATTTTAAAGAGCATGTCAAGGTTCTCCTGTTTTGAATGTGCATTTCACATAAACACCACAAAACTACCAATTTTAGGGTGAGGAAATATCCGAGGAACGAACTTCGAAGGTATGGATTTTAACTTTCACCTTGTTGGTTTGTACACCTTTAGTACATTGTGTAAATGCCATTTTCGTGTCGATTTACTGTGGATCACCCATATTTCAACATGAAGTCAGGTTTCATATCGTATTGTAGCATTTCGTCACATTTTTTAGTGATCAAGTTATCCAAAAAATACAAACTTAGGTCAGATTTATCCTTGTTCCATGCTTTATACAAGCATATATATTTTTTGAAATCGGAAACGAAAAAATGGACACAAAATTGGAACACCCACTCTATTCAACGCCAATGTTCGAGAGTTTTCATGATCAAAAAAATTGAAATATATGTCAGATTTATCCTTGTTGAATTCTCTATACATGCATATAATTTGTTTTCATTTTGGAGAAAATTTTTTAGACATAAAATAGGAGCACCAATCATATTTAACATCACTTTATGAAAGTTTTCCTAATCAAAAAAATAGGAAAAATGTGTCAAAATTTGGACACCAATCAGAGCACCAACACATGTGTCTACATCTATGATTGACCATACAAGCAGTCTCCTTAATGAAATGAGTCATTGCACATAATTGATGTTGATTAAAAATATTAGGTAATTATCTAAATATATCAGGTAATTATCTAATTATAGGATAAAATAGACAAAAACATAGATCTTGTGCTTCATTTTTTTACATTGCATCTCTTTCGTTTTTACTTTATTCTCCTGACTCCGATCTCTATTGCAATAAATTAATTATTTAGAATAATTTAGAGCCAAGTAGATAAAGATCGTTATTCCCTGAGTTAGACCTCCGTACATTTATCAAATAATTTTTTTTCACATGTTCCAAATTGTGGTTTTTGATAGATCTCTGTCCATCCCATATACTGCAATATATCATTGTTAAGAGAGGTAGAAAATTGATTCACCAGATGGCATCATTGTTGGGGAAAGATGCATTTTAGGGTTTTATATTAATTTTCGTAATTAATTATTATGATTTTAATTTCAATGTATGTTTTCTTTCATTTTCTTTTTTTGCATTAAATTTGCTTTTATTTTTTGTATTTCTCTCTCACAAGTTACTAATCCCATTTTCTCTCTTTGCAGCTAGTTCGAAGCATTTTTAGATACAATTTAAGGATCTGCAAAGATGTTTCAAATTTCTAATTTATGTAAGAAAGAGTTAGAATAGGTTTATTTTTTTTGCATTGTCTTTTCAAGGGCCTATTTGAACCCTTAGACTTGTAAGTGAAATGGGAAGAATTGTGGGGACACTTGGGTCTGTTTTGACCCATGCTGTGTGTTCAGGGACCCAAGTATGTTGTTTCGTTGATCTAGGACATGCACTCCTGGTAGAATAATATTTATTTGCTTGTGCTCAGTTCTAACTTTAAGATACACATCACATAAATTATATGCACTATAGATTGTTCAACTTAGTCAAATTATATGCATTCATTTAGAGTAATTTCAATTCTGGTATGCATCACACATGAAGAGCGCTGTAAAACACTACAAGTCCTTTAAATGAGCATACATCATTATTTCATAAGCCATTGGTTTTTTATAGATTCATCTCTTTATTGTCTTATTTAGTTAAAAATGAATTGGGACTGATCGATTGACGGATATTTTGTGCTCATTGAGACCCTAAATGACAATCTAAATTAAAATTGGGACTGCTAATATGAATGATCAAAACAATGGAAAAAAATCAACCCTTATTTTGGGAGAACAATACCCATCATTAGACATAGGTACTCTCCAAACTAAGCGAGGCGTGCAATACTTAAGGCTTAGAGTCCAAATCCCAATGTTTTTGCTTGGAATATTAGGCTGTAAGGAACCTTACTTAAGGGTGTGGATTAGAGACATGCCTATCGGCACTAACACAGAGTAGGAACTCACCACAAGTGTTGTTGGGTTTTCCGAAGTATTATTGAAGCCATCTTGCTAGTGATTGTGCCCCCTCCAATGTTTACTACTCGAGACCATGGTGGATTGGTACCATCTCATCAGGACTTCAACGAAGGCCATCATCTTGTGCACACTTGAGTCTGGCAGGCAACAATTTTGGTATTACAAGTACTGATCCTCATGTTAAGTAGTGATTATATGTGGTAAATTGTGTAGGAGGATTGATTCATTGTTACCTCAAGTGAGGAATCTTCGGATCTCTCCAAGTATACCTCAACCAACAATCACTATAGGCCATCTGAGTGCTATAGTCGAAAACATTGTTTCAAAATAATCTTTAAAACTGAAAAGATAAGCATCCAAACTCTAACATGCCTTCACAAGTGTCCAACTAGTGAATATATGGGTTTGATTTGTGCTTGCTTTGCGTGTGTTTAAAGATTGCACATTTGTTCCCCATGTGTATTCTTTCTCTCTTGACTTTATCATCGTGCCATTTTCCGATTCTCTTAACATCAAAGCTGGATTTCTTTGGGGATTTTAGTTCGAACTTTGCGAACACTTCATAGGAACCCTTATATTTCATGTCTCCCCAAATTCATGATGGCCCTCTTCTCAAGCCCACTTGGTTTTGGGAAGACCCTATTCCCAAGAACAAAATCAATAAGTTACCTTCAAGATTTAGTCGATCTCGAAATAACACTCTCTTTAATTCTCCTCCTACCAAGGAAACTTTTATCTTTGGTAAAACCCCCTAAACCTTCTACATATGTATATAATTCATACCTATATACATCTGAAGGTGAAAAGGAAGACATGATGCCTTCAAAGAAGAATACTGGTAAAGACGAAAACAACAATGATCTAATGATAGCAATCTTGGCCCAGATAAACACAACCGAGCAATAAAACGAACTACTCAGTGCTCATTTGGCAAGACTGCAAGGAGTCGTAGATCAAGAAGAACATGTAATGGAATACATGTATCTCCTGGAGATTGATGAGGAGTACAACTGACCAAGACTAGTTCCTCCCAAGATGAATTTGAACACAAATCACATTTCCCCGTGCTGCTCCCAAAGTTTAGCAAAAATAACCATGAAGAACCCAACTCTTTTCTTTGAGATTTTGAATTTGTCTGTGACAATCTTTCTCATCTCATGGTTAGTCAAGACTATATTAGGTTGAGAGACGCTCCCTATGCCTTAACTGATAAGGCAACATATTGGCTGAAGAATTTAGTGGAGGTGGTCTCAACATGGGACACATTCAAGACTCTATTCTCAAAGAAATTATACTAGTAAGAATTAATCAAATTAGGATCAGGATCACAAGCTTTACCCAGCTTCCTTATGAACCATTTCATGAAACCTAGGAGAGGTTTACAGACTTAATTCAAAAATGTTCAAAGCTTGGCATAAGGAAGATGGTGTTGGTCCAGAGTCTAGAAAGTGGTTTAAAACCTAAGATGTAAGAGTTAGTTAGTGCCTCTTGTGGAGGAAGTTACATGGGACATCATGAGGACACAATTGACAAGGTGTTTGAAAAATTAGCCAACACGAGTTGTGCACAAACCACAAGCCAGGAATACATGCCCAACCCTCTTTCACTCATATCAAAAGAAGGGGGAATGAAGTCTGTGAATAATATGTCCACCGACCAAAGTGCTGACATGGTAATCATAATAGATAAGCTAACGATTATGGAACATATACATAAGAAAGCGGACGAACTCCATAAATTCACCGACCATGAGAAGTTGTCCAAACTGCCCAAGCAGATGGAGGAGCTTGCTTATAGGATATCAAGATCAAGATACCTGCTCTGACTGCACTCCCCACCTCCATACATTAGGTTCACTACATTCAAGGGCTAGGGGTAGGACAACAGAGCAGATGGGGTGGAGACCAATCTTTTACCCATCAAACATAAGAAACCTCTACCCAGTCAGTTTACAAGGAACCTCCACAAGTCATGGAAATCAAATGCTACAATCTTGATACGGTCAACCGACAGGATCCCAATTAAACTCCAAACCATCGGCTACCATAGTCTCATCCCGGTTATCAACCTTAACAACAACAACAACATCCTTACTAGCAGCCATGTCCTATTTACCAGCAACTGTAGTAGTAGAAGTACCAACATCAGGGCCAACAAGGACAATTTCATCTTAGCAATCAGAATCAACAACACCAGGATT
Source organism: Ottelia alismoides (assembly GCA_037367405.1). Classification (NCBI taxonomy): domain Eukaryota; kingdom Viridiplantae; phylum Streptophyta; class Magnoliopsida; order Alismatales; family Hydrocharitaceae; genus Ottelia; species Ottelia alismoides. The sequence continues at coordinate 273,938 of JAZKJV010001028.1, read as the reverse complement.
GGCAGGGCCATGGGTCCTCCTCATCTATCTCTCCCAAACTCTAGAGAGTATTGGACGAACTACATGATATGAGGGTTAATATTAATCGACTCTTGAGATGGAGAGACGAGCTCACTGCCCTCACAAACCACATTTCCAGCTCAAGTCCATCCCAACCCTAATAAACTTGGACACAATGATCATGTAGTACTCTTAGAATATTCTCTACCTAAATATGAGATCTTTTCGCATGATGTTACCAATCATATTTCTCTCAAGAGAGGAAAGATCGTAACCATGCCTGATCGAGCGAGGGAACACAATGAGATAATCCAATGTCCATACCTAAGCATACATATAGGGAAGAAGAGAGGGAGAGGCATCCAACACCAACAGCGGAGCACCAAATCCCGCTAGAGTTAAGCGAATCTAAATCAGAAGAGGAGGACATACCTCAGCAGCAACATCCCCAACAACATCATCAATATTTTTCTTTTCTAAGTACATGTCATAGTCATGTTGTTAGTCTGCGTCCGAGTCATGTACAAACTTATATTTTTAATAAAAGTGATGTATCAATTTCTGAACATTACCACTCAATCCCTTCCCCCATGCTCTAACGAGTGGAAGGAAGAAAAACCTAAAAAACTAAAAAAAATGATAAAGAGATGGCCCAAATCTGTAAAGAAAATATCAAGGTCACCTTATCTTTAAACGAAATGATAGAGCGAGATCTGGCATTCAGAAACTTAAGGTGAGATGCACACCAACAAGGTCAGCATAAAGAATTCAAACCAGATAAAGAAGCATATTATCTCTATCACAACATCTCGATTAATAAAAAATGAGCTCCCTAGAAAGAAAAGGGACACGTGCACATACTTTGTAACAAGTCATATCAATGATATCAAGTTTGTAAGAACCTTGTTAGACAATGATTCCTCCATTAATCTCACGCCCACTACACTCTTTAAGCATATGAATATGTGTCTGCTTAATAAATCAAGAGCCACACTCCAGTTTGCAGACAACACAACTTAGAGACCCCGGAAGGGGCTAGGAACGTTGTAATCAACTTTGAGGGACAAAACTATCTAGTGGACTTCACAATCCTAGACATGGATGTCCCTGGAAATCAGAAGAATTCCCAGATGATCATAGGGCGGCCCTTCCTAAGGACCGCAAGAGCCCTATTTGACCACACTCCTAGGAAGATCCAATTAGATGATGTTAAGTTAGAAATGCAACAGACAAGATTTCATAGGCACGATTCAGAATCCAGCACTGAATCTGCTTCCTATGGGTCCAAGGAATAATGTAGCATAGTCACAATAATTGGGCCCTAGAGACAAAATCCGACTGTAGTTGAATAATCACTCTCATCTAAAGAGGATATTATCGACACAACAGTCTTCCAGTTCATTCAAAATAACAATCTCTTTGCATCCCTGATGAATATCGATTCATCATTCTTTATTCTGTCATTTTGGCCTTAAAAACCCCAGCAAATGCATGAAAATAACCTCAATTTGTACATAATAGCATTCATTATTTATTGTATTTATTGAATATTAAATAAGGTTTTAATGCCAAAATTATAGAATAAAGAGAATAAAAGAAAAAAGAATAAAATATTGCAAATATTTTATGACCCTAACCCCGAGATCAAGTCCAGAATGGAATTGGTCGACAAAGAATAAAGTAGGGGGAGATAAGGGCCAATAATACAATAAATACCTCATTTATTTATTCATTCATTTATGCATTTTTGACACCTATTTTGTATATAATTATTTATTCATCAAATAAAAATATGTTGTACATGAAAGTTGTAGATGATAATGTGGATAAAAATACAAAATTGAGTTTGTACAAAAATAATATACAGTGTACATTTTATACACAGAATAAAAATCCAGGATCTCAACTTCACAGACCCATATCTTGCAAATAAAAACTCAAAATCCACCAAACTCACATTTAATTGTATATAGCTTTCCAAGAACAATTTAATAAAATTGGTTTCATAATTTTTGGAGTTTATATGTGAAAGTTAGGTTTTGGCCCCTATTGTACATAATACCTATTAAAATATTCAATTTATTCATTACTTATTGTTTTTACAAATTCATATTTTTATAATTTTTTAATCACTATTGATAACCTATGTGTACATTAAAGTTAGAATTAAACCTAAAATAAAAAGGAGAATAAAATAAAACTATGCCAAAACATAGATGAAATACCTATGTTCTCTATGTATATAAGTAAAAGGGGAATACATTCTTTAATTCTTTTATTCTGTCATATTTTTATAATATTGTAAATATTACATAATATTTACTAAAAATATAAATTCAAAATAAAACCCAATAAAATCCATTAAATAAATAAAATGTATATAAAATATACGTAAAGTACCTATAAGTATACCTACATATTGCATATACCTATTTATTTAAAAATGTAAATAAACTCATAAAAATTAAATAAAAATGTACTTATACTCACAAAAATAATTTATAAAAATATAAAATAAGAAAATTAATTAATAAAATAAAATATACAAAGTAAAAATAAATTATACAAAATACATGTAAATACACTTATAAATACATTAATAAAATAAACCCGTAATAAATTACATCAAAAAAATAAATAAAAATCATAAATAAATACTAAATTATTTAATAAACATTTTTTATTTTATAAGCAAAATATAATAAATTCATTTATTAGGTTAAAAAAATAAGTCAAATTGTCGCTGACATGGACCAATCAGAGGCCAGGGAATGTTGACCTCCGGTCAACTCCCCCTGCGCCTCTGACTCTCGTCAGAACTGTCCAGTCCTCCTTTTTCCTCCATTATTCCCGCTCGATCTATTGCTCCATTGACAATGATCCCTTCACGGAATTTTCTCCTAGAAACATCATTATCCTCGCCGCACATTTTATTCGTTTGTATATAGCTTGTACCTCCACCTATTAGCTCATCAATAAGGGCGCCCCCTCATGTTCTTAAATAACCCATCTTCTTCCTCCGTGCTTTTTGGCCATTTCCCTAGCCCTAGAGCCCCAGCCTTCGGCCAAGCGCGCATCTAGGTGACAGCTAGAGGTCCCCTGAAGGTGGTGGAAGCTCGAGGAGGAAGGAGATGCGCCCACAGCGGAGCTCCGGCATCCGTCCTGCTTCCTAGAGTTCTCCAGGTATAAGAGCTGCGCATTTACGTTTCTTAGGTAGATTTTTATTCCTGCATTTCATTTCCGCATTTTATTTCGCATTTAGATCTTTAGTGTAGCCTAGTTTAGTTGAATCGAAGTTCGCCGGAGCTCAGCTCCGGCGACTTCTCCACCGTGACTCTGCTGTTTTCCGACCGCTACGATCACCCCATTCCATTCCCTTCCAGTTTTTTCACCTCCCAGCCACCTTTGTCCAACCGGATCCCTCTTGGATTCGCGACCCGAGGCTTCAACTCCGCCGCTCGCCGGAAGCTTCGCCACCTCATCCATTTTAACTGCTTCAAACCCCAGGTCGAGGGTGACGCCCTCGAGCCGTGTGATCTTCCTGTGCAGGTTTGGTGCGCTAATCAACACCAGTAGTCGAAATTGCAGTACGCCGGAGGTACGAGGAGCACCTTGACTTCTCCGACCTCGCAAGGGCGCTCCAGTGTGCCTCTGAACGATCCGAGAGCTCCAGCAGCTAGATATACCTTCCAGGAAGCTTGGAGGACCCTTGGGAGTAGCAAAGACCGGTCGGGGAGCGAGATCTCGTTGGAAGAAGCTCGCTACGACGAGCCTTCTTCCCTGTTCTTCCACCTTCGTCCCCTACCGTTGGATGAAGGGAGCCCCTCTAGATCGAAGCACAACCGCCCGATGGAGCACCGTTTGGACCGTCAGATCATCTCGTATGATATAATCTTCACCGCCCATCGTCGAAGCGGCATCGACATACGTGGAGGCGCCACGTGTTTAAGTCACGCATACCAGCCATCGGATGAAGCGCCTCTTTGGGGGTAAATTGCAAACCCATACCCAGATCTTTTTATATTTAAATTTTAATATTGTAAATAAATTTGCACATTGTAAATAAATTGTAAACTTTGCTAAAGGACCCCTGCAGTTTCATGTATTTACATTTAGGTCCTTCCGTGCCTCACGTGCAGTCCCACGCGAGGCGCGTGATTTTTGCACAGTAGCCCTGGTGGTTTTTGTATATTGTAAAATAGTTCTAAAAATTTAAATAAAGGTTTATTTACATTGGTATATTTGCACTGTGTCCCCTGTCATTTATTTTATTTGCAAATATGCCCCTGCCAGGCTGCTTGATTGTTGTGTCTTTTATGTATTTATTAAAAATACCTATGTAGCTCCTAAAAATCCACAAAAATTAGGTTAGATGCTTCATGTAGTGTACTTTCACGCCCACATTTTATTCTACATTTTTTGCATTTAACCTAATTATAAAAAATGAAAAAGGAGCCCTTTTTGGACTGTTTCATTTATAAAATACAAAAAGTATAAAATGTTTTTGAAAAATCCCAAAAAATTATATATGGTATACATATTTATAAATTGAGTCCAGAAAATGAAAAACCCTAAAAATAATAAATATAAAAATATAAAAATTTTAAGAAGCTCCAAAATCCTATATATATATATATAAACCCTTCAAAAATACCAAAAATATGTTTTCTTATTTTATAATTATCTAGATATTATTACTCATGTACTAAAATTAATTTGGGTAATTTTTGGATTTATTTTGTATTTTTAAAACCCATATTATTTTCGGCCTATTTAATTAGTCCCATATTAGGGACATTTTTGGAATTAAAAATACATAAAAATTAGCAAAATTCCAGAAAAATAACATAAAAATTAGAAAAAATATAAAGCCTAAAAATATTATACTTAATATATTGAGTATATATATGTCTATATATCCATATACTACATTTCTCTCTCTTCTCGTATATATATTTCTTTATATATATTATATAACTAAAAATATGAAAAAATACAAAATATAAAAACAAAATAAAAATCATAGAAACAAAAATAAAATAAAAAATATATAAAATTAAAAACCCACAAAAACAATAAAAATTGGACATGGACCAAGAATTGAGTAACTGCGCAACCATTTTCACACTCAACCATTCGCCTCCCAGTGTTCGACCTCTACTTGTGCTTACGCCTATACACACTTGCATGTAAAGTTATAATAAATTTTAACTCCACATTTTTGGATATTCATTGCATATTTTTATTGTGGGTTAATTGTTGATTGACTTGGGAATTTTGGAGTGGTCAAATCAGCGACTGGATCTCTCACCTTGTGAGACTTCTAGATCCTCTGAAAATCTCAGTTCATCAATCCCCTACACTCCTAGAGACTCGGAGGTCGATCTTGACATGTTATTTCCATTTCTCTTGGGATAACCATGGGTGAGAAAGATGGGTCAGACACGTCTTTCGCCAAAATAAGACACATCTTTGGAGATCTGACCTTCAAAGCCATACAGTTGGTGGCAGATGATACAACACATGATCCAACCACATCAGCATCACAACCGTATTCAGCGTTGGTAGATCTAGATTTCTTAGATGATACATATACACCAGATCTCAAATCATTACCACCTACTCTCAAATATGCCTTCCTTGCAGGACCTAAGGGAAAGTTTCCGATCATTATCAGCTCACATCTAACAGAAGAATAGGAAACCCACATGCTAGAAGTATTAGAGAAAAACTGCAAGGCAATAGGATGGGTATTGTCGGATCTCCAAGGGATTAATCATTCTCTCTGTTCACAACACATATACCTTGAGGAAGATGTCAAAACTCCCATGAATTCTAGCGGAGACTGAATCCAAATTTACGGAAAGTGATAAAAATAGAGATAGAAATATGGTGTGGAGCAGGATTCATTTATCTCATCTCAGAATTCAAGTGGGTGGCACCCCTACACGTAGTTCCGAAGAAGTCGGGACTCCATATCATCACTAGTGAGAAGGGAGAGGAGATCATGACACGAGTACCCACGTTGTGGTGCGTCCATGTTGATTACAGATGTTTGAATGTTGCGACGAACAAGGATCACTTCCCAATACCATTTATTGATCAAATTTTAGAGAGAATGGCATGAAGAGAATAATTTTTCTTTTTGCACGGGTACTCGAGCCACAATCAAGTAGCCATCACCCACGAGGACCAGGAAAAAACAACATTTATTTGTCCCTTCAATACTTACACATTGAAGCACGTGCCCTTTGGGCTTTGTAATACCCCTTATACATTTCAGTGGTGCATGATTGTGGTATTTGCCGAAATGGTTGGATATTTCCTGAAAGCCTTTATGGATGAATTCTAGATCCATGGTGATTCATTTGATGATTGTCTCACGCACGTGGATCGAGTCCGTGAGAAATGTAGGGAATTAATCTAGTGCTCTCCCGGGAGAAAAGTCATTTCATGGTAAAGGAGGGTCTCATGTTGGGGAACATCACATCTAAGAAGGGAATGGAGGTTGACCCAACCAAGGTGGATGCGATCAAGAAACGCAAGCCACCAACCAATGTGAAGCAAGTGCGGTATTTTTTGGGCATGTCAGATTTTATTGGTGATTTTAAAGATTTTTCAAAAAATACCCGACCATTGACTCAGCTCTTAGGGAAAGGCACATAGTTCATTGTAGATCAGAAGTGTCTTGAGGCCTTCGCGCAACTTAAAAAAGGTCATAGAAACTTCTGTGCTAGAAGCCCTGATTGGTCTCTTTCCTTTGAGATCATGACCGGCACCTCTGATTTTGTAGTTGGGGTTGTGCTAGGACAAAGGAGCAATGGAGTCTTGTATGTTATTCACTACGCAAGCAAAGTTTTAGATCTAGCTCAGAAAAATTGCACTGTGAAAGAAAAAAGAGATGCTTTCTATAGTCTTCACCTTGAAAAAGTTCATATATTTACTTCTTAGATAGAAGGTGATATTTTTTACAGATCACTCAGCTATCTGCTATTTAATGGCAAAGAAAGATGCAAATGCGCATCTCCTCTGATGGATTCTCCTCCTCCATGAATTTGATTTGGAGATTAAAGACAAGCTTGGGGGTAAAGAATGTGGTGGATGACCATCTATCCTAGATCGAGAACAATAAAATCCCTGAGTCACAATCGACACGTGAATCCTTCCCAGACAAGTCAATTTCTTTTATGGACTCTCTCCCATGGTATGAAAACATGGTTTACTATCTTGATTCTAAGAAAGTTCTCAAGGATTGGAACTAGAACAGAATTGGCCGACTGAAATCGGAGTCCAGACACTACCATTCAGAGGATATGTTCTTTTTCTTTGAAGGACCGAATTGTATATGAAGAAGATGTATTTCTAAGGGGGAATACCAAAGTGTCCTCACTCTATGCCACATCTTGGAGGAAGGAGGACACCACTCCGGGTAGAGGACCGCTGAGAAGATATTACAATATGGATTTTATTAGATGACATTGACTTTATGGGCTAATTCCCTAGAAATCATGGATTTGAATATATTCTTCTCGTGGCAGACTATTTATCAGGATGGGTGGAGGCTATCCCTACGTAAGCTGCAGACAACAATACCATATGCAAGTTTCTAAAAGATCATATTATTTTGAGGTTTGGGATCCGTAAAGTGTTGATATCTGATGGGTGTAGCCACTTTGTCGACAGGGAGGCGAAGAAGTTGAGTAAAAACTCTGACATTGTGCATCATGCCATTAGCCCTTACCACTCACAATCTAATGGCATGGCGAAGGTGTCAAACAAGGAGGTCAAAGAAATCTTATAGTAGTTAGTTCGTTCTGATAGGAAGAATTGGTCTCAACTCACGGACCAAGTTCTATGGGCTTACAAGATGACTTATAATACCCCATTGAGCACCTCCCCGTTTAGAATGGTCTTTGGGAAGCCATGTCATTTGCCTACAGAATTAGTGCACAAATCAGAACGTGCAATCAAGAAGATCAAAAGAAATTGTCATCAAGGAAAGAAGAACAAAGATATGGATCTGAAGGAGCTCGTAGAGATCAGAAATCATGCATATGAAAGCAACACAATCAACAAGGACAGATTGAAGAAATGGCACACATCATAACCAAGAACTTTGCCCCAAGTCAGAAAGTGTGGTTGTTTTATGCGAGGTTGAAGATCTTTCAAGGGAAGTTGAAGTCACAATGGATGGGGCCATTCATCGTCTGGGAAGTACACAATAATGGCAATGTTAAAATTTTTGAGACATCAGACAGTACAAATACTTCCTTAGTTAATGGACAACCGCTTAAGCACTTCGTCGAATCATATGAGCAGTTGGTCCAAGTTGAGCAGATATTATTGACACGGATCATGGATTCAGATGAGAGACTCCCCTGGCCCGTGCGAAACCTTGATACAAGAAGACGTCCTCTTCCGTGTAGCTAGAAGATTCAACCGATCATTTATGCATCCAAAATGTGGAGGGAGGATTGTGAAAATTACCCACTAAACATCCCAGATCTAGCCGTCAAGGGGGTACCACTTGTCTGATCGTGTGGCCGAGTGACCGCATCATTTGACTTCGACTCTACAATCCATATTAGGTCTGAAGGTGGGCTTCCATTGGACGACGCATGGAGCTCCTTCAAAAACACGAAGAACACCCGACATGGCGAACTTCAATCGTCAAATTTGTGTAGCTCACTGGTGCAATCTCCTTGTTGTGGGTCGTTTCATTCATGTTGCTCCTTCGCGTGCAACTGTAAGATCCAAGGAGGCGAGGAAGCTCGAGGTGGCCGGACGATGCCTGAGCACCTGGGGCTGCTTCCTAGTGATCGTAATGACTTCATACACTACCCGATACATGCACACATACACCAAAAGATTTTAAGGCACGAGGATATCTTCCCCATCCCATGAATTGACCACAACAGAGGGCGAAATGGTAGGGGGATGGAGCTCCAGGGATACAATGGAAGGGGAGCTCTAAGTCCTTCGATTCAGGAAAAATCGAGCGGGCTTTCGTGGGCAGATTGTGGAGAAAGCGTAGGGGATTGAAATTGTGTGAGAAGCGAATCGAAACGATGATGGTTTAATGATGAAATCAACTTGGAGCTCTAACTCCAGGTTTATGAACAAACTCGAATTCTACCAACATACTTGAATGAAATTCTAAACTAAGAACGGAAATGAATATTATGTTAAATGTATTACCTCGAATAGAGAGAGACGAGGCTCAACCGGTCGGGAAAGCCAGGAGCGAAACCTATCAGAACAACTCCAACGGTGGGGGGATACGCCTTTGCCTTAGCCCTTCCTCACTGCAAACGCTAGCGTTGCCTAGTTGTCACCTTGGCAGAGCCTTCAAGAACAAATTGAGGGGTTAAGGACCAGGAAAAAGGGATCAAAAAGCAAAAATAGATATGGGTCGTTTATTGATAGACACGTTTTGGGGGATTTTCAGTAGTTGATTGTGTAAAGATGGGTGGCGTTAGGTGGAGATTCAAATATGAGCATGAGTCTAGGACGGAGAGGCTATATGAAAGTGAAGGTCTCAAAGTGCGAGGAGGAAGATGGAGGAATGAAGAAATCAGTAAAATGGCACCTTTATGATGTTCTGACAGAAGTCAGAGAAGGGGGTGCAGTAAGTTTGACCTCAGTCAATAAATGAAGATGCCTGGTTGGTCCACGTGGACCAACCAGGAAATTCCATGGAAAAATACCTTGGTAAATGGATTGATTTTATTATTTTTAGCTTATAAAATGAAAAGTGTTTCTAATTTTTTTGTAGTATCTTATGCTTATTTTACTTATTTTTTTAGGGTGTTTTATTAGAGATTGCTTTATATTCATATATATTTTTTGTATATTTTATTTTTATTTTGTATTTTGATTTTATTATTTATTTTAATAATTTATATTTTTATGACTTTTTTATGTACATAAGTATATTTTTATTGTATTTTTCTGATAAACTATTTACACTTAAATAAATATGTATATGTATTACATAGGTTTATGTATTATATATTCGTCATGTACTTGGTATACAGATTTTATTTTAGTGATTTATTTATAGTTTTACTTTAGTTTTAATATGTACATATATTATAAATAATATTTAGAAAATTATAAAAATATAAAATTATAAAATAATAAGGAATAAATAAAATGAATATTTTATTTGAGAATATTATATAATAGGGGTCCAAAACCTAACTTTCACACCTTAAATCCAAAAAATATGAAACCAACTTCAATAAATATCTTATTAAAATATACAACTAAAGTTGATTTTTATATTTTTTTTGATTTTTATTTGGAAGATATGGGTCGATGAAGTTTGCGTTTTAGGATTTTATTCTGTGTATAAAAAGTACATTGTATATTATTTTTGTATGAAATAATTTTTGTATTTTTTATACATTTTTATCTACAATTTCATGTACAAAGTTTCTTCATTTGAGGTGTAAATGATAAAGAATAAAATATGTCCCAAAAAGTAATTATTGTCCTATTTTATAGAGTGAACCGACTATGGTTTCTGTAGAATTAGCCGCCCTATCTCCCCCTACTTTATTCCTTATTGACTAAGTCATCATGATGACTGAGTCTCGGAGGCTAGGGTCACTTCAGTGTCCTTGACACTTTACTCTTTTTTCTTTATTCTTCTATTTTGGAAATATATACCATTAATGTACACTATTTTATACAGTATTCTGTTCAAATTAGTGAATGTTTATTTTGAAAAATTAATGATATATGCATGCATTTAGCTAGTGTTTAAAGGTCAAAATGAAAGAACAAAGGTGATGAAATGGAGATTCATGAGCTGCAGGTGCAGTCTCCTCTGTTGCTGGAATGGTGGTGCTTCGACTGTTGCGGCTTTCTTTTTGTTATTTTTGATTTTGTAATTTTTTTAATTTTTTTGGTTCTTGTGCTTTGTCTTCTTCTTCCTCACCCAACCTGGCTACTAGATCAGTTGAGGCTGATGAGGATGATTCATCTGATGAAGCTTTATTCTTCCCCTTCATTATGGCAGTCGGCTCCAATGTCCTACTGCTCATGCTAGTGACAATATTAGATAAAAACCAATCATGAACATTTGAATCTGTTACACAGGAGAGAACAACACAAAGTACATGCTCTTTCTTCCTAAAATTATTATGGTTGGTCTCCACCCGTACGGGAATGGGAGTTTTGGCGATAGTGAGGTCATCTTGCTTTTGGCCCATTTCTACCAAGCTCTTTACAACTGAGCCAAGCAATCCAAGGGAGTGTTTACACGAGCAGTATCAGATGGTTCATCATGTTGTCCACGCTAAGAATGGGAATGGGGTGGAAGTTGCAAGTAGGAATACTGATTGTGGTACCGAGGAGATGGGTGGTGTCGTTGATAGTGTTGAGGAGGTTGGTGCTGATATGTAACAACCGAGTACTGCTGATTCTGCTGGTACTGATGGTATTACGGTTGTTGATACTGATTCTGTTTCCTATTACCATGGTATTGCAGAGACTATTGTTGTTGTTGAGGCTGGCTACTCTAGACAAATCTCCTTCCGTGTTGTTGATGGAATGGACGACTGCCTATAGACTGGCCCTACTATCTGTCAGAATGGGACAATTATACATCATTGCTCCATACACCATTCACCTCCTAAATGAGAGATGATGGAAGAGAGCACGAATATGGTAAGATCTGGAGCTCGTCCTGGTAGACCACAAGCGGTTGTTGTGGCTGCTGAGGCAAGGTGGACTCTGGTGCTTGCACTTAGTAAATGTGTTGAATGCTTGGACGAGATGGACTTTGCTGAGGAGGCTGAGGTAGTGAGTGCAAGAGTCGAATCCAATACATACACAGACTGGCGGTGCGAATGGTACTCACCAGCAGCGCCAATTGCTTGGTGATCTAATATAATTAGTTCATATGTTGAATCCTCTGTTCGATCACAAAAATTTTCTCGAGGTCCTGTGATCGTTTATCGATAATATCCACCTTGGACATGTAGCTCCCTGTAATGCTCAGATTGGAGCTCTCATCCCTGTTTGACTCGTCATACCTTGCCATATGAACTGGCTTCTGTAGATTGTGTGGTTGCTGCTGATATGCATGGAACGACAATAAGAAAGACTCTCCATCGGCCATATACTCAAATATTAGCCATACGACATACTCATCCTTGTTGAAATGTGATCCGCTATAAGCAGCATCTGTGAGCTTCTGGCTCTCAACTTTAAGTCCCCCAAAGAAATGTTGGACCAAGCTGGTTCGAGGAATATCATGATGTGGATATTTTTCTTGCAAATATGTAAACCTCTCCCAAGCATCATGAATGGATTCATTTGTGGATAGGGTGAAGTTGGGAATGTAGGCATGCATCTGATTCCGCCACACGAGAGGGTAGAATTTATGCAAGAAGGCTAACTTTAACTAGTCCCAGGTGGTGATGACTTTCCCCATATGGTAGATCAATGAAGCACCTTGTTTTGAATGCTGAATGGAAATGATGTCATCTTGACTACACTTAATGGTATGTTAGGGTAGTGTGTTGTTCTGCAGATGCACCCAAACTATTGGAGATGGATGTAATGCATAGTTTTTCATTGCATTCCCGTGGAAGGTGGGAAGAAGTGCCAAGAGTTGAGGCTTCAACTCGAAGTGTGCATGGACCACAGGGACTTGGATCCACTCGGCCATCTGTCCCGCTCCAGGGTTGTAGGTCTCCCTGAGAATGGGCTTGTGCCTCTCTGTTTGTGCTTCATCTGCCGAACGTCCACCGACACCATCTACTCTTTTTTTCTCTTCTCCTCCTCCTCTTAGATTTCTCTCCTTATCCTCAGATCATTGAGCATTAACTGGAAGGCGACCTTGGCCAATGCCTAGTCGATGAGTTTATTTTGGATTGCATGAATAGAGGTAAGAAGGTGAGCATTCACTACATTCTGGTGTGGTTGGCTTTGCTCTGGTCGTGGCTACGACAGGTGTTGCGATCCCTTCCCTTTTCCTGTGGGAGCCATGCCTTTATTTGAATCTGAATTTGAGAGAATCTCATGCTCTAGATCGGGCCCTTGATCTGCACATGGAATGATGTCCTGATCAATCTGTATTGAAGCACCAGATGTAGAGAATTATTCAGTGTTAAGGTTAACATAGAACTTCATTAAGGATGACGATGTGTAAGGAATGAAATCGATTACCATCCAAAATGGGTAGAGTTAGGACCAAGAGTGTTCCTAGATTGTTGAAGAAGGCGGGGAATTTGGAGATCGATTTGCGTATTCGAATTGGTTTCTTGCGAATCACCTCGAATTATTAGAGAAGGCGAGCGCATGGAATCGATGTTAAGGTTGGTGGAGTCCCGACTAAGCCATCCATGAGTTATTATCTCGAAGGGAGATTGAGAATGGATGAAGGATACCGTGTCAAATAAGGAATAAATGGAGTGCAAGATAGTGGAAGGCTCAAAGTGAGTGGTGTCAAATAAGGAATAAAAAAGATGAAAGGAAAAGACACAAAATGTGTAGGGCTGATATTTTAAGTTAACTAAAATAAAAAAACACAAAACAAGTTTTAAGTTTTGCCAACTTAACACAAGTGAAGATGTAAGAGTTCGATTATTTTTGTTTTTTTTTTGAGTTTATTTTTTTATAGGTAAAATCTTAAACAAGTCCTTATGAGCGCTATCCCTATTGGATTGTGTGTACTACGGGGAAAGTACCTCGTACTTCTTCCACCTCTTTTGTAACATGTGATTTGTGCACTATGAGGTCCTTGATCTCGAGCCTAGGTGGCTATTCGGACAAAGAAATAAAAAGGAAGCCAATAGACGAAACTGATACTTCTCCTACAGGTGAGGTACTCTGACACAAATCGATGAGACATACACACCCGTGAGGGCGTGGCCTAATCTCAATATTTCATACCAAGTCGGATACTCCATACAAGGTGAGAGCTACATATCGGGTTTTGGGCTCCAATCCTTAGGGGTCATGCCTCACTCAGTCTGGGATGTACTTGAAAATAAAGAGGACCTTACGAACCCAAAATAAGGATGTCCATTATGATTTTTATTAAGGTCAAAGTTTTATTAGTAGTTTCCTTGTTTTAATTTTTTGATTTCATTTTTTTACTATTTTTCAAACCAAGCTCCTAATGATTTTTTCATATTTTCTTATAGTCCTAATATATGCAAAAACATAGGGAGAAGGTGGAAAAGCAATGCAAGTGGACATGATAGTGGAAATCTCACTGTTGTATCACGCAAATTAAGGAGAATTACCATACTTCCCAACTCTCTCCATGCAGGATGCAAAGAAGAATTTTAAATATCTACCACATGAGCAGTATGCAAAGCGATAATGCATCCTAAACAAGAATTGCTATTATCGGGAAGAACCAAATGCTAATTACTCAAAAATGGGTCCAAGTTTCTGATCTTGGAGACTCCTTGGTGTCTGACACAATAGGTCCTACAAGTGTTGTTTGAGCACGTAGTTCTAAATTCAAGTAATTAGAAAATAATTTTTGACTAGATCCAAGCATAAGAGACTATAGGTGTGTGCTTCTATATGGCATTGGACCTAATTTATCAAAGAAAGCAATCCTAAATCTAGGAGCTCAATCATAGAAAATAAAAAAGGGAAGGTGGAAAACTCAAAACACATGAAACAAAATAAATTAAAGGCTAATAAAATAATGGAAAAATCGATGAGGCCCCCAGGTGAACGGACACCCGGTTAATGGACCTCGTGAAGTGTGAAGAGTCCAAGGATCCACAATTATTACAAATTAATTATACAAAAATAAAATAAAACACTCTCCTCACAAAAGGAAACTAAAAATCTCTCTCATCTCTCTATCTCTCTCCTACTCTCTCTTGGTTGGTTCACAAGTAGAAAAGCCAACCTCCTCGAGGCTCGGGTGTGTTTTCCTCCTAAGAGATAGCCGTCGCCGCGCGGTCCCTCATAAGAAAGATCACCAAAGAAACAAGTGATCAGAATAGTCAAATAAAAAATAATTATAAAAAATAAATAACAATGAATAAAAACAAAAATAAGTAGTATAATGTACAAAATGTGCAACACTCCATTGCTCCCCGGTAATGGCACCATTCGAAATATCATTAGCTATCGAGGACGAGGTCGTGCGGTCCACACAAGGGGACCAGTAGTCACTGTAATGGCTGCTCACAAGAGCCGACAATAAGATCAACAATCAATCCATACAAATAATTAATTAGTCAAAAATTATTTTTGAATCAAAATTTATAATAACCCTACAATATATGTGTGTATAGTGACAAGCTGAGTAGGGTTTCAAACACAGAGAACAAGTAGGTGCAGTACGCATGCTATTTATAAATAAATAATATAGGTATATATGCGTAATATTCACTCACTTATTTATTCAATGTTTTTGTGGGGTTTTAATTAAATAATATATAGATATATTTTTTAAATTGTTTTATATCTTTTTTATTTTCACTTTATAAAATTTATTTTCTTTTTATATTTTCTAATTTTTAGCTTGTTTTTCTTTTAAGATATAATAAATATATATAAAGGTATATATATGTAATATGTACATATTTTTAAGGGATTTGAAATACTTATATGGTGTTTTTAATAATTAATAATAATATTATTACGTAGGACTATATATGTATATAATACAATATAAGGCATTATAATTATAAATATAACTATTTATAATAAAAATAAAAATAAAATATTTTGTGTTTTTATATTTTTCTTCTATTTTGTGATTTTTATGTATTTTTGTTAAATTTTAGGTATTTCTAAATTCCAAAATATACAAAATCAGGGACTTTTTAAGTTGACCGATTTTTTTGAGATTTAAAAATACTAAATAGGTTCAAATTTCTCAAAACTAATTTCAGTATATAGTAATATGTATAAATAAACATATATGATAGATTTTATTTTGGATTTTTAAAAATATTTTATGATTTTTAGCGTGGCAAGGGTTTTTTATTTATAAGTTTTTCTTTTGTTATTTTTTTGTGCTTTTTGGTATGTAGTGATAACATAAAATACATGGGCAACATTATCTAATCTAATATTGGACCTACTTGCAATTAACAATAAATACAAGGGATTCCTTGCATCTTTGTACAAAGTTTTGCACTTAATTAAACATTTACAAGACTATTTTTAAAATACCAAAAATACAGAGGATTTATGTGGAAATTTTACCACTAAAGCCCCGTTGATTGGGTTGTTGTGCTTCTGCCACGTGGACGATCGATTGACTGGATATGTGTATCGATTTACTGAAAAAGAATGCTCTAGATTAGATCTAGAGTTTGGCTTTGATCGAACTAATAGGACTGACATGGAAGAACATCCGGTGAAGTCGGTTGGGATGAGCTCATTTTCCTAATGACTCCGGTGATGGTCCTTAGGGTGACAACATTCACAGCTTGCCGGGACACTTCTGCACATGCAGAGCCTCTCCGATGGGTCTGAGGTAGAACAACAATGGACCTGGAGGTCCAGTTAGCTCCAGGTTCCTGGAGCTTCTTCGTAGATGTTCTTTCGCTCCAGAAAGGTCCCTAATGCTCAGAACCATCACCAAAATAGTCTACGGCTTGAGGCAATGCTCCTCGATAGTTAGATGAAGCAGAAATCAATAAAGGGTGGAAGAGGGATGGAGCTTCGACGAGATGTGGACAAAGGAGCTTGAATCTCATATCCATGACTGATCTAGGTTGGTTGGATGGAGGAAATGATGAAGCACACAAAGGGATATGTAGGGGGCTGATATGGAGGGCCGATTGATGATCATGGGCATAGAATTTGGCTTGGAAATTAAGCTCCCAATCGATTAGGGGTTTTTTCATTCAAGTTAAACTAAGCTATGAACTATGAAATTAATGGCAGAAATTGAAATTAGTAACTAAAATCTAACTACAATGAACTGAAAAAGGGCTTCAACTAGTCCAAAGACTTGGGAAGTAGAACCGAGCAGAGATGGGTTCCGACGGTGGTTGGATCATCTCCTCCACCTCTCCTCCTTGATACAGAGCATGATCTCCGATTATTGTCACCAAGGGAAAGACATCTAAAGGGTTCTGAGGAGCTAAGATAGGACTAAGAGTGATCAAACTTAGATAGGCTGGAGAAGAGGGGTTTTTAAATGCTGGTGGATGACTGACTTCGAGGCTCGATTGCATGAGATCAAGTGGGGTTAGGTGAAGATGCAGAGATGGGCAAGGGTGTCAGTGCTGAGGGTTGCACGAATGTGACGGGCTCGAGGCGAGGGAAGGCATGGGCTTGGCCTAAGAAAACTGAAATTATCAAGCCTGCACGAGGCTTTGACACAGGCGACTGGCTAGGATGTACAATTGACCCAAGGCCAATGAACGAACACCCTTAGTTGGTCCACGTGTACCAACCAGGAAATTCCAAGACAAAAATGCCTTTGAAAATGAATATAAATTAATATACAATTTAATTAGTTTTTTAAAACATACAAATATATCTAATTTTATTGAGTATTTAATACATATTTTTATTTATTTTTGAGGTCATTTATTATGAGTCACTTTTTACATGTATAAGCATAGGTCAAAATACTTGTATTTTGGGCATTTGATTTTTAATGTGTATTGTGTATTTTATTAATATATAAGTATTTTATAGATTTTTAAATTTGTTTAGTTCAATATTTAGGAATTTTTGTTATATTTTTATGAGACTATTTACACTCTTAATAAATTATGTATGTATTCTTTATAGGTATATATAGGTATATTTCATCTATGTGTAAGATCAATTGCTTTATTTTAATTTATTTTTAATGGTTTTATTTCATTTTAATTGTGGACATGTGTTTCATATCATATTTAAAATTTTATAAAATTTCAAAATAGAAAGAATGAATATATTGAATATAATACACATGTATACTGCACAATGAGGGCCTAAAACTTAACTTTTGCATCTTAATTCCAAACTGAATGAAATCACCATCGTTAAATAGCGTATTAAAAGCATGCATACTGCACAATGAGGGCCTAAAACTTAACTTTTGCATATTGACTCCAAACTGAATGAAAACACCTTCGCTAAATAGCGTATTAAAAGTTACATATAATTTAAGGTGATTTTGGTCAATTTTCATACAATATGGAGAAGATACATGTCTGCAAAATTTTCTTTACAGCCTTTTATTTTGTGTGTCCTGGACATATTATGCATTATTTTTCTGTGAAATCAAATTTGTATTTTTTTCTTTGTATTTTTATTTACAATCTTCATGTCGAGGATTTTATTATTTGAGGTGTAAAAATAACAAAATAAAATAGGTCCCAAATACATTATTTGGGCAAAATAAATTAAGGTCTCTTGTATGATTTTATGTGTATTTCTTTACTATTTCTCTTCCCTATCTCCCGCTACTTTATTCCTTGTCGACCAAGTCATCATGATAATAGGATCTTGGGGGCTAGGGTCACTCAATGTCTTTGAAACTTTATTTATTTTTCTTTTCTTCCTTTATTATTTTATTTTGGAACTAAATGTAATAATTATGCATTATATTATACAATATTTTATATAATTTTTAGAATGTTTATCTTGGCAAATTAATGACATATACAAGCATTTATCGAGGGATTTAAGGTCAAAATGAAAGAACAAAAATGATGAATTGGAGATTCGTCAGGCATACTCATAAAATCAAGCGTGTTCATATCTTTGTGCCTAATTTTTTTCATAAAAACTTCTTGTTTGACTTATTTTAGAGTAATCTCTGATACTTTAAAACATTTATCTTGTATTTTAGAGACATTAGTAAGTTATGTATTAATCCTTTAACTTAACTAACTTTATTGATTAAATCATGAGGGTTACTTATCGTACCTTCACCAAGAATCATATCTGTGTAGTTGTTGTCAAATGTAATCTTTACACAATTCTTGTAATCTAGCTTGATGAATAGGTTAATATCTCTAGTCATGTAACCACTATCCATAATTCATTTCTCTCTTTTGTTGTGTTTAGTATCTTGCGAAATAACATTTAATCTTGTGATGATTATGAGTGTCTCCAATCGGAGTTAATTTTACCTATGGGATAGATTTTCCCCTTTTTGATTCCATATGTCTAGTACTTATGGTTTATTTCCTCTGAGTTCATAATGTCTGCAAAATATAGGTTCTGAGTATTCTTCGGTATCCATTTCTTATGGGTAATTGTGCAGTTAGCATGGTTCCTATAAGTACTCCAAGATTCCTTACCAAACTTGACCTTATTGGATCTAATATTAAAATTAACATAAGTGTCAGCGTCTGAAGTGCTAGTCGTGTTGGACTTCCTTTTGATATTAGATTCTTATCATGTTCCATACTAGATAGTTGATTCTAAGAGGCTCATATCGACTTATCTAATCCTTCCCTACCATTAGTAAACTTAGACAGATCATATACAAGAAATTGCTTTAAATTTAGTTTCTCTATGATGTTTTCTTGAGCCTCTATGTTTTCTTAAGTTGATTGTGATCTTATTGGGTTGTATTTTGCTTTAGCCTCATGCATTGCATTTTTTGTTTGCAATTTAACATCAAATTCTTAAAAAATCTTCTAAAAATTCATCAAGAAGTAAAGTCGTAGGAGTTTACCTCATCACAATTATAACCAGTCCAAGAGTGCTTCATCATCTTCTGATTGTTCAAATTTACTTTCACTTGAATTTGAAGTGTCTCAAGTAGCTTGCATTGTTTTTTATGTGCGACTTATTCCAATGCTTTGATTATTCTTTCTTATTTTCTTTCTCTTCTTATATTTTCTTGAAGGATTCATGTTTCTTCTTAGGACTCTTTCTTTTTAGGACATATCTTTTAAGAATGGCATTTTTCTTACAATTGCAGCAGATGGGCACTTTACTTTATCTTTGAGTTTTTTTTCATGAACTTCTTCAACTGCATTGACATGAGAGAAATATCTTCATACTCTTAATCTCCCCGAGACTTGGTTGTTTTACCATGTACTACTAAGTTTTTTCTTTTTTTTTTCTAGTTCTACCTTAAGCTTCCTTTTCTTCCTATGTTTTGACTTCATAAGATAGGAGTTGGTTAATAAGATCAGTTATGGAGCATTTATCTTAATTGGCTTCCTTTATTACGGTCGTAGTGGTCCTCCATTATGATGCTAGAGATCTCAATATCCAGTTTATTTTTGATACTTGTAAATATCATGTACATGTCTTGGATATTCTCTTCTGAATAGCTCATATTTTTACTGCATAAGGCTTACATGGGTTTCCTTTATCTTGTGCGTGCCTTCACAAGAAATGCTTAACTTATTACAAATTCACACGCAGTCGTGCATTCTGATATATGATTCAATCCTTATTTGTTTATAACACACAAGAGAGCATTCATAGGTCAAGTTTATTGCAACATCTTTCTTTGGGAGTGCGTACTTCGACATGTTCGCGTTCACATTTCATGGTCCATTGTCTCGAAAATGATTTTCATTATGACATTCTAAAAAATGTAATTAGTTCCATCATAGGGAAGAAATATTATGGTAGATTGATTCTCGAAATCATTGTTGTTCATAATGGATCAAACACAAAGCAAATTGCATAATTTGGATATGACATGAAGTTACTTGCTTTAAGTTACATATATATATATATATATATATATGAGTTATGTGAAATCCTCTTAATAGTATCTTTTAAATCAAGCCACATATTCTATATGTTATGTATATGTATCAATGATAAATATAAATCGGAAACACAACTAGTGGTGAACATAGGACACTATAAAAACGATCACAATGGTTTGAAGAGGGTGAGAGCTAGGGCGGAATCAGAAATTTTATCAAGGAGGGGCCAAGTATACAACTTCCATGTATACTAAAAATGGGAAAAATATTATATTTTAAAATAATATTTTTAAATAAAGGTAATATATTTAAATGATTTTTTTATTTTGGTAAATCTGCAATTTAAAATTTATTAGTATGTTAGATTTTCAAATAAATATTATTTTTTGATGGTGCTTTTTAAATTCTGTTAAAAGTAATTATTTAAAATTTTCTAAATCCTCCAAATTATGAAGTGAAAATTTTACACAAAAATCCATGGTTAAAAGTAAAAAAATAAAGTTTATTTTGTTTGTAAGGAGTTCTAGAAAAATGGGAGAATAATGGAGCTTCAATCTCATTTAAATAGAGGAACTAAATTTTATTAACAAAAGGTAATTTTTAATGAGAGATTCGAACCCTACACAACAATGTAATAAACACATCACTTTGCCACCATACCATATGGTAGATTTGTTGTCTTTTTTTACACAAATTTTACTTGTTCAATATTTAAGGAGGAGTCATATCAGAATTCTAATACATTATACAAGTGAAATATATGAATTAAGGATGGGCCATGGCCCCCCTAAAGTGTATATTGGATCCGCCCCTGGGGGAGAGTACGTAGAGAAGGCATGGCAATCACATGGCTCCCCATGCATCAGAGATTGGATGCAGTTACTAATTCATGATATGACATGTACAAAATGAAAAATTCATTCACAAATCTACAATTTTTTTAATGAAAGCGTTTCATTTGCTTCTCTTCCCTGGACATTTCATTTTCCCAGAATGTATCCTAATTTTTGCTATTTGCGGAAAGAATATCACCAACGCTCAGTGACATAGTACGCGAGACAATCTTCTCAACAATGTACTTAAATGTGTATGTGATATCTTGAATGTGTATTGAGAGTATGGGATGTCTAAAGTCTTACAAAGAGAGATTATAAATGCTGAAGGCCTGTATAGTTGTTGCCATTCAAATCAGGTATCAATGTTACACTCGAAAACTCAGTTAATTAATCAAATTATAAAGCCGATTGATTGCAATGACACATGATGTGTCATGTCAATGATAGTGATCGATCAAGTTACTGACTAATGGAGGTTTCATATGAAAGTGACTAATCAGATAAAGATACATGATTGATCAGTATATGAATAATACCAAAAAGTGAGCAATCGTAAAATAAAGTAGGTCTATCAGTCAAAACTTTTATAAATAAATTTGATTGATCCGATTTGTAAGAGTGACTACTTAGGTTATAAACATTAGAAAAAGTTGATTGATTAGTTTTGCAAGGTTGATATATTAGTCCAATTCTAGGAGCCAAAGTTTACTGTCATGTCAATTAAAGTGATAAATCAGTTGAGGTCTTTTGTGTGAACTGACTTTTCCGATGCATGTAGTGTAACTTATATGATCATTGATACATGTTCATGCATTTGTAAAAGTTTTACAAGTTCTTAAATAAGTAATTACAATAATTTATCATGCATCATTACCAACTAAGATTTACCCTTTTATAAATGTGGCTTTTAGAAGTGGTCTTATAAATGGTTACTGATTTGGGAATACATATACTTGCTGAAAAATTGACTCATTATCATCCCTAAATATGGTTCAAGGATTAAGCTGTAACATGCTTTACTCTATGCTTGACTTGTTGTATCATATTATTATAGCATATTTTCCTTTACATTTTCATATAAAAAATCATCCAGATTTATGGCAATATGATTTCGATCGAAAATAAAAATATTAGGATAGATTTTTTCAATGAAAAAGAGATTGAATTTGACACGCATCGAAATTTCATTACTAAGTTCAAATAATTTATCGAAATAATATTATAATAACTTGGTACCATTAAATGAGATAATATTAATTAGGGTTAGATGGGGCTATCCTGCACCATTTTTCCCGATTTTTTGTTTTTTTGAAATATATCATCGTGTATATTTATCTATATATCCCTCCAACATATCATTCGAATTTCGTCAAAAGCGGAGATTCCTATGCCCTCCATCTAGGACATGTCGATTACAACAATGTTTAGACCGTTAAAATTACATGTTCTAGATGAAGGGAATAGGATGATAGGAGTCTCTTTTTCTGACGAAATTTGAATGGCATGTTGGAGGGACATATAGATTAATATACATTGTGATATTTTAAAAAAATAGAAAAAATGATGTAGGGGTAGCCTCGATTTTTTATTATTTGTAATATATCGATACATAATTTATGATAAGATTAATTTATTATGAAATCGATTAAATATTGGCCTAATAAGTAAAAAAATTGCAATCGTATTTCGATTTCACTATACTTTTCATCCACACAATTGCTATCTTTGAGATTATTTTCACTATTTTGTGATTGCCATGTCACCGCATGTGCATATTTACATGGCATATTGTCATGCAAGTTCGTGCTTAATGAAAGATATCTATAAATGCATGTCTCGGATAACTGGCTAAGTTAGATAGAGAAGAAGACTCATTGTTTACCTCATAAGTTTGATATATTTTTGCAACTTGCTTCGATGGAAATTATCGTAGTCATGCTTGAGTTTACTATTTTCAATTTAATAGAAGTTCATTAGAAAAATATTGTTGTTACAAGTAACATGGGCCACTGAAATCTTCCTAAAAACAGGAATGAAGTCAAGATTGTTGGGTTGAGGGTAGGGGTGCTAATCGAATAACTTTGAATCCACGTGGATTCTAATTCAATTCATTACAAAAGTTTCGAATCTGAAATTGAATCGAATTTCAAACGAATTTACTTACTTAAATTCAGATTCAATTCATTTGAAGTTTCGAATATTCAAATTCGATTCATTTTATTTCGAATTTGAAATGTTAATTGATGTGTTAAAGTTTATATAAATAATATTATATGAAGAATAATATGATATAAATATCTTATTGTATAAATCTAATTTGAAATATATTACTAAATAAAGTTGAAAAACTATAAAATCGAGGAAAATATCAAACCAATACAACATAGTGGATAAAAGTGCATACTTTTATAATTACCATGTCTTTTACAATCTAAATATTCTCTTTTTTAAACGATGAAGAAATGCATAAATACAATATAATTATACGATCCTATCAAACGATATAATATCATTGACGAAAAAGTTGAATACATTATAATTATCGTTGCATGTTAAAGCAAGACAAGATCAGACTTATATAGAAAGTTGATGCAAATTAATATTATTATTAGAAATAATGATAATAGTAAAAAAATAATGTAGCAAGATAACACCTCTTCATTAAACGTGAGGATCTTCATTATAAAAAACCAAGCCACAAAAATGAAATATATGAATTTTTGATGTACAATGGAACAACTTACATTTTGGTGAGAAGAACTTGTATATTACTCATGTGATGATAATTGTCGTCTTGATAATGATAATCATCATGGATTGCCATGCCAGGATCAAAACAACAAAAAAGAAAAGGGGATATATCTTGATAAATTTCGAATCACGATAAATGTTAAAGAGGAACACAAAGTAGCAAAATCATCATTTTCACATGCTAGGAAAAAGGACACCATAATAACGTTGCTATTAAGAGTCTTTGGTAGATAATGAAAGGGAGAATGGAAAAGACAGTGTAAGGAATGTGAAAACATGAAAGTAAATGTGTGGGTGGGAATTTATAATAACAATCAACATTTGATCTTTCCTATTATATTTCAAAACTAATATTGTTTACTCTTTTTTATATTTGATGTTTAGTCTTTAACTAATAGGATTATACATACACACACATATATATATACATGTCAGATTTGGTATGGCTTAAGTTCTTTGTATACACTTCATGCCTCAAAATTTCTGAATACTATGCTAAGATTGATTATTGTACTTATACAAAGTAAGTCATACCTAAGCTACTGTCACTAGGCTAAAATAATAAGTAAAGACATGAACTTGGATGTTTTGTATAACGACGCATGAAGGACCCACATTTCTAACTCATAATATTTTTGCAGTAAAACCACTTGAACTTAGTTATAATGAGGGGAAAGGGATTGGATCTCATTAGAGGGCCGAATGTTGCATATACACATCACACATTGACAAGTCACGTCGGTATAACGTGATACTATGAGTAGGGAAATCATAGTGGTGAAGGGTGAACATGATAAATCATATTAATGGAGCCTAAAAATGATTATAAGTTTAAAATTAACTACTTAATAAATGTAGCAAGTTGGTTTGAGAGTATCTTTAGTTGCTTGCACATGGTATGCTTAGTGATATAATGTAAATGCTAAATCTTTCATTGTAAATGAAATGTAGCGGCTTTTAAATACATATTCATATATTCTTTTCTACATCTATTTACTTGCAAATGAATTCGAATAGATGCATGTCAACATTTTGATGTAATTATGCTATAATTACTTGGACAAGAATATTCAGAAAAAATCCTAATCAATCCAGAGTGGTTGTTACATGTATATATGTATATATGTATGTATTATATGTATGTACTATGTATATATAAATATATTGTTACATATATGTATGTATGCATATAAAATATCGAATCCAATTATTATCGAACGAATTCAAGTAAATTCATATTCGATTCATTTAGGAATCGAATCCCCAAGTTAAATTCAAATTCAGTTCATTTGATTTCGAATCGAACTTTTTTGAATTTTTATCGAACGAATCATAATCGAATTCGAATGATTCAGTTCAATTAGCAGCCCTAGTTGAGGGGGTCAAACAGAATAGGAAGATTATATGTGTATAGAGAGAAAGATTTTTACTAAGACATAAAAATTAGCTTGAATTCATATCATATCATCTTTAAAAATATTATATATTTATCACAATATGTCTGAATTATATGAAAAGAAAACTTGAGTAATAAAATTACAAATAAATTTACTTCATTGAAGTAAAATTTGGATTAAAAAATTCATACAGATATTGACGAACACAGATGTTGATACAAATATTGACAAATATGAAAATTATGTTATAAAGTCCTTAAAAAACAGACATGGATCTAAAACAGGTACCAGTCGCATAGGAATACTATATATATTACCTTAAATAAACAACCATTAGATGAGAATACAGTCGTGAACACACTAAATGTGATTATATTATAATAGTTATATCAAATATGGTGAAAGAAGGTATAAAATTAAGGATTTTTATCACTTGTGCCCCTCTTAGATTCTCATTATCAGGTATGCCTTTTTCTTTTTTATAATATCAGTCATGCACCTGTATTCTTACAAAATCCACAATTCTATCATTTTGTAATATCAGTTATGTCCTAGTTTACCTTAACGAAAGGAAAAATTGTGAATTTCGTAAAAATATAGTGCAAGAACTTATGTTACAAAAAAGTGAGGAGCATAACTGATATTGCAAAATCTAAGAAGGCTGCAAGTGATAGAACCCTAAAATTATGTTATATGTGAATGGATATTCTGATACAAATACAAATGTCTCTAGATAACGAAGTCATATCATTATTTGTATCCAATTTAAAACATATACAATTATGAATGTAAAAATCTGTATAAAATAGAACGAAGGAGGAACATATATGGTTGTATCCTTATCCATTTGCATCCTTATTAGTCGGATAATCATTATCATTTGCATAACCAAGTTCAATCTGCAACTTTCAAATATGTTCAGTAATTAATAATCATGAATTAATTGTCATACACCATACTTCTATCATTAGATCAATAGAAAAAGAATAATAAGCTAAAAATATATATTCAATGATATCTATACCTGCATACTATCAATGAACAATGAAGGAATGTTAAATCAAATCAATAGAGTGGAGGTTGGGATGATGTTGAAGCGGTTTACCCGAGGTGCAAGCCTTGTGATGCAGCAAAGTTTCAGAATCTGGCTTGTTCACGTTATTGAACCCAGGAAGGAGAAGTTGCCAAGACTGTAAGAATAAGAAGCCACACTCGTTACTTCAAACATGATGAGAATTAGTCAAGATTTTTTAAGAAAAAGATTCATAGTCGTTAATCAGAAGGCGGTTTTAACATGCCATAAGTTTGGTAGATATCAGAAGTTTTCCACCCGCACATGCGTGGGGCAAAATAAGCCAGCTCAAAAAGTCAATGGATATTTACCCATACAATCGATAAATGTAATGTCATTCAATCATAAACCTAGATATCATCCCAAAAAGAATTGGTTGATATACAATAGAGGATATAAACAAATATCTCGATATTTTAATCCATCCATAAAAGAAGCTTGCCTTTAAAGGAAGGAGCCAACTGGCAAGTGTCAACCATCTCAAAGCTTGAAGACATCTGTACGTCCAAGATTCTTACAAATATATAAAAAAGGAGCCGGTATTAAGGTGGGGGGGGGGGGGGGGGGGGCAATTGTTTACTTAGATAAGAAAGCCCCATTATATAGGGGTAATTTAACTCTGCTGGTTGCACATTTAGTCTGTGGAGGGGTTCGCACCAACTTTAATTAAGCAAATAGCGTAATCTTCATTGATGATGTGATCCAGATTGATCAGAATTTCATCGAAAGCAAGCTTACATCGTATTTTCCAACCAAGCAACCAAATTGTAAAATTTAATTCTCAGTATTTCCATTCTGTTTCCTTAATCTCTGGTGAGTCTTTCCACTTCATCATATTTTAAAATCTCTCGTACGTTGTTAGTATTGCACATTTTTTAAATAAGCTTTTTTTAAATTCACAATCATTGAAGAGATGTAAAAAAGCATTTATTTACGAATTGGTTCCTATTTCTCCAAATGATTCTGTGGGATAATCTTGTTGTGTGCCAACATCCAGATGAAGTAGTATACTCATTGTTAAGATTTTACTTATTTTTTTAATTTGTAAAGTTGCATAATGTTAAGGGGGAGAGCGGAAATCTTACCTAACAATGGGGAGGCAAGAGGAACAATCCTCTTTTTCTCAACATATTATATTGTAGAATACATGTTGGCTATCAATGTCTCAAGAGTTGATAACAAACGTAACGATTCACTATTATTGATGTAAGATTTATATACTACACGCGGGATTGGCAATAATGTAAGAGAAAAACTACATGAAGTTGATCAGAAAGCATGATTAAAACAGATTGCTGGATACAAAATGAACTTGAATTCATACCATTGAATAAGTTACAACAAAAAACGTATTTGTTGTTTAATTTTATGTCAAGTTGTAATACTATATTATATATTGGGTTGTACAAAGCCTCCCAACCTGAAATCCACAGTTAGAAAATAAAACATGATAAAATATTACACTATTGCACTAGTACACGTGCATCCTTGAATTTGTACACTTTTGTGATGACCATCCCTCGAGGATCTGGGTACTCGGCAAACCAATTCCACACACATGCATTTCCATATTCGAAATACACAACTATACATTTAAGTATGAGAAAATAAATGCATATAGTGTTAAGTACAGGATTGTCAAATTTAGGGAGGTAATCTATTTAGAAGCTAGGGTTAGACTATAGATAACTAAGGTAAAACAGGTTTCCTAGTTTTTATTTAATTTTAGGTAATTTTCTGAATTTTATTTTGATTTTTAGGAATTTTATATTATTTTTGTGATTTTAATATGCCTACCTTAAAATTAGGTAGATTTTGTAATTTTTTATTTCAGTTTTGATTTTTTACTTTTTATGTGTTTTATTTGTTTTATGCTTTTTACTTAATTTTTGAAAAGGTTTTATTATTTTTATTTGGTTTTTAATGTTGAAAACTAAACTCTATTTAAAATAGATTTTATTTTTGATTTTTAAAATAGAAACCACTGAGAAATTATTTTTGTTTTATTTTTATCAGAAAGCAGATGAAAATATCTTCAAAATGATACGATGTGCATATTTTTGTGATTTTTATTTATTTAGTTACAAGTTTTTTAACGTTTTTGTGTATTTTGATTTTTTATTGGTTGTAATATTCAATTTTTTAATTTTTTTAGTTTTCTGTGTAAAATTTAATAAAATATAGTATAGGTCATTTTATAGACTTTTTAGTGTGTTTTTATTTTACGATTTTAAAGTTTGTTATATTTTTATGTAATTTTCAATGATGTATTAAAAATGGAAATTATTTTTATTATTAAAAACTATCTTAATATTGTATATAATATAATACTAAGTATTTTTTGTGTATTTTTATTATATTTTTATATTTTGTATTTTATTTTATATGTATATAGTATGTAAAGTAGGCATATACAATGTAAGGGATATTACTGTAATAAAGTTGAAGTACATGGGTGTTCATGTAATATACAGAACTAAGGGGGTATGTTGCGCAAAATCACTAAAATACGCATGCAGATCACGTTCTACCTCTCAAACCTAGACCTGCCAGCTTGAAAATGAGAATTGTATGGAGGTCTCTGATGCAAAAACTCTAATGGGGCACGTGTTCGTCTATGTGTTGCCTCCTACTAGATCTATATGCAAATTAAAAAATTTTTCCGAGATAAATTTTGCAATTGTCTTCGAAGTAATTCTGCCTCACGTCTAATGCATGTGAGGTCCTATCGCAGTAGGTCGGCTGGGGCTTCGAATAATATACGTGGACGAATGTTCAACCCTTGGATCTGATTTGATCCAAGGGTTACAATTCAATCTAGAGGTGGCCCCTATTCTTCTCTTATTTGGCTGTAGGCGATGGTGGCGTCGGTTGTGCTTTAGGCTCGATCTTCATATATTGCTCACCGTACTTCTCGGCCGGCGATTTCGATGGTGCAGATTGATCATTAGCTTCTAGATGGTGTTGAGCGGAAGCTATGCATACGCTTCTTAATAAAGTTCCGGGTTGAACATGCAATCGAGAACAATCTTGGTGAATCTTCCATTTATATGCTTTCGAATCAGATCTCTGATTACGCATGTACTTTAGATATACAGATCCTCCTGCTTCCTAACGAGTGGAAATGAAGGTTGCAGTTGGGTTCATGCTCATATCAAGCACCAAGCAGTGATGCTCTGAGGAATGATTACTCTGATGATCCTCCTGCTAGTCCTGCATGTGGCCCAGAGGCTTAAGATGGCAGATCTCGATCGTTACGCAAAAAAGGGAACGGTGAATGCGAAATTCCGTTGAAGGTGATGGATATGAATTGAATCGAAATCGGAAAGACATAGGGAGGATTTGGAAGAGATTCAGAAGAAGGAAGACTAGAAGCGGCACAAGGAGAAGAACGGAGGAGAAGGAAGAGGATTAAGAAGGAGAATAAGAAATGAGATATCTAACCTGGACAGAAGTGGATGCTATAGGTATTGATGCCTGTGGACCTGGAGCTGAAGCTTCAGGGGATCGTGACCTCCACACAAGGGCGGAGCTCGCAGAGATTGAACACGGTAGAGCAGAAGCAGAGTTGCATTAATCGTGCTCGACTCCAGCCCCTTGCTCGACGGAGGACGAGTTCTATCACAACCTTTCTATCGGAGATCTCAAAGGTGGAAGTTGTGAAATGGTGGATGGGTTGAGCTCCAGGAGATCTAGGGTTTAAATAGATGGGGATGGTGTGGAGGCCAAGGAAAATGGTGTGGTCACCAGCGATGGGCTCTAATGACCGTGAGGTCGGTACGTAGGATACCGGCCATAATGGTCGGGCATTGGTGGAGAACGAAGGAGACGAGGAGAGGCGGCGGGCTCAGGGCGTGAGGAAGAAGGCGGAAAGGGGAAGAAGAGGGGGAAGGAGAGAGAAAATGAATAAATAAAAAAATTAGTTATTTATTTAT
Source organism: Ottelia alismoides (assembly GCA_037367405.1). Classification (NCBI taxonomy): domain Eukaryota; kingdom Viridiplantae; phylum Streptophyta; class Magnoliopsida; order Alismatales; family Hydrocharitaceae; genus Ottelia; species Ottelia alismoides. The sequence goes on along the minus strand of JAZKJV010001028.1, from coordinate 243,323 downwards.
TTACTAATTACTTGATGATTAATTAGATGGATAATTAAATTAATTAGTTAATTAAAAATAATTAATTATATAATTAATTAAATAATCAGGTAAATAAATATATAATAAATATATTTTATTTAAAGAAATTAATTGAATTAATAAATAAGTAAATAAATAAATTATTTAATTAATAAATATAAATAAAATTATTTGTATTTATTTCAATTTCATAATCAAATATATAAACAATAAATCATATATTAAACAATATAAATTAAGGTACATTGTACATTGTATATTACGTACTAATATGGTCTCAAAATCCACTTTTCACATATTAACTCCGATTTTAGAAAAATCAACATCATTTGATAAATAATTAAATAAAACGAACTTTAAAAATGAATACGCCCAATTTAGAGTCCATATGGACGAGTTATAAGGTCAGGAAAATTTAGGTCACGTCTTCGTGGTTCAGGATTTATTGACTTTCTTACTTAAGTTATATTTTTATATTTTCTATTGACTTTTAACAATGTTATAAAAAAGAAATTAAGTTAAACAGAGTTACGGGTAATTAATTAGAAAATCGGGAAGTTTCTACGTATAGCACATATTGACAACGGATCCCAAACGTCTAAACTCACTTGTTTTATTCTAATATTTTTCTTATAAATAGTATTATTTATAAATTAAAGTTTAAAAGTGAGTTTAGTTGATTTGAAGTTTTCTATAAATATTATGAACCTTGGAAGTCGACTTTTATGACTTTTTCAGTTCATTGTAATATTTTATTTTTGTAAAGAATTTTTTTGATATTTTTATAAAATAGTATATATTTTATGAGAAGCTTTTATGAAGAAAAGATTTTGATTTGAGATTTTCTAAGTGATAATAAAATTGGTGAAATATTTACAAAGTGAAAAATGCATAACGATATTTTTATCTTCCCGATTTTCTTATTTTTTTAAATCGGGGTCTGTATCCCCCCTACTTATTTATTTTGTCGACCAAGTCAATATTGTCATGGTCTCGAGGTTAGGATCAGTCTGTATATTTTATATACATCCTTATTTTTCTTTAATTTTTTCTTTTTCTCTTTATTATTTTACTTTGGATAAAATAAGGGTTAACTATATAATATTAATATTTATGGTTATAATGTTAATTAATGAGAATTAGTGAGCATTTACATATATTTTACCAAAGATTTTAGCCAAAATGAAAGAATAAAGATGATGAATCATATATTCATCATATAGCTTAGCGGCTTTTCATGGTCATTTTAAATCGGTATTTTTTTGCTTTTGTTTGGTTGGGAACTTGATCTAAATATTTGGTAATTAGGTATTGGATCATCTTAGACATATTTTTCATGTTTATCGTGGATGACCGATTCAAAGGGATTCATATGTCAAATATGTTCAGTAGATGTCCATAGATCCATAGCTTTAGCGGCTTTTCATAGTTAATTTAAATCAATACTTTTTTGCTTTTGTTTGGTTGGAGAACTTGCTCTAAATATTCCATAATTAGGCATTGGGTCATCTTAGAAAAGCATGAACATATCTCGAGTAACGTTGGATAGAAGATCCCACTCGTCTATATATGTTTTTTGGTATGTGTTATATAGAAGTTTCTATATTCTTGTGCATATTTTATTCATCATAACCTAAAGAATATTTTTATATGGAAAATGATAAAAATGTGCATTCAGAATTACTGAATATTGTTGTTGAAGATGGGTCAGAAGATGTAATCATAATAGGTGTCAAGAAAAGAAGTGACATAGCATGGCAATATGTCACTTTGATCGGAGATGAGTAAAAAAATGTATTTTTTGTTTGAAGGTTTTTCACGGAGGAGGATGAAAGAGCACGTGTCAAAAAAAGGACAAGTGGCGGGACGTAAAAATGTTCTCAATCACATTCAAGTTTTAAGGCAGGAGAACCTGACTGAATTTAAAACAAAAAAGAGAAAAAGATGTTTCAGTTGGATTATCAAATCCTACAGTGTGGGAATGAATGATGGCGGTGCTATAGGAATGAGAACTTTGCAAAAAATCCAACAACTGAAGATTCCACATCTAAGAAGTTGAAATCTTTTTCCCTTCTGGAACCACATTTGGTAGTCAACATGGAATCAAGTTCGTCATGTAGAGGAAGAACAAAATTGAAGAGGTGGATTTACTCATCTCGGATTGGATGTATGATGTTGACATTCCATTCCATTCCATCAGCACTCCTAATTTTCAGAAGATGATTGATAGTATTGCCTCTGTAGACATGGTTATAAATCAAGCACCAACTGCATATGCAGTTCGTGAGCCCCAGTAACAATAGTGAAGGAATATATTGATACACATAGGAAGATATGGAAAATGAATGGTCATGTAGTCATGATTGCTGGATGGATGCATCAAAGACAATAAACAATAATAAATTTTCTTATTTACTCATCTGATGGCACTGTTTTTTTTTAAATCAGTCGATGCCTCAATGCATGCAAAGACGACTGACTTGTTGTTTGAACTTTTCAAAGATTGTATAATACATGTTGGATCGAAAATATAATTCGCTTTGTCACAGAAAATGTTGCAAACTATCAGTCTGCAGGAAAGATGATCACAAGGTATTATGGTAATATTTTTTGAAGTACATGCACATCACATTATCTCGATTTGATTCTAGAAAAGCTCGATCAAGTTCCAAGAGTGAAACGTGTATTGAAAAGTATGAAAGATTACAAAGTTTATTTACAATCACAACTTTGTTCTTCAATTGATGCAAAAATTTTGCAACTCTGAGATTATTCCTCCCGTTGCATCCAGATTTGCAACAAATTTTTTTGACCGTGCAGGCTTCAAAAAAAAAGATGGCTTGGTTTCTATAGTTTCATCTAGAGACTGGATTTACCATAAAATCTCGCAAACCACTATGGGAAAAATCTATATGAGATAGTTTTGAACACATCGTTCTTGAGTTCATGTGTAATGGTTGTTGATATAGCTGAACCAATGGTGAGGGTATTGCGTCTTGTTGATAGTGATGAGGGGCCATCAATGAGATATATCTATGAGGCAATGAAAAGAGGAAGGGAATCTATCAAACGTGTGTTTATAACAATATCTCTGAATACAAGCCATATATTGATATTTTTTATGATAAGTATGATAGACAGCTTGGTCATCCCCTACACAAAGTTGCACTACTTTTGAACCCTGAATTCTTCTACAATGATGAAAACTGTCCTTAAATCATCATATCGCGGCTGGTTTTCATGACATCTTTGAAACTTTATTTCATAATAACAAAGAGAAAATGGATTCTACACCACGAAGTTCTCCGTGTATAAGAATGCTATGGACGATTTTGGACGTTCATCCACAATTCGAAATCGTACAAAGATGGATCCAGGTATTTAAATAGACAATTGTAGTACATAATTATTATTCTAATTTGATTAGTTCATGTATAACTTACAATTTGGTTACTATATTGAATGGTGGAAAATGAATGGTGGAGCAACTCCATTATAGCAGGCTATGGCTATTTGTGTTCTCAATCAAACTTGTCTGCATGAGGATATGAGCGGAATTGGAGTATTTTTGAGTCAATTCATTCTCCATGGAGGAACAAACTTCTTCATTTAAGACTAAATCAATTGATTTTTATCCATGCCAATCAGCTTCTCAGTTTTGACTTGAAAGTAACACATAATATTCTTTGATATTTTATATAATTTATTACCATCATGATTTGTAAGTAGTATCTTTATAGGATAAAATTGATTGCAAGAATGATATAGCTGATCAAATATCATTAGAAGACATGCAATTATATGGAGATTGGGTGGAAGAACTAGAAGTACACATCAATGATGACTTAGAGGCTTGGATTGATGATCTCGGTAATAGATTGTCGAATTGTCTTACAATTTAGAGTAACATTTGTCTATTTTAAATGGATTTTATGCATGTTTTTCTTTCTCGAGGATAATGATCCTGAGGATTCCTGTTTCAACTTTTAAGGCTCGTGGTATATTTGTCTATTTGAAATGGACCTTGTGTACGTTTCTCTTTTTATGAATGATATTATGAAAGTATGCACTTTTTAGATTATTCCATTATTCTTATCTATATTAGATTGCAAGATGATATTTAAATTAAAAGTATTGTGTGATATGTTATTTTTCACTTGTAGGTTGAATGAAAAAGTAAAGTCTTCTAATGAAAGACTATTTGATAGATATAATATCCAATTTTTTCAGTTCATAAAACCGGTACGACGGGTCGGACCTGTAAATTAAGTCTGATCCGGCTTTTTCAGGTCAATATGAATGATGACATCATCTTAACATCATTGTCGGAGCGGCCGATTAGACCGAAACGAAAGAAATCGGTTCAACGACTGGTCTGATTTTTAAAACCTTGGTATTTAGCCCTGTGGATCAAAAGAATTTGCGATCATTAACATGTTGGGATATTAAAAACTGTCCTTCTAACCTAATAGGTTGTGAATTTGTCATATGAAAAAATGTTTGATAATTTATTCTTTTATTCATTTATGCAAGTTGTTCGAATCATTTGACTAAAAAATGTTAATTTTTATTATATCAACAGAAAAATATTTTTTCTAATCCAAATTTATGAATTAACTTGATATAAAATAATTAGCTAATGATACGAAATCTACATTGAATATACTTGAATTTTTTCCCATTTATGTATAATATAGTGTTTTTATTTCATAAATATAATTTTCAAGTCAATTATAACAATTTTTAGTGTAGGAAATTACATTTAAACATGCTATTTCAATATAAAAATCATGATAATTATAATTATACATGCATAATAATTAGCTATTTCTTCATTATTAGTAAAATCCTTACATGCGGGAATATATTTTTAAGAAATATTCCTAGGTTTGCGAGTTTGAGTATATTAACATTACATCAATGTTAATTGAAATGACTTTCTATGATTCTAGGCACATTATATTATTCATCATTATTTTTAAATTTTAAAAATTACATCAATTGATAAAAACATGTTTTGTTCGTAAATCTATAATTAGGATGTATCTCTTGAATAAGTGGAAAAGTAGACACAAATGGTAATGCCTTCTTTACAAATAAGATACAATACCTTCTTCAACTATTTTATACTCTGTACATGTACTATATTAAATTGCTTATGGACTACAAATAAAATTTCAAAAATATGCATTATCGAATATATACATATTTATTTATTTATAATTTTATCTGCATAAAAAACTTATGGACCGTAAAGTTTATTTCAACGATCTCCAAAATCAATTATATACATATTTTATTGGTAGCAGTGCAGGTAGTTTTTCTAGTATTATACGAGTAAATAAAGATTGTTTTTAAATCATATATTCTAAAAAAATAATAATGACTAAAAAACATCTTCTGGAGTAGCTCAGTTGGTTAGAGCGTGTCGTTGTTAACCACAAGGTCGAAAGTTCGACCCCCTTCCTCTTTCGATTTATAATGATTGCGAATTTGGTAAATTTATTTTCATTTTCTGAGCGAGGACGAAGATCACCGATCAGGGTTTAAAAAATTGGGTCGGATCAATTGGAAACCGGTCCCCGATTTGATCGGGTTTATGTAATTAATTAAAAAAAGAAAATAAAAAATCAGGTTCAATCGGATTTAGTCATATTTGATGGTTTGGTAAATTCTTAAGAAAATAAAGATTTAAATAATAAAATAATAAGATTGGGTCAATTCTGGACTTATATCTACAAAACTAAGATCTCTTCGTATGGTCTCTTTCCAACACTTCTTGGGCCGTCCTCACCCTCTCTAAGCCGGCTCAACATCTCAACACTCGCATCTCCTAACCGGTGCATCAGCTGATCTTCTTCGTAAATGTCCAAACCATCTTAAGCGGTTTTCTCGCATCTTATCCTCGATCAGAGTTACACCAACTTTCATTCTGATTGCATCATTCCGAATCCGATCTTTACATATGTGTCCACACATCCACCTTAGCATTTTCATTTTTGCTACACTCATTCTCTGCACATGTCTATGGTTCACAGGCCAACATTCAGATCCGTAAAGCATATCAGGTCTCACGGTTGTTTTCTAAAACTTTCCTTTAATTTTTAAAGGAATTTTCTTATCACAAAGAACAGCAGAGTGTCCTCTCCACTTTAGCCAGCCTGCATTTATTCTATTAGTAACATCTCCATCAATTTACCCATCATGTTGCAGAATAGATCCCAGATATCTAAAGGAATCTCTCTTCAGAATGTTCTCGTCACCAATCTTCACCTCAATTCCTTCACCATTGCTTTCATCAAATGTACACTCTATATATTCCGTCTTAGCCCTACTTATATGAAATCCTTTAGTCTTCAACTCATGTCTCCAGACCTCAAGCTTCTCAATTACTCCATATCTAGTCTCGTCAATTAACACAATATCATCAGCAAATAAAATACACCAAGGTAACTCATCCTGAATGTGACTTGTCAACTCGTCCATAATCAAAGTAAAAAGAAATGGACTCAAAGAAGAACCTTGATGTAAACCAATGTTGATGTCAAAATATCCAGTCTTCACACACGGGGTCCTTACACAAGATAAAGCCCTATCATACATGTCCTTTACGAGGTTAATGTATAGGACAAGTACTTGTCTCTTCTCCAAAACTCTCCACAATATCTCTCGTGGGACAGAATCATAAGCCTTCTCGAAATCTATAAAGATCATATGGAGGTTCTTCCTTTTATCTCTATAAATCTCCATTGTTCTCCTCAGTAAATGGATGGCTTCAATCGTTGAGTGACCTGGCATGAATCCGAATTGGGTTTGTTTTATGTTGGAAACTTGCCTCAACCTTCTTTCGATTACACGTTCCCAAATTTTCATTGTGTGACTCATCAGCTTGATACCTCTATAATTTGAACAATTTTGAATGTCTCCTTTATTCTTATAAAGAGGCACCACGATACTCCTCCAATCTTCAGGCATTTTCTTGCTTCGCCAAATAACATTGAATAGATTCGTAAGCCAAGTCAAATCACGCTCACCTAAAACTCTCCATACTTCTACAGAGATGCCATCCGGTCCTACACCTTTCCCAGGTCCCATAACCTTCAAAGCCTCCTCTACTTCCTTTCTTTGTATCTGTCTATAGTTTGCATGATTCAAGTAACTTTCACTACTAGCTAGATCACCCAAAGTGATTTCTCTATTTCCTTCCCCAATGAAAAGTTTATGGAAGTACTTCTCCCATCTAGTCTTTATATCCTTCTGAGAAACAAGCACATGACCTTCCTCGTCCTTAATGCATCTCACTTGAGAAAGGTCTTTGGTCTTTCTTTCTCTTGCTTTGGCAAACCTGAATATATCCTTCTGTCCCTCCATAGAGTCGATATTTTTATACAAAACTTCATAAGCTTTTGACTTAGCTTCTCTCATAGCCTTCTTTTCTTCCTTCTTCGCTATTTTGTAGTTTGTGACAATTTCCCCTTTTCTATCCTTAGACAAAGCTTTAAAGCAAGATCTTTTTTAGCTTCTCTTGCACCCCTTCACTCCACCACTAAGCCTCCTTTTGACCTGGAGCTCCTCCCTTTGACTCGCCTAGCATCTCTTTGGTTACCTTTCGGATACAAGATGCTATTGCCTCCCACATCTCGTTTGCACTACCGCTACAATCCCAAGATTAAATCTTCTAAAACCTTCTCCCTGAAGCTCGCTTGCTTCAGTGGAAGATTCCACCATCTAGTTCTAGTTATCTTAGAAACCCTCCTTTTCTTTACCAGCCCTTTCGTTTGTACATCCAAGACAAACAAACGATGTTGTGTTGTCAATCTCTCTCTTGGAATTACTTTACAGTCTTTACAACACAACCGATCTCTTATCCTCAACGCAAAGCAATCTATATGTGTTCTACTTGGCCCACTCTTAGAGTAATTTTCTAGAAGGAATTATAAATAAATTATTACAATATTATATTCATATATAATGCTAGAAAATGTATCTAACATTGTAGAGTTTTACTTGAAATAGACAATCATGTTATTCTATTGAAAGATTTGATATTTTAAGCGATTATTTCGTTGATATTTAAATATATACATACATATATGTATCAAGTTCGACCGATCAGACCAATAAATTAAGCCCTATCTGATTTTTCCCGAATCGATAGGAATGATGATGTCATGCAGACATCATCACTGGTCCGATCAGTTTGGACCTACAATCCAATCCAGCTAGACCAAATCGAATACTAACTGATTCAATGCCCAATCTGATTTTTAGAACTTTGCCACCAATAACCTCCTCTCTTTATATTAGTCGCTTTTGGTTTTTAATGACAAACCTATCGTTCTGTGACACATGTTCCCCTCCAAGATTATATAATTATAGTTGTTCTTATTAAATTCACAACAGTGCCTTCTGTTAAGGTAAGATTGGGGGACACAAGCAAGGTTTTGAAAATCCAATCCAATTGGTCGACTCAACTGGTTAAACTAAGAATCAAAAGAGAAATCAATCGGAGCTCTTAAACTTGGTGAATCAATTAAATGATTTCATTATACATTTTTTGAAAAGAAAACTCTAATAATTTAATAAAATGTAAACTTATAAAAATATTCATAATATATTCTCATTCCCACCCATATATAGTACTCGTTTATTTATTTTCCTTCCACACATGCTAATGACATATTATCGCATCCCCTTCCTGCCATATGAGTATTACCTTTCTCTTTCCACATTGTGCATGAATTTATCTAATTTCAATAACAATAAACGAAGAAGATGATGCCATGATCATACTATAAGAAGCACTAAATTAATAACAATTGTTATTAATTAGAGTTTAAATAGCTTAACATTATTAGTTTTATACATCACATTATATGAATTTTAAAAATATGTTTATTATGCCCGTTTGAGTTTTTCTAATAACATTTACCCATAATCTTTTTGCAATTTCACTTGTGCTCCTATATTCTTAAAAATCATAATATATATTATTCTTATGTTAATATAATATAGGATAACAAGTGTACTAATAAAAAGCCATTACTATGCATTTTTTAAAAGCATAGGAGTATACTTGTAATTATAAAATAAATAGAGGTACAAGTGTTATTAGAAAAACTTGGAAGGGCAGGAGGGTACAAATCCTTTAAAAATATATAGTATTGTTCGTATTTATCTTTAGGATATAATACTTGTCTAACTCGCTCAACTCAGTACCATATGAACCGAACTAATAATATAACAGTTCGATCTTTTTTGATCTTTATGAACTGCCGACATCATCATTGGTTACTCAACTTGATCGTTTTTTCTTCCCAAACTCAAGTATTTTTACTTTTATTAATGCTTTGAGCCTATTGGACTTCTATCCAACCATAATTTTACCACCATCTTTAATGATCGATTAAGTGAGAAAAAACTCAATTAAGATTCGAAGGATTCGTCATCTATGTATGTCTAGACATACATATAAGGTATAATATATTACACGTAGCATGGCGCCATTCATGTTGTTTGGACTTAACACTTTCTAGAAAACTTAAGCCTTGAATTGGTCAATAGATCAATTAAAATATATTGTGATAATCAAGTTGCGATAAGCTTGACTAATAGAGGGCTAATAATTCTAAAAGAAAGCACATTAAGCTCGAATATTATATACAACATATAGTGGCAAAGTAAGACATCATAATAACTTACATATCTACAAGTTATATGTTAGCCGTTTCCTTGACCGATGTAATAGCAGCATGCACGTACATTAATCATTGATGTTTAATAAGATTCGGGAAGGCATGAGTTAAGGAATATGTTTTGATGAATAATGATCCTTACTAAAACAATTTTATGTGTCCACTGCACGGATAGTTAGAGTGTAGAAGTCTTGATCACTTTGGTCAAGAGAGATACATTTGAACAAATCGAGAACTTTCACGCTCGACCACCACCGATCGTTGCACGAGCAAACGATTGCATGAACCACGCCTCATGAGCGTGGAGAGATGAGGGTGGACTGTACGAGGGGTCATACACCGTGTATATACCGACCTCCTTCGTGATGGGATGAATCATCTCGATCACCTCACATTAGGGAGTCCTCTCCCGATCTAAATCCATCTCCTTCCTCGTTCTTTATTTAAAGAGGAAAGAGGCGTACCCCGTTCCCTTATTCAAATGTTTGTTTTTCTTAGCATGGAGAAGTCGAAGTTAATGGGTTAGCCTAAATCCTAAACTCTAAACCCGAAACGCTAAACCCTAAACCATCGTAAAATCAATCATTGACAATTAAGTGCTATAAGAAACTTGGATGTTTCTCGAAGAAAGAAATACCAGATTTCTACTCATTGAAGCATAGCTCAACCGATGTTGACACCTAATTTAAAGTGGGAAGAATTCGTATTCAAGTCTCACGAATTACATTACGACAAGAAAAAGGCGCAACACAAGGACTCCATCGGTATTTTTCTTAGGTTTAACATAAAACGTTTCTAGGTTTTAAAAAATTTAATGTTCCTACATAAAACATTCCTAGGACAAAATCATTGGGACTTTGAGACAGAACAGGATTTCTCATGCACGGGCGAATTTAGGGAGGGGATGGGAGGGCACATGCCCCTTAAATTTCCGGCTAACATATTATAAATAATTAATTATAGCCCTGTGAATTTTTGAAGGCAAGGAAAATAACAATCTTTCCTATGTATATTGCTCCCTTTGGAATTTTTAGGGAAAACTCATGCATGCCCCTCTACACTTTGCGAAAAATATAATAATTTTTATGGATAGATAATGTATCTTTTAACAGAAAATCCCTATCAAACAATCACATATTTTACTTTAAATCAATCTATATCGGATAATTTCTTAAATGGATCAACTTAGAATGGAATTTTATTCAAATTAGCTTATTGATCATCCTTTTTTCGGGATCAAACTATAGAATAGATCGATTTTCTGTCCAATCTCATTACCAATTGCATAATACGAGGTTTAATTCTCGATCTCGAAAAAGAATAGATTTTTTACAAAAAAATTAATTAAATTTAAATTAATTTTTTCCTTACCAGTTCAATCTAATCTGATTTTAAAAAATAATAACATCATCTAGTTGAATCGATTTGATTCCATGATTTAACTCGATCCAACCCTTTTGTTGGAATTTCCGATTGAGTTCGATTTCAAAAACCTTGATTAGTTAAGGACCTCCTATATTTTTTTTATATTTTCTTAGCTCAAACTTATAGCCTATATTTTCTTATACATTCTTAGCTCAAACTTATAACATGTACCGGGACAATAGGCCATTTATTTAAAACATCCCATTTTTATTTGGAACTTATGGACCGACCCGATTATTGTTTTGGGTTCTCATGGACAAACTTATAGCCTGTATCGGTTCTCATGGGCAAACTTATAGGGCCTGTTTGGTTGCAGGGTTGGGCAGGGTTGGCCCAACCCTGATTACTATTCACAAGGGTACTTCCTCCTCACAGATTACTATTCACCCATCCCAACCCAGCCCAACCCAACTCAGTCCAACCCAGCAACCAAACAGGCCCATAGGGTTCGTTTACTGTACACCGGTGTATACCGGCATAGCCCTTGTTCCAACCCTCCCAATATGGGTTGGGATTACTTGTATTGACCCTACAATTTCGTTGGTATAATATTTTTTAACCATGTTCAAATAAATATTTAACATAAAAAACATATTATAATCACTAAAAAGTTAATATAATACATAATCAAATGTCACATCACATCAAAATTATCATTCCAATCCTCCCAACCCTCCAAACAATTACTATTCACAAGGAGATACCCCAACCCAACCCAATTACCAAACGAACACATAGTATCTGTTTCGACCAACCCGGTTATTGTTTGGGAACCTACATTTTTTTAAAACTTATAGTAGTCCCCGGACAATCTTCTCCTTCCTTCCCAACAAGGTTTAAAAAATCAAAGCAAACCTTATACTCATCAGGTATCGGTTTTCAATGTTTATGGCTGGATCAATGAGACTGATCGATAGAACCATGTGATGACGTTAGTAATTCATAAAAATAGAAAAAAATGGAATTGTTGTATTGTTGCTTTGGTTTATATAGTCCAACCATGTCAAACCGAGTTAAACCGATATTTCATACAAATAAATATGAATAATGATGCAACGTGGATTTTTACACTTGTATCCTTTCTAGTTTTTTTCAAATAACATTTATACATATATTAACAATTAAATGTGTGATTCTATAATTTTTACAAAATTCATAGTAGTGGCCTTTTATTAGTACACTTATATAAATATAAGGACAATATTATGATTTTTTAATAATATAGGGGGCACAAGTATAACTGAAAAAAATAAGGTATAATGTTATTAGAAAAAAATAAAAAGCGATATAAAAGTATTTAGTCATATTCATATAAATACATAAATATGAATATGATGCCTAAATTAACAATTGTAAAATATTAGAACTCTAATTAAAGACATATGTTACTAATTTGTTGCTTCTAACAATGTGACTACGACAACTTCTTCTTTACGTGGAGTTATCTTTTGTTGTTGAAAGGGGAAATCCCATACCAATATGAGAAGAGAGAGATGATGCTAGTAAGGGAGGAATAGAGATGCAATATTGAGTCATATGCAAACATTGAAGGAGAACAGATAAAGGAGTATTGTATAATTAATTAGAATGAAATTAGATTTTGAATAAGTTTAAGAATCTATATTTTATTAGATAATTAGAAGTTATTTTTTGTCAAAAATAAATGCTTGAATTGGTGGTTGGTTCAGTTGGTTCAACCGAATCAAACGATTCGATTGGTTTAAGACTATTTTTGACCTGTTTTTATTTTCTGAGTAAAAACTAGTTGGTTGGATCTTTTTTCGCTTATTGTTGGTTTTATTGATCGATTCAGTTTGGTTATTAAAACCTTACTTGCCATTAATGACCGCAACCGTTCCCATTCTCATCCTCGACCATTATTTGTGTTTGTTGTTGGTCGCACCACCACACAAACTGTTGCTTGTACTATTTTGCACACCATCATTGTTATAACAAGTCTTGCGGAATGATTGTGGTCCAAATCGCTGACCGTAGTAGTGTGAGAATCGGGTCTTACCGATATCCAAACGGATATGGGCGTGGGAATGCGGATGATATGAGGGTTTAAGCTTTATATATACCTCCATTAGGAGGTGGAATAGGTCATCGAATCTTGATTCATCCTCGCTCACTGTGAGCTCCCTTCCCCACCACCCTGATCCCATCCTTCTCTCTCTTGTTCACTCTTACGAAGAAAGTCGACGGCGACGTACTTTGATCCTTCACTGGTATCAGAGCCGATGATCCTGAGCTTTGCATGCTTCCACGTGATGCTCCAGCAACCCATCATTGATATGCCTCAGTAAACAACGTTCCACCTCGTGTGGTTGTCGCCACCATAGCACATATTTTTTTCTTTGCAAACATTAGCACATGTCTACTTGAGAGGTAACCGCTCTTTAATTCTTTCATTATTAAAAAATAAAAGAGAGAGGTTCATTTTTTAAAGGTGTTATCTACTGTTTGATAAGGGCTACATTTTATCACGGGCTTTTAGATCAGGCTTGTTGAGACAACAGTAGATTGATGCTTTATGTGATACTTGAAATCTATGTTACAACATATTGGGGAAATTGATGGAGATGTTACTTATAAAATAAATGCATGTTGGCTAAAGTGAAGATGAGCTTCAGTTATTTTGTATGATAATGAATCCCTATGAAAATCAAAAGAAAGTTTTACAAAGCAGTCGTGAGACCTGCTATGCTACATGGATCTGAATGTTAGATTATAAACTATATACGTGTAGAGAACGACAATTGCAAAAATGAAAATATTAAGGTGGATGTGTGGGCATGCACGTAAAGATCGAATTCGGAATGTTGCAATTAAAAGGAAAGTGGTTATAGCTCTGATGGAGGATAAGATGCGAGAAAACCGCTTAAGGTGATTTGCAAATGATTACAAATCACCAGTTAGGAGGTGTGAGCGTTGGGATATTGAACTGGCTAAGAGAGGGCGAGGAAGACCCAAAAAGTGATAGAATGAGAATACCCGAAGTAATCTTTGTTTTTTTTGGATATAAGCTCGGGAATGACCCAAGACATATATGCATGGAGGTAAAGAATGCATGTGGTTGACCTTACTTAATATGGGAAAAGACTTTGTTATTGTTGTAATAGTAGATTGTTGCTATATTGTTGCTTGCTACAAGATAAGGATAATAATTTAACCCCTATCTTATAGTTTATTGAAAAATCTGACTTAAGTTTTATAAATTTAATTAATCGCATTTTTCTATGTTCTTATAATTGTTCATAAAAAAATGTTCTTATAATTGTTATGGAATATTTTTTTGTTACGCAAGGATTATTCACGTGAGTTGAATAACTTGGATTTTTCCCAACTAGGGGATTCACGTGACTCGGTTTATTTTTAAAATTATTTATTTATTTACTCAGAGTTAAATTACTTTTATGCCAGAGTTTTATAAAAAAAAACGTGTATAGTGAAGAAAATATCTATCCTTTAATTTGATATATAAATTAATTAATCATGTTTTCCTAGGTTCTTATAATTGTTGTGAAAAGTTTTTCTATCACGTAGGGTTATTCACATGAGTTGAATAACTTGGATTTTTTTCCATTAAAATATAATTATTTATTTACTCAAAGTTAAATTACTTTTATTTCAAAGTTTATTAAAAAAACATGTATAGTCAAGAACATTGCTATCCTTATATATATATATATAGTTTTCTCGGTCCTTGTTTTCTTAATTGATTTAAAAAACAGAGTAATCAATTTTTACGTGAGGAGAGTCCTGCTAAGTCCTTAGTTGTATATCATTATATTATTTTTCAATAAACTTATATCAACTTTACTGGCTGTTATGTTTGTCATAATATCGCAAGAAAAGATCACAAGTTTTTTAAACATGTGTGTTTTTTTCCTTTTGAATTGAATACTCCTGTTAAGTAAATTAGAAGCCATTATAAGTCTTATTTTGTTTGTTTACTTTCTCCTTTGTTGTATTAAGAACTTAGGTTAATTTGAATTCCTAGAGCTTAGGTTAATTTGTCTTATACTATTTTTTATTAATTAATTCCATTGATTCATTTTTTTGCAAAAAGTTGATTATTGGTTTTTTTAATCAAAATCTATTAATATATTTTTAAAAATAAAATTCATCTTTTTTATATAATTTTAAAAAAACTTTACTCAATTAATTGTTTCTATACTCTTTAAGTGACTTGTTTTTTCTTTGTATGTTTGCTTATTGCCTAAATCAATCTCTATTGGAATCTCAGTGTTTTTTAAAATTGAATTCGTCTTAATTGCTTAAAATATTATATTTACTTGGACAATTCATATATATTTACATTTATTTTATTAGATTCAAAGTGACGACAAAAAAATTTCCACTGAGGCTGGAAAAATCGAGTACTTTAACGGTGTTAATTATGAACTATGGAGTAGAAAGATCTATTTTGGCTTGATGCATGATAGCAGACACTCCTTTATTGATAAATTTGATCATAAATTATTTGAGAATCCAACCTTGGAGGAAATTAGGTCTCGTGAACAATAGGAGAAAACAGATAATAGAGATAGAAGCTTTATGCTGACCTACATGGAGCTGAATCCGATTCGGGTCTTTGAGGTCAATAAATCAATGTATGAGCTCTGGACTACTGTCAAAGAGAAATATCACTCCAAGTTGGAAGTGAGCATCCATATTCTTCTACGTAATTATAACTCTTGTAGAGTGAGGGAATCCGAAAGCATCCTCGAGCATGTGTATAAGATGATCATAATGGACCAGAACCTATCGATTGTTGAATGTTTGATTTCTAGAGAGGATGCAGATGACAACCATTCTAGGAAATCTCCCACCATCCTTCAATCTGGTTACCACATTTATGAGGATGAATGACACCATCAAGTTTGTGACGAACCTATCAGCATAGCTGACGATTGAGCAGGACCTCTCAAAGTAAAGATTGAAAGTCGAGATCTATAAGGTCAAGGAAGAAGAATAAACAAATGTGGTGCACCCAAAAAACGGACTAGGACCTTTCAAAGTCAATTTCAAGGGAAATGGTGGAAAATAACCACATGGCTCATGCTATGGTTGTGGCAAATATAGATGTTTCAAGGTCAATTACCTCATAAGAAGAAGCTGGGTAACTCTAACGTGCCTGAAAATAAAAGCAAGAAGAAAATTGAATTCACAGCAATCGAGGAGTGCAACTATACGGCCACAGACTGTGATGGGTGGTGGATTGACTCTGATAAAACCCACCATATTGTCAAGACGAAGGAGAGACTAGTGGACTTCAAGGAGATGAAGAAAGGTAAACAGATATCTTCATGTGGAACAACTACTTATATGTAGAATGTGTTGGGAATACAGGCTTGACCTGACAATAATATAGTGGCACTTCAGGATGTATTATATACTCCATGAATACATTGGAACCTTGAATATGTTACAGTTCTACTCAAGAAAGATCAAGTTCGTCTTTATAATAAGCGTGTACCCATAGGAAAAAATAAAAAAGTTTATAACATGGGAAAGTTTGTGCCTAATCATGAACTATTTTGTCTTCGTGTAATAAGTTCTATTGAATTAATGAATGTGGCATCTGAGTACTCTTCATGTCAAATTATGATTTATAGCACATGAGACTGGGTCATCCAAGAAATTCAAAAATGATCAAATGATTAAATGTGATCTTTTACCTACGATTATAAGTATAAGAACATTATCCTATGAACATTGTTTGATCAGTAAAATGACGAGAAAACTCTTCTCAACTGGAATATGATCAAAGGAACTATTAGGTTTGATTCATTCAAACATATGTGGACCATTGAGTGTCAGTACATATAGAAAGAAGGATACTTCATAATAATTATTGATGACTACTCAAAGTTCTCTTGTGTCTATATATTAGAAAGAAAGACAGAAGCATATGATACATTTAAGAGATACAAGACAGAAGTATAGACAAAATTGGAAAATTAATATCCTTAGAACTTATAACAGTTAAGAATATACCTCAAAGGAGTTTAAGGAGTACTATATTCAAGAATACATTTGTAGATAGACTACGATGCCTTATACACCACAACAAAATGGTTTAGCTGAAAGAAAGAATAGAACATTGATGAATGCAGTAAGGTGCATGTTGTCACACTCAAGTCTCTTATAGAAATTTTAAGGAGACGCAGTGCCGAGCGCAAACTACATAAAGGATAGAATTCCCGCCGAGTTCGTAGAATCAATGTTAGATAAAATTTGGAATGATAGGAAACTCGAGTTGGGTCATCTCTAAAAATAGGAATGTATTGCGTGTGTCTTGCTACAAGTCAGCTTCGAGACAGGATAAACTTCAAGACTTTAAAGTGTAAATTTGTTGGATATAGTGAACATTCTAAGAGGTATAAGTTCTTCCATGAATAAAAAGGTCTAATTGAAAGTCGTGATGTAACTTTTCTTGAAAATCATCAAGAGAGGGAGCATGAAGTAGAGGAACAAGATTCTCCGATTATCCTACATGATAATGGGGATCAGTTAGAGATTAAACATGAATTAATTGATAATATTGATCATCCATACCTAGAGAATGAACCAATAAACAATGATGATCTATTAGAGGAAGTGGTTGAACCCTCATAACCCATGAGTATAACCGGAAAAAAAGACCCAGAATACATCCCGCATGGATGAAACATTATCATTTCTATGGGTACGAGGCGCCGTATTAAACTGTAGACGAAGATATAGTGGATTATAGATATCACATATCCTTAAGCAAAATGATGGCTTCAAATGAATCAGAATCATGGATGGTCACCATGAGGGATGAGTTGGACTTAATTAAACTAAATAGTGTATGGGAGTTGTATGACTTGTTAGTAGGTAGGCAATACATAGGATGTTAGTAGATATTCAAGAAAAACTACCAAGTTTATGTGAATGTTGATAAATACAAAGAAATATTAACCATCAATGGTTATACTCAGCAAGTTGGAATAGATTTCCAGGAAACCTACTCTCTGATTTCTAAGTTTGTATCGATACATGTGATATTAGTCATAGTTGCATATATGGATTGGAATTATTCCAAATGGAAGTGAAGATGGCCTAGAGGATATTTATATATGACCATCTGATGCTTTTCAAGTATAAGGGCAGGAGAAAATGATGTATAAGTTAAGAAAGTCATTATATGACTTGAAATAATCTTCACGGTAATGGTTTCTCAAGTTTTATGAAAAATTATCCAGCTTGGATTTATTACAAATAAGTTGGATAATTGTGTATATGAGCAGGAGAAATTTTGTTATAATGTCATTGTATGTAGATGGCATTCTACTTGCTAGTAATGACGTAGAAATACTCAATGATAATAAAGAGAAATTGGGCAATGAATTTGAGATGAAAGATATGAGTGAAGCATCCTATATACTAGAAATTCAAATTATAAGAGACAGATATTCAAGGACATTGAGTCTTTGGCAAGAAAAATATTTGCATACTTTATTAAAGAGATTTGGAATGCATAATAGCCCTCCAGCTCCTACATCAATTGTGCTTAGAAAGAGACTATGTAAGAGTCAATGTCCTGAAAGGAGTTGAAATCTTTAAAAGTTCCATATGTATAAGCGATGGGAAGTCTGATTTATGCAATGATGTGCACACGACCTGACTTAGCTTATCTAGTTAGCCTACTTATAGATATCAAAGTAATCCCAAACCAACATATTGTTTTGTTATAAAGAGGATTTTTTCAATATGTAAAAGGGATTGTGCATATGAAACTAGTGTATCAAGCTGAATCACTTGAACTAGTAGGATACTTCTGCTGGACATGCGAGCCCACGTCGAGCCATTATGCAATAAATGTTATTGCGAATGTCATTCCCTGATCTGAAATGAAGAATGAATAATTTGCATAATAGGTCCCTTAGTACAATTAGGGTTATGTACCATGGCCATCTTGATGATCATACAGTTGTTGATTCAACTGTTGAATCATAGAGGCTGGTGCTTGGATGAATACCTAAAGAGTTAGATTGAGGACTCATCAAGCACCGTTAAATGATTGTTAAGAGATGATCTCCAGCCTGAGTAGGAGATGGCAATCCTTATCTCTAAAGGCTGATATCTGACTGACCTCTTGATGCAGGTCCTCTGCATAGGAATAGAGATTCGAAGGTGTCAGATTAGTTAGGTCAAAGAGTTGACTTAATGAGATCGAGATAACCAAAGTCCTATATTGTATGTTGTCACGATACATGCACGCATCCTCTGACCAGAGACAGATGTGTTACTATATCTCTGAGTATGTACATTTGACATACCAATAGGTTGATGACCTAACCAAGGTATATACACCGGCACACTGGTGTGTATATAAGGGCATATAAGTAATACGATCTCTCAAAGGGATCATATAGGTTCAGTTACTGAACCGGAAGGCATGAGCTCACTCATAAGATATTGGGAAGAATCAAATTCCGTGTGCATGGTCGTCTCGCTTTGGAAGCTTGACTGAATTTGTAGGTTTGATATATACTTTTGGAAAGTATATGATCAAGACCTAGGTATGACATATGCTTTTGGAAAGTATATGATCGATACCGACTCCCAATGATCGAATGAGAAACTTGCTGATAAAACGATGAAGTAGACAGTGTAAAGTTGATCCAATACTTCGGGTTTATTCTGAGTCTTCCAGTATGCAGGATGTACAGGTATTGGGAATACCAGAGGGTGATGTGATCATAAACGATTGTATAACCATGACGCTTCCATTCCTAGGGAGTAATGAAACGGGTCTGGATTTTAGTGACTCCTCTCAGTAGAGAAGTAATCTGATCTTGCTCCAAATGTTGGACATTGATCTGAATGTGATTTAGATGCAATAAGAAGATTAGATTTGCGGTCTTGATTTAATCAAGCATCTATGCGAGGCCCACGATCTGGATATGAGATATGATCTCAATATCCACGTCACTATACATGGAACAATACAATCGCCCTGTCCTTATCTCCAAGTATTCGTGGAGAAAGCGCATTATCCTTGAAATGGTTCATGATAATTTCATTGTTGATATGTGCATCCGAGCATTGAGAAAATGGATAATTAAATGTGATTTAATTATCATGAGTAATATGAATTTGATTCATATTATAAAGAGAGTTATCTAAGATAATTGAATGTGATTTAATTATCAAAAGATGTAATAATGTGAATGTGATTCACATTACTTGGGCACATGAGAATAGAGATCCAAGATGATTAAATGTGATTTAATTATCATGGATATGAATAATGTGGATAGCCCTATCCATATTAATCATGTATATTATAAATGTGATTTATAATATATAAGAGAGTGCAATTTGTAATTTACATTTGTTAATTAAATGTTGATGTGAATTAGATTCACATTGGACATTAAATTAAAAATGTAGTTTACATTTTATTTTGAGTTGTGAATATGATTCACAAATTTCCAATGGCAAGATTGCAATATTCACAAAATAATTATGAATTATTGTTGTAGAATATTTTAACCCAAAGTTGTTGGAAATTATGGGAGAAATTCATGGAGATATGTAATCTTATGAGATTACATGGATTTGCCTCCACCATGGAGAGATGGTGGACGACCACCAATTCCACAAGGAAATTGGTAGCCGTCCCCACCACTCCTAATGTGGAGATCTCCATGCAAATCTCTCCATAATTACTTGATCTAATTTAGGATTGAAATATATTTGAGACGTAAAATATATTTGATTTAAATTAGATTATTATTTGTTGGTTTTTACCAACAACAATCTTGACCATTGGATTAAACATAAATCAATCTCATCCATTGATTTTATATGTCCCATGGATTGAGATCCATGGATCCCAAAACCCTATAAAAGGAGAGGCACCACATTTCTCTTCTTTACACAATGCTTGAGAAGCACATCTCTCTCTCTTTCTTCCTACATGCCTACTCTCTCTCCCTCTCATATGGTCGTCCATCATAGATGCCCTAGAGGGAGTTGTCCATCACCGCAGCGTCGTCATTGCTACCCGATCGTTTGCTTGTGGATCTCCGTCTCCTTCGGTGTGCCTCGCTCGTGAAGAAGATATCGGATCTCGTGTGTCGAGATTAGGAGATCCATCGCTTGGATCATCAACATGGATTGCGAGAAGCACGCGGTTCATCCCCGCGCTCGCAAGCGTCTCCTCCGTCGGATCGGACTTGAGACAGGAGGTCTCTTCATTTAGAGACTCGATCGCAATCACGCTTCAAGAGGTAACCCTAATACTTGTTTGTGGTTTAGACGAAACTATCTGAGAAGTGTTCTTGGATCATGTGGTTTCGTCACATGAAAAAAATTTAATTTCCGCTGCATAGAACAACTAGTACGACTAGTCGTTCTTCGTCGTATTCGATACGATGCTCACGCTTCCGTGATGCGCTTGAGGATATAATCATATCCTTCAAGTGGTATCAGAGCCTTAGGTCGGTGTTTTTGGATACGATCCATTAACCAAGGACGACTTGGGTTCATTAGGGTTTGCGAAAAGTTTCTTGCATTTCATTTTGGTATCTCTGTTTTGATTTTATTTTAGGCCCTGTTTAAATTGTTTAAACACGAAAATAATAATTGGATTTTGTTCCACATTAAATAAGGAAACCGTAGGATCTGAGTTTACGTGATTTCGATTCCGTTTGCTTAAGTTATGCTCATTTTAGTGAACATGTATCCATTGTTTCGGGGACTGCAGATCATGACGTATTTAAAGAGTTAATTGCGGATTTGATACGCCTTGAAATGCGTGCAAATCACTTAAGTTCTATTATAAATCAAATTAGAAAAATTTAGGAACTTACTTTACTTAATTTGGATTTAATTTGATTGGGATATGGTATTTTTAGTAAGTGGGGTCACTACTAGAAATATTTTCCTAATCAAGAACCTAATGATTATCATTTAATCAATTAGTGAAATTAAATTGTTTAATCTCCTGGAGTAATTGTGCATAAATATTTGTAAAATATTTGATGATAATTATTCCCTTAAATGGCATTGCCTTAACCAATAATTGATTAGATGTGATCTAGATCACTAATTGGTTACATGATCTACAAGATCTTCATTCCAACAAACATGTTGCTTGAATAGGATTTGCGATTTGTTTAGCAAATCTCATTAAAATGTTAATCAAAATTGTTTTGATTATTACTATATGGTATTATTTCGGTTGAAGAAGAACCAATGATCATCTCAAGTACAAAGTGATTTATTTTGCATTATCCTTTCCCGAGGTGGATATGGTGTCTAGTCGGAGAGCACTGGGGTTGCGGGTTGCAACGTATGTTGTCCGTCCCATTCTCGTCGGTAGTGGCCATGACAGCGGGTAGGGTTAGTATAATTCTTAAGAAATCATGATGTATTTCTAATTATTAAAATTCGAAATAATACGTATTTGAGATAATACCATAATTCAAGTAACAATAAAATATTTGTTGGATATTAATTAGATCATTAATTTAATATGATTAGATTAATTGGAAGCCAATTAAAATTAAAACACCCTATTATGAATAGAGATGTTATTTTCCTTGGAAGAATTAATCATAATGAATAGGATTCATAATGATTAAATTAATTTTGAATATAATATGGAGGATCACATAAGTGACATCCATGGTCTCCCATCAAGGCGGAGGGTTCCGTCGCTAGGGATTGTATGTAGGAGACGACTGTCTGAAGTGACAGCTCCTATATGCAAGTGCATCTGGATCGGGCTCTTCGCTTGTCAAAAGAGTAAGGACGTATGTGTAGTGAGTGACCCCAATATCGGGTCCTCATATTATTGGAGTGATATTAGATTGCGCATAGCGAGTTGTATTCCTGTTGACGGTTGGTTCAATTAATGACGGGTCAACATTGCCTTAGGGGTGGTGGGCCCGGATGCTAAAGACCGAATTGGAAGATGCAAGTTGGGCTTGCAAGGCGGAATGTGTTCCCGCTTCTTTTTATCCGAGTTGTAGGTTCTCATATTATTGGGATGCAACAAAGATAAGGAAGGAGATCCCAGATCTTGCTTGAGATATAATGGTAAGTATATCTCTTACATTGAAAGTGATTAAGGGAATGAACTTTCAGTGTTGACAAGGCAAAACAACTTTGATATAAAAATTCCTAAATCAAAGTAAAATATGTATATATATAAATATGTACACTTATGCAAATTTCTTATTTCAAATAATCCTTCATTAAACCCACTCAGTGTTATACTCAATAATAACCAGTAAAATATCATTGATTGGACTCGTGATCCAAATATTGTGTTTGCAATTGGACACGTAATGTATGTGGTTGCAATATGCAAGTATCCTCATACTAATGAGGAATGACAATTAAATAGATAATAGGACTATAACCCTAGGTTTTGTATGTCTATATAGTCTTGAACTCTCATCGAATGTACTTTCGAAGTGACATGTCGATGATGATCGCAATTGTCAATTAATCCTTATAAAATCGATGAAGATATTCTGGCATACATATGTGCTCTCAACATTTAATCATAAATGGCATGGTTCTCTGCATCATGGAGAATGGTGGCTCCATAAGAGATGATGTATTCAAAATATTTGAATACCTACCTGAACCAATATTTTAAGGGTCTAGATGGATGTAGACATGATGAATGTCATCATTCTACTGTCTATACTCTAGTCATTCATGAAGCTTCATAATATTCATATTGTATGAATTTAATGAAGCATGTATAAATACTCTTACATTGAATTATTTTGAATTTAACATAAGAGATCCTTAGTCTTAAGCAATGGTTGCTTATAGATAAAGGGAGAACAGTGGAAGCAAGGGTTGGACCCAAGTGAGAAGTATAGTCAAACAGTTGGTTATACTTCTGTGACTTTCATATGACATCTAAAGAGTTGGATGAATGCCAATACTGCAATGAGTTCATGTGTTGATAGTATGACTATCAAATCTATCTAGAATCCTTAGAGAAGGAATCAGATAGTACATCAGAATAATCTACATATAATCATTGAAATTGACTTACTTATTGAATAAGATAAAGTATTGTAATTGTATATCAATCTTCTACAACAATTGCAATGGGTTGCATATGTTTCAGAAGACTAGAAAACTTGATCTTAAGGCTTATAGTTATCCACATAGATATTAATGCAATTGTTGCAACAATCTATATTGGATTGAAAGGCTTCATAATTTCAATGGGAGAGCCCTTAGTCTTAGATAATGTCTCTATGACCTGGATATTAGAATACATTCATTATTTATTTCTAAATGCTGGAAATAAACATGAATTCAGTAATGAATCTATCATAAAGATTTATGATGGAGATATTTCAGATAGTAATCTAAAATCTAGTGGACTCCACTAAATTAGAAAATTAATGAATGGTTCATTAACATTTCTAAATACTGAAATTAAACCTTAAGATCAATAGGAGGATGAAGATCATTTGGCAATGATCTAGCATCAAGCCTTGGACATTTGTCTATTGATTTAATCAATAGACTAGTAAGAGATGAAACTTTAGAATGTCTAAAATTTCAAAACTTACATACTTATGAATATTGTATTCAAAGTAAAATGTCCAATACACCCTTCTTTGGGAATGGTATAAGATGTGAAGGTATTCAGGATCTCATATATATTGATGTATGCGGATAATCTATATCATAGTAAACATTATGGATATGTGATATCTATTGATGATTATGTATGATATGAGATTTCTTCTCTTCACCTAAAGAAACTTTTGAAATGTTCAAAGATTTCATTATTTTGTTTTACAACCAAAGTTTGGAGGAAGATAAAATGAATTTGATCTAATCTAGGTAGCCTATACCTATTAGATGATTTCAAGGATACCTTATGGAGATATGAATATCATTTCTGTCTTAATCCTCCTAACACATCTTAACTCAATAGAGTTATAGGGAGATACAATTGGATCATGTGTGACATGATCTTATCAATGATGAATTTTAGCATAATTATCCCTTAGTTTCCAGGTATATATGTGTAGTAGAGACTACAATGTATATCCTTAATAAGGTTCCATGCATGCTG
This sequence comes from Ottelia alismoides, assembly GCA_037367405.1. Lineage (NCBI taxonomy): Eukaryota > Viridiplantae > Streptophyta > Magnoliopsida > Alismatales > Hydrocharitaceae > Ottelia > Ottelia alismoides. Next base: position 218,078 of record JAZKJV010001028.1, on the reverse strand, counting down.
GAATCTAGCACTTGAGAGTACTGCTTCATTAGGAAAATAAAGGATGGTATTGGATACCTACTTTATGACCTTGAGATTCTTAAAATATATCATCTCTGAGAATGTGATTCTTAGAGGTTGATACTCTTGAGAATCAAGATGATAATGAAGTGTAGGAACTCATTTAATCTTGAAAAGATAATGAGGCTCTTGAAATTGGAAACTAAATGGAGAATTAAAGATGAAACACTAAAACCTCTTCGAATGAGTTTGAGGAAGGATTCCATGTATCAAAGATATCTGACAATGATCGGACTTCATGTGATGAAGCTTCTAAAGATCATAACATGGATAGATGGATGTTAGCAATAAAAGTCTAATGTAAACTTCATATACAAGTGTTGTATATGGACCCTCGAGGATCCACCTATATGGGTAAGACTTGTAAAGGTGTAAATGGATCTTCAAGAGAAAGGGAACCTGATGAGAAGGTGGAGACCTTCAAAGCACGGTTCGGAGCCATGAGCTACACACCAGAAGAGAAGACATTGCTTGCAATGAGACTTGCTCTTCCGTGACCATGCTTAAAACCATCAGAATATTGCTAACCCTCTTGTCCTTAGTGGGAGTGCCTTTGTGTTCATCGTGCTAAATGTAGATGATATCCTAATCATTTAAAATGATATAAGGATAATAATAAGTGTTTTATAATCTGGTTGTTCCATAACATGAGATATGATCTCAAGATCTTAGTTCTGAAGGTGTTCAGAAGCAAAGACAAGAGGGTATTGGGACTGTCACAATAGTAGTACACCTTGGACATTTTCCATTCTTGGAAATTCCAAGATAGGCTTCCATCCCTTAAGATATGGTACTGACCTATCTAAAGGGATATCACCTCAAAGAGTTGAGGAAGTGAATGCTAGACTTCTTGCACTTGTGCATTAGTTAGGAGAAGCTCGGTGTATGCTGGATGTGTACAAAAACCAGATATCTGCCATGCAGTGGCAGTAGTAGAGTGATGCTAATCCTACTATGGAGAGAAAACACTTGATTGCAGTAAAAACAAAATCTTCATAGATGACAAGATTTTTGAGATAGTGATCTCAAAGTCTTATCTTCAATAAATTAAGACTTTATAAATAGAGATCTAAAAGGTCTTAATTGTGGATACCTTAAGAGATAGTGATCTCCAGGAATAAGGGTATTCTGATAAGGATTATGGAAATACTGGTTATAACAATTATTAAGCTACAATGTCAAGGACACTATAATAGCTTTAACAAGATTGAGTATTGGTTGCATAAAATGCAACATTCGCATTAGATACAAGCACTGTTACTGGGGATATGCAAGTGTCGTAAAAGGACTTGGCGTAGTCTTGCAGGAACAGAGTGACTGATCAGCTTACCTAGCTATTTTCTTAATAGCCTATGATTGTCACATGAGGGTGGGTTTAAATGATTGGCCCATTAATGGCTCTTTGGGCTAGTGGGAGATTGTTGGACATGCGAGCCCACGACGAGCCATTCAATAAATGTTATTGCGAATATAATTCCCTCATCTGAAATGAAGAATGAATAATTTGAATAATAGGTCCCTTAGTACAATTAGGGTTATGTACCATGGCCATCTTGATGATCATACAGCTATTGATTCAACTGTTGAATCATAGAGGCTGGTGCTTGGATGAATATCTAAAGAGTTAGATTGAGGACTCATCAAACACCGTCAAATGATTGTTAAGAGATGATCTCCAGCCTGAGTAGGAGATGGCAATCCTTATCTCTAAAGGCTGATATCTGACCGACCACTTGATGCGGGTCCTCTGCATAGGAATAGAGATTCGAAGGTGTCAGATTAGTTAGGTCAAAGAGTTGACTTAATGAGATTGAGATAACCAAAGTCCTATATTGTATGTTGTCACGATACAGACACACATCCTCTGACCAGAGACAGATGTGTTACTATATGTCTGAGTATATACATTTGGTAGACCAATAGGTTGATCACCTAACCAAGGTCTATACACCGGCGCACTGGTGTGCATATAAGGGCATATGAGTAATACGATCTCTCAAAGGGATCATATAGGTTCAGTTACTGAATCGGAAGGCATGAGCTTACTCATGAGATATTGGGAAGAATCAAATTCCATACGCATGGTCGTCTCGCTTTAGAAGCTTAACTGAATTTGTAGGTTTGATATATACCTTTGGAAAGTATATGATCAAGACCTAGGTATGATATATGCTTTTGGAAAGTATATGATCGATACCGACTCCCAATGATCGAATGAGAAACTTGCTGATAAAACCATGAAGTAGACAGTGTAAAGTTGATCCAATATTTCGGGTTTATTCTGACTCTTCCAGTATGCAGGTGTACCGGTATTGGGAATACTTGAGGGTGATGTGATTATAAACGATTGTACAACCATGACGCTTCCATTCCTAGGGAGTGATGAAACGGGTCTGGATTTTAGAGACTCCTCTCAGTAGAGAAGTAATCTGATCTTGGTCCAAATGTTGGACATTGATCTGAATGTGATTCAGATGCAATAAGAAGATTAGATTTGCGGTCTTGATTTAATCAAGCATCTATGGGAGGCCCATGATCTGGATATGAGATATGATCTCAATATCCAAGTCACTATACGTGGAACAATACAATTGCCCTATCCTTATCTCCAAGTATTTGCGGAGAAAGCACATTATCCTTGAAAGGGTTCAGGATAATTTCGTTGTTGATATGTATATCCGAGCATTGCAAAAATGGATAATTAAATGTGATTTAATTATCATGAGTAATATGAATTTGATTTATATTATAAAGAGAGTTATCTAAGATAATTGAATGTAATTTAATTATCAAAAGATGTGAATAATATGAATGCGATTCACATTACTTGGGCACATGAGAATAGAGATCCAATTAAATGTGATTTAATTATCATGGATATGAATAATGTGGATAGCCCTATCCATAATAATCACGTATATTATAAATGTGATTTATAATATATAAGAGAGAGCAATTTATAATTTACATTTGTTAATTAAATGTTGATGTGAATTGGATTCACATTGGACATTAAATTAAAAATATAGTTTACATTTTATTTTGGGTTGTGAATATGATTCACAAATTTCCAATGGCAAGATTGCAATATTCACAAAATAATTATGAATTATTGTTGTAGAATATTTTAACCCAAAGTTGTTGGAAATTATGGGAGAAATTCATGGAGATATATAATCTTATGAGATTACATAGATTTGCCTCCACCATGGAGAGATGGTGGACGGCCACCAATTCCACAAGGAAATTGGTAGCCGTCCCCACCACTCCTAATGTGGAGATCTCCATGCAAATCTCTCCATAATTACTTGATCTAATTTAGGATTGAAATATATTTGAGATGTCAAATATATTTGATTTAAATTAGATTATTATTTATTGGTTTTTACCAACAACAATCTTGACCATTGGATTAAACATAAATCAATCTCATCCATTGATTTTATATGTTCCATGGATTGAGATCCATGGATACCAAAACCCTATAAAAGGAGAGGCACCGCATTGCTCTTCTTTACACAATGCTTGAGAAGCACATCTCTCTCTCTCTCTCTTTCTTCCTACACGCCTACTCTCTCTCCCTCTCATATGGTCGTCCATCATGGATGTCCTAGAGGGAGTTCTCCATCACCGCAACGTCGTCATTATGTTACCCGATCGTTTGCTTGTGGATCTCCATCTCCTTCGGTGCGCCTCGCTCGTGAAGAAGACATCGGATCTCGTGTGTCGAGATCAGGAGATTCATCGCTTGGATCATCAACATGGATTGCGAGAAGCACGCGGTTCATCCCCGTGCTCGCAAGCGTCTCCTCTGTCGGATCGGACTTGAGACAGGAGGTCTCTTCGTTTAGAGACTCGATCGCAACCATGCTTCAAGAGGTAACCCTAATACTTGTTTGTGGTTAGACGAAACGATCCGAGAAGTGTTCTTGGATCATGTGGTTTCGTCGCATGAAAAAGTTTTAATTTTCGCTGCATAGAACCACTAGTACGACTAGTCGTTCTTCGTCTTATTCGATATGACGCTCACGCTTCCGTGATGCGCTTGAGGATCTTACCATATCCTTCAACTTCGACGTAAATTTCGAAAGGGATGTAAATGATAGAAATTCTACATCAGGTTATCTTTTCATGTTGTTTGAGCATGCATTTCGTGGGGTAGCAAGAAACATGGACGTGCATCTAGATATGCACAGGAGGCAGAATATATTGAATGTAGCATGACCACCACTCATGTGGATTGGAAAACGCTTTCGGAAAATTTAAGTCTTGAATTGGTTAAATTTCCAATTGAAATGTATTGTGATAATCAAGTTGCAATAAGCTTAATCGATAGTGGAGCTAATAGTTCTAAAGGAAAGCACATCAAAATCCAATATCACTATATACAAGACATAGTGGCAAAATAATAAATTAGTGTATGCTATATACTTACAAGTGAGATGTTACCTGAATCTCTAACCAAAGAAATAGTAGTAGTTACCCACATTAAATATATTGGACTCACTAATGCATGAGACGAGGAAGAGGTTTTCATGAATAATGAACCACCTTACCGACATCTCTATACACTACACGGATAATGAGAGTGTAAAAGCTTTGACCGTTGCGATCAAGTGGGAGATGTTAGAACAAGTCTCACGGAATGATCGAGTGGTCAAAACCATCGACGATGGTTGTGCTAGGGACGGGTCTCGCGGAGACCCTAACTGATAGGGCTTGGGAATAGGCAGGCAATCGAGGTTTTACGTCCTATATATACATCCACTGGAAGGTTGAATGGGTCATCTCATCTTGATCCATCCTCGTTCACCGGGAGACCCCTTTACTACCACCTTAGTCCCTTCTGTTTCGTTCTCTATCACAAAGAAAATCGACTGTAACATACCTCGATCCTTCAATCATGTTGCCACCGCCGCTCACATCATTGTGTGCATACCTATAAATGGGAAATGAAATGGTTCTCTTCCTCCCATAAATAGATATTTTACTTGATGGAATCCCGATATCCACATTGCTGACATGGACACCATAGTGGATGTCAGGTAGTGTTTCGATGGTTTTAGGGTTAGACTAGTGTATATGCCTACGCTTCGCAACGGGTCGGAGAAAACAATTTTTTGTAATATTTTTAAAGTTAATGAAATTAAGAAAGATGTGAGATTAAACCTTTTTACAAAATGGATAAGTGACTACAATATTTTTGGAACAACAATATTAATATTGTAAAACATCTATCAAAATAGAAAAATTATTCATCGTTGAATACAAAACCAACCAATTTACATTTATCATAACATGCAGCTATATTTTCTAAAAATAATATATCACTAAATAAGACTTTTGATAAGATATTAACATTATTCAGCTACATTATATGAACGCAATTTATTTCAATTATAAATCACACAAACAATTAATATTATGCCACACATCGAACATTATAAATTTATATATTTTTAGGTAAAGAATTACCTAAAATAGAGTTTAAATTAAAAAATGTAATATAGTTATTCACCGTTTTTTACTTTTTATATATTCCACATTATTTCATCTACGTTGTTATTTGTACCTCAATTATATTATGATTATGGATTGGCAAAATATACTCTAGAAATCTATATTAATTTAAAATAGATTACAAATAAGATTCATTTAATTTTATGTATATGAATGAAATGAAATCTATAATCTATATGTCTCCATGATTTCATAATATGATGAAAAATAAGTCAAATATATGTACATATAAATAATATTATTTTAAATTATTTTCCAAAATATATAATTATTAAATTATTTAAAATTTAAAATTTTATCATTTATCCTTCTCATTATTTAAAAATTCATCATTATTGAATTATTTTTAATTGTATTTAATATTAAATTGTTTGTAAGTAATATTATACACTAATTCAAAATTAGTTTCTAAGTTTTGACTATATCGGTTTCCTGTAAGATTTTTCTATGAAATTGAGTTTGTTTTTAATTTTTAATTACTATTGTATTATAATATCTTAACATCATGGCATATATGTTTTAAATATTTAAAAAATATTATTTTCTAAATATAATGTAGAGAGAAATCAAAGGAGAGAGACAGAGATTTTAATATATGTCAAGATTTGTTCTTTATTATAAATATAGAAAATGGAGAGAGAGAGAGAGAGAGTTACAGAGATAGAAAGAGAGTGGAGGTAAGAGAGAGAGAAAGAGAGAGATGTGGGATTTGAATGTTATCTGTAAAGAGAGAGCACGTGGTATTGTGGGAGAGAGAGAGCATAAGCATGGGAGAGAGAGGGAGCACATAGGGAGTACAAAGAGGGAGATGTGAGGTTCGAATGTTACGTGGAAAGAGAGAGTACATGGTATTGTGGGAGAGAGAGTATTGGGGAGAGAGGGAGCGCACAGGGAGTCGAGGAGGCTAAAGAAGATGGGGAGGAGCCCACTTGAATCCCCGCGACACGAGACCATGAAATTTCTTGGCTTCAGTATAGTGTATAGATTTTTGGACGTATATACCATCTCTTTTCTAAGTCTCTAATTAAAGGCGGTCATGATGTCTATAATATATAAATATATTATAAATCATAAATAAATGGATATAATAGGTTTGAATATTTCCTTGAAGATTATTTTATGGAGTCAATTGGTGGATGAATAAAGGAAGACATAAGAAGTAATAAGGGGTTATTTCTGTTCGGTTGGAGGAAGAGGATGAGGAGGATAAGTTGTGGTTATTTGTTATTCTCTTTCCGGTAGGAGGGTGAGGATAATGATCGACAAGGATGGGGATGCTAATGGAATTGAATCATTCAACTTCGATTGGGATTCATTCAGAAAAAGTTTGATTCAAAATAAATTGATCTGAATTTAAAGTTGACTTGTGGATTCGGTTCCAAAATGAATCGAATTTGAATTAATCTGGATTCGTTCGATAATAGTTTGATCTGATTTGATATTTACATACACATATATACAAACATATCTATATATTTATACTTATATTTATGTTTTTCTACACATACATACATATATAAATGTATACGATGGATACAATTACCATACACATATGTAGCATCCCCGCTATAAGATGTGTTAGAACATGTTCGAATGTTCACTTGCAGAGAGTTATAACATTACATTAAAGAGCAGACGTGCATATAGTCTAAATTTACTTGAAATTAAAAAGATGTAGAAAATAATATGTAAACAAGTCATAGCATATGTTATGATGTGTAATTCTTAATTAAATATTTAGCGGTTGCATTGTATTACTAAACATAACATGTCAAAGTATGGCAATGGAAGTAAATATTTTTTTATTTCTATTTTGATTCCTTCATCACAAAGATAATGATCACACTTTAACTGAAAAGTACAAGTGAAGAAAATACCACCAGATTTCTACTGCATCAAGCATATAAATATATTCTTAAATCACTTTATTACACATAATTAAGTAGATTTCTTAAACTTATTGTTATACATAGGGTCCACTAATACGATGTACATTCCTTACGCTTACATCGACTTAATTTTCCACTACGTGACGTATATATGCAACATCAGGGTACCGTGGTGTAACCTGATCTCTACCCTTCTCCATGTACAAGTTGGAGCTGACTCGCCACTCAATGTACCTAAAACCCCTTAGATTCATGCTTTCCTTTAGTTAATACCTTCATATAAGTCCAAATTCTCTTACTTATAGATCGAATCTACTTTAATTATCACTTTATGGAATCTATTAATATTCCTCAATTCCCATGGCAGAAGATTAGCTCATATATTAAACTAAAGTTCAAGGTGATTCGGCTTTGAAATACATCGGAAAGTCAGAGAAGGAGACTTTCCATGCATCGATTATACAAATTATCTAAGTTCTCATCTCTACTTCTTGTATTATCCTAGTTATTTCATATTGGATATGAGTTGCTTAGTAAAAGTACGATGATCAATCTTATCATGATATATATTCAGAAATTTCTATGCATTAAGAGGATTACAAAGCTCTCTTAAAAATTCTTAATTTAATATGTATATAAAATCATATTAATTAAAGTCTAAATGTTCAACAAAAAATAGAACAGAAATTATTAGTCAAAGACTCCAAAGGGAAAGAACAAATGTTTAAGATTGTTATCCTAATCCTACACCTCACAGTCTTATCCATGTTCTCGTGTCTTACCCTAACATTTCTCTTTCCTTTTTATTATTGACGAAAGATCCCAACAATCAAGGTAGATTTTGGTGCTCCTTCACCTTGCACGGGAAACGATGGTCACGATACTTTGAGTTTCTCCTTAACATTTGTCTTGGTTCGTGACCTATCCAGTTATCCCCCCCCTCATCCTTTTATTGTTTTGATTTTCCTTGCATGATAATCCATGATGATAACTTTGCACGATAATCCATGATGATGGCTATCATTGTTGAGACGATATTTATCATGACATAAGTAATTTACAAGTTGCACTCATTGTAATGTAAGTTACTCCCATGTACATCAAAAATCCCACGTGTCTCATGGCTTTAGTTTTTTGATATTGAAGATACTCACGATAAATGATTTTTTTACATTGCTAATTTATTTTTTCTGTTCCCCTTATTTCAAATAATAATATTAATTTCTGTTATTTTTCTATAAGATCTTGAATGCAGGCTGGCTAAAGTGGAGAGGAGCCTCTACTGTTCTCTGTGATAAGAAAATTCCTTTAAAGATTAAAGGAAAGTTTTACAAAGCAGCTGTGAGACCTGCTATGCTTTATGGATCTGAATGTTGGCCTGTAAACCATAGACATGTGCAGAGAATGAATGTAGCAGAAATGAAAATGCTAAGGTGGATGTGTGGACACACACGTAAAGATCGGATTCGGAATGATGCAATCAGAAAGAAAGTCGGCGTAGCTTCGATCGAGGATAAGATGCGAGAAAACCGCTTAAGATGGTTTGGACATTTGCAAAGAAGATCAGCTGATGCACCAGTTAGGAGATGCGAGTGTTGGGATGTTGAGCCGGCTAAGAGAGGGCGAGGATGGCCCAAGAAGTGTTAGAAAGAGACCATACGAAGGGATCTTAGTTTTGTGGATGTAAGCCTGGGATTGGCCCAAGATAGATCTGAATGGAGGCGAAGAATCCATGTAGCCAACCCTACTTAATTGTGGGAAAAGGCTTCGTTGTTGTTGTTATTGTTCTATATGATCTTGATCTTGTTTACTCTAATATGTAGTGGTAATTATAATGTGTTCAACTTTTTTTATCAATAATATTCTATTTTTTTAAAGGCCTCATATTCCTATATTATTTTGATATATTCTTTTCATCACAGGAAAAAAAGCATATCTAAGTTGTAAAAGACATACAATAATCGTAAAAATTAGGTGTTTTATCTACTATATTATTATATGATTGTTTTTTCTTGATTATACAACTTTTCGTTAAAACTATGACATTCTTTGTATAAAATTATATATATGAGATTTAAAATATCAAATAGCATATCAAATTCGAAATAAAACGAATCAAAATTGAATTTTCAAAACTCAAAATGGATGAAAATGAATTGAATCTAAATTATGGTAGATTCGAATGTATTCAATTCAATTGGCATATCAAGATAAAGATTGTTAGATACATGGTAGTTATTTATTTTTTTTTACGGGAGAGGTCGACGATGATGCGATAACAAGAAAACCTTATCTGTGAAGGTATGGAAAACATTGGTTTAAATCTCTGTTTGAACACACATACTTAATGATCCTTTTCTGTAACCGAAGCACTCGCAATATTATGTTCAGACGTCCCCCAAAATTTGCGATAGAAATGGACACCTCCAGGGAAAAAGGAGAGGATCCATCTTCCACTAGATATATCTGATAAATCTCAGCAAAGAGTAGGTAGTGAAGTTCATGTTGCTACAACATGCAGATTAATGACATCTTTTTCCTACATACTTATCATGATGTATAGACTTTGATATTTATTGAGAAAAATCGTGTCAATATCAGGACAGATTGCAACTACCAAAACCAGCTGGGAACGCATGCGATGACTGCATATAAAGCTAAACTAAAATATACACGCCTTGTTAAGTTTTAGACAGCAAATAGCCATCATATAACTGTCTGGATTCAGAGGATAAAAATACATTTGCCTGTTCTGAAAACTATACACAAAATTGTTCGAAGGTTACAGCAATAACAGCCCAATGGATGATCCGGTAGAAAAGCTTCTCGGAACAAGGGCTAGTCTGCATCTGCCGAAAAATCCGGTTCAGGAGGCTTCTGCAGCTTGAGTAGCTCCAGGGCATCCTTGTTCCTGAGCCTGTGAACACCACGAAGTGCGTTGGCAGCAAAACGAGAGACATAAATGGTTGCCCCAAGACTAGAGGAGCTACTGCTCGTTCTGCTCCCAGTTTTGCTATGGACGGATTCCTCTTCCTTACGCCGCAGCTCTGCAATCTTCCTCTTGGAGTAGCGCCGCCATGCAGCCTGGATAAAACGTGCTGCCCATGTCCTAAACTGCTGTGAGTAGAACCGGAAGGTGTGCTGAACCTGCCTACTATGCAGACGTCTGAATTGGCTTGCAACAAACTTGAGTTCCTCAGCAACCAATGCGAAAGCTTCTACCTCCGTTAATGTTTTCACTGTCCTGGTGGATGAAGGGAGGTTCCCCCCAGATTTAGGATCCAAAGCCCATGTCAACAGTTCCTCGCCGCAGAAATCCCCTTGTTCGAGTATGCTACGATTGAAGAATCCACTCCTGCCACCATCAGTGGTCTCGCTTTCCAGGCGTCCACGGATTATTAAGAGCATCTCATCAACAGGATCACCCTCTCGCACAATGTATGTCCTTTCCGTGAAGAGACTTGGCTTGAGCCGCTCACATATGGCATCCAGCAGCCGCTCATCCATGGTGGCAAACAAGGGCACCTAACAAGGCCAAGCAAAAGTTCATAAGGTGGTGTGAGAAGTTAATTAACAGACAAAAAGAAAATCGGAACATGGCACTGACACGTTTGACCAAAGCCAAACAGAGATGGCGTTTGATGTCCCTCCTGAGGTCTTTGGGAAGACTTTGGACCAAATTATCTTCATCCACACCACGTGTTTCCAGCCACTTATATTGATCATATCGCCTTACTCGCTCCCTAAGCTCGAGTGGTAGCATACGGTGGTGCATCCATTCCTCTGAATCTTGTCGTTTCACTCGCATTTCCTCCAATCTTATGGATAAGGATTGCAGATAGGTCTGAAAGAAAACCATGTAATGAAAAATTTTTAACCCCGCCTTGATAGTTTGTTCTACCAAGAAGGTTAATTCTGAGCCAGGAATTAGCAAAAATAGCAAAAAACCTCTCATGTAGTATTTCTAGTTCCAGTTAAATTCGACCCTTTGAACAAAAAGACTGGCTAAAAAGAATCGTTGAAGATATTTAAGATATTGTGGAGAGTTTTGGAGAAGAGACAAGTATTTGTTCTACACATTAACCTCATAAAGGATATGTATGATATGACTTTATCTTGTGTAAGGATCCCGTCTGGAAAGACTGATTATTTCGACATCGATTTACATCAAGGTTCGGCTTTGAGTCCTTTTCTTTTTACTTTGATTATGGACGAGTTGACAAGTCACATTCAGAACGAGAAACTTGGTGTATGTTATTTGATGATGATATTGTGTTGATTGATGAGACTAGAGATGGAGTAAATGAGAGGCTTGAGGTCTGGAGGCATACATTGGAGACTAAAGGATTTTGTATAAGTAAGGCTAAGATGAAATATATGAAGTGTACCTTTGATGTAAGAAATGGCGAAGGAATCGAGATAAAGATGAGTGATCATAATATTCGGAAGAGAGATTCTTTTAGATACTTGGGATCTATTTTGCAACATGATGGGGAAATTGATGGAGATGTTACTAATAGAATAAATGCAGGTTGGCTAAAGTGGAAAGGAGCCTCTGGTGTTATCTGTGATAAGAAAAATTCCTATAAGTCAAAGGAAAGTTTACAAATCATCTGTGAGGCCTGCTATGCTCTATGGATCTGACTGTTGGATTGTGAACCATAGACATGTGCAGAGAATGGTTGTAGCAGAAATAAAAATGCTAAGGTGGATGTGTGGACACACACACGTAAAGATCGGACTCGAAATGAGGCAATCAGAAAGAAAGTTGGTGTAACTCTGATCGAGGATAAGATGCGAGAAAACCGCTTAAGATAGTTTGGTCATTTGCAAAGAAGGTCAGCTGATGCACCTATTAGGAGATGCGAGTTTTGGGATGTTGAGCCGGCTAAGATAGGGCGAGGACAGCCCAAAAAAATGATGGAAAGAGACTATACGAAGGGATCTTGGTTTTTTGGAAATAAGCCCGAGATTAACCCAAGATAGATCTGAATGGAGATAAAGAATCCATGTAGCCGACCCTACTTAATTGTGGGAAAGCTTTGTTGTTGTTGTTGTATTTTGACCGGTTATAGTAAGTTCATCTCAGCAAGTCAGGTTCATTAAATAGAACCGTTAAATTTTAGACACTAAGATCCCGTTAGAACAGATTTTTACCTGTCAGAATGCTTAATTTGATGACAATTATATCAAGATATTCTCCTTCACACAGAGATGAAGACATAATTAGGAATCAAAATGCATAGAAACGGGAATAGAGAAAATTCTTGACAATACCTGCATGTTTCCAATAAGAAGCGCAAAAAGAATCAGCCCTAGAATGGCAAGGGAGATGGAAAAGATAACTTCCCAGGGAAAGGTACTAGTTTCAAGACCTTGGCCAAGTGTGCTGCATAAGTCAAAAACGTGAAACAAAAGCACGTATGTTATGGTTGACAACCTGAGAAATAAATCACTAATAATTTCTTCCTTGCATATGAAAAGATAGTTGCAGGAGAGATGATTTCAAACAAAAAATGGACAACTTATATCAAATTTTGGAGGGAAGTCAGGAAGCAATAAGACGAGCATATATATTTTAACAATAAACTTATTTCAAAATATGAAACTAAAAAAAGGTAAGAGGTTCCACTTATTTTCAATAAATGGATGTGTACCTCAGGTTCTTCAGACCCCACCACAAGCAGTAACAATATTTTGTAACAAACTTGCCCGTTGTGATTACACCAGATAAAACAGCCTGTTTGTATATTCCAAAATCAAAAAAAGGGTTGTTATCGTCGCCGTTGCAGTACTCATTAAGCAGGGACGTGCTGTTGCTCTTCCACTTCTCAAACCCTCCTGGAATCCCATCACCACAATATAAAAATTCGGCTACGCATTTGGTGGAGTCAGAATTGAAATCACAAGCTTCATGCCAGCATGCATCCACACGTTGAGATGCTAAGTAGTACCAGAAAGCACCAACTGTCTGTAAAAGTTTAAGAAAAACGAGAACTATGATTATCTAGTTTTCCCCAGCATGCTCTAGTTTAGAGTTACCATCATAATAGGTGTTAGAGACCGTATTTAATAATGGTTGGGAGAAAGACAGATCCCAAATTGTTATGAGAGGCCTACTTGTAACGGGAGGGATGGAAAACAGTACAAGAACCCAAACAAAGTAAAAGAGATAACAAAGCATACAAAAATAATAGAAAATAGGCATTGAACTCTATGCTAACTCAACGCTCTCAACGCTCCCTGAGCCGGAGCAAAGATATCACACATGATCAGCTAGAAAACATATAGATTAAACAAGGTCATTGCTAGAGGCTCGATAAAGATATCTGCAATTAAATAATTAAACAAATGTGGAGTCTATAGGATACCTTTCTAGATCAAATAGCAATAATATCAGTCAACATCCACATTTTGGTTCGTTCAGTTCATGACAATCAATAAGACAGCTTGGTTGTCGTAGCACATCTCAACAGGTAAGATGATGCCAATCCTCTTAACATATTTGATCCATGTAAACTATACTACAGTCTATGTCGTACTCTCACTGCACTCTGTTGAGCAACAATGGTATGCTTCTTACTATGTCCAATAACAAGATTGTTACCAACGAATATGTTTGCACCCAACATGCAGTAGTTAAGTCACCCGTACTTATGCTTTGGATTCGCCGAGTTGGATTGATTTGCCTTCACTAGATTTGGAGGCCTTTTTGTCAACGACCTGTTTAAAGGCTATAAATCACTAGCATGTCCTTGAGTTTTACCTCTCATTAATACCCTACTTACTAAGTGTGAGTTAATGTGCTTATATGGGTAAACAAGTCTTGATGTACCCGTCCTCTATATTTTGTACTCATCCCGCTCATTGGAATTGAATTCCAATGAAGATATCACTAATCTCTTGTGAGGGAGATTAGGGATCGTTGTTGCATGAGATTTTCCCTGAAATGTCTTAAGGATGATTTGAAATGTGAGGTTTGCCAATTTGCAAAGCAGACACGCACTACATTTCCTGCATCAACTGGTAAATCTACTTATACATTCGACTCAAGTTAGCGCATTCTAATGTTTTAGGGTCCGTCAAGTGTAAAGAGCATGGGTTGCCACATGTACTATCACTTTCATTGACAACTTTTCACAGAGTGTGTACCTTTTAAAACATAGAAGTGAAGTTCATTTTATTGTAAACTTTATAGATATGATTAACACTCAGTATGCAACGAGAATAAGAACGCTCAGGACCGATAATGCCAAGGAGTATTAAGAAAAATCCCTACGTGCTATTCTTGATGGGAGGGTATCATCCATGAAAGCTCATATAGTTACACGCCACAACAAAACATGATTGTTGAATGGAAGAACCATCACTTACTGAATGTCACCAGAGCACTCTTGCTCCAACAAAATGTGCCAACGAATGTTTGGGAGAAGGTGTCTTGAATGCTACTATCAATAGGACACTTTCCGTCGTGATTAGGAAGAGAACTCATTTCTTTGTCATCTACCCGAATACCTCTCCTTTCAATTTGGACCCACGTGCTTTTGGATGTGTTTGCTTCCTTCATAACTATGGAGTCTGGACTAGGTTGGCAAAAGTTGCATCCAATGGCTACGAAGTACATCTTTCTTAGCTAACTAGAACATAAAAAGGATACAAATGTTATGACCAGTGTCGCGTCGTCTTCATGTGAGCAAGGATGTCACTTTCTTTGAGAGTAGATCCTACTTCCCTAAGAATTATCTTAAGGGGGAGTATGAATACAGATGTTAAGAAAAAGAGAATGGGATTTACTTTCTTCGTGACATACAGGAGACTATCTATGTGTAGGAGTGCAGTGAGTAAGAGGAAAAGATATTGGGGATAGAGGCATATTTGGACAGATTTATAGCAGACAGAAAGAATCAGAGAAAGTAGAGACCAGAGAAGAGATGATACTAAACCGTAATGTCAACCTTTCATCAAACTATGATCTATGCCTTTCATCAGGTGATCTAGGGGTTTAAATATCAGTTTCAAATACCGTATCAATACCATGTTGATACGATATTTTGAAGAAATTTCGACGAAACTTCGCCCATATCGACCAACATTTGTGAAGGAATGACCAGAAAATGTCCCCATATTGCCATTTCGCTCAAAATTTCGGCTCCTTGTCGAAACTGAAATTTCATGAAATCTGAAACTAGGCAATGAATACTCTGCAACTACTCCTCTCCCTCCCAATATTCATACTAATAATGACAACAATTTATTGGATGATTGTCTTAATGCTATGAGAAAGTTTACTAGAACTATTCGCGCCTCTACTCGGTATCCATTGGAAGATTTTTTGCTTATGCCAAGATGAGTTCCAGATATAAATGTTTTATGACCTCTCTCGATGCTCATCATGATACCAAAAATATTGATGAAGCCAAAAAGGATCTGAATGGGTCAATATTATGAAAAAAGAAATGGATGCCTTGGTCAAAAATAGTACTCGGGATATTGTTGATACTCCTAAAGGTGCTCACCTTGTTGGCTTTAAATGGGTTTACATTATTAAATATAATGTTGAGGGGAATGTTGACATATTCAAAGCTCACCTTGTGGCTAGACGATACAGTCAGAAATATGGGATTGATTACCTTGAAGCCTTTGCTCTTGTTGCCAAGATGAATACGGTTAGAGTTGTTATTTGCCTAGCAACTCCTTTTTCCAGGAAAATATATTAGTTAGATGTCATAAATGCTTTCTTGAATGTTGATCTTAAAGAAGTGTATATGAAAATACTGTAGGGGTTCGACAAGGGTAACAAGTGCAGTAAACCAAAAAGATCTTTGTATGGACTAAAGCGATCCCCAAGAGCTTTTTTGAATATCTTCGTATAATCCTAACTAGGAATGGATATACCCAACGAATGGAGACCACACTCTGTTTACGAGGAATGGCTAAAAAAGATCTATTCTTTTAGTGTATGTTAATGACATGATCCTTACGAGGGATGACAAAGGGGAACTTTCCAGTATAAAGATAACACTCGCAACTGAATTTGAACTGAAGGATTTGGAGAAGCTTAAATACTTCCTAGATAATGAGATGGCTCAATCTCCAAGAGTTGTGTTTAAGTCAATGGAAATAAGCTCTGGACTCATTGAAGGATTGTCGCATGTTAGGATGCAAGCCTACTACTAATCCTATTGAGGCAATTCATAAACAGATTAAAGAGGATGGTGAGCTTTTTGATAATGCGGTAAAGGGAAGGTATCAAAGATTGGTGGGGAAATCCTATCTTACCCTTATTAGATCAGATATAACATGTTGTAAATGTAGTGAGTTAATTAAGGCACGCTCCTACCACTTCTCACACTAATGCAGTAAATAGAATTATGTTGGAGTATGTGTTATGTGTCATTTATGGTGTAGATGGGTAAATAGATCACTCCAGGATCCATCTACCACATCCAGTTGTTTAGTCCCACATCTACCAGTTGTAACATGTGGAGACTGAGTGAGGCTATATAAGAAGCCCCTCACCCTATGTATCCAGTGAAAAAGTCAATAGACACATTCGCCCTTTGATCCGTTCTCCCGTGGTTTCATCCCGCTCCTTAGGGAGTAGGGTTCCACGTTAAAATCCTGTTTTTCCAATGTTTATTTATGTATCTCTGATATTCTCTTTCGCGTTATATTTTTTAACACGGTATCAGAACGGGTTCGATTCTCGAGGATTTTATGATCGGTCATTATTATGTTCGAGATTCGATTATCAGAGCACGTACATTTTTTATTGAAAACTATAATTCATGTTGAATTTGGAATGATGCAATCAGAAAGAAAGTTGGTGTAGCTCCGATCGAGGATAAGATGAGAGAAAACCTCTTAAGATGGTTTGGTCATTTGCAAAGAAAATCACCCGATGCACTAGTTAGGAGATGCGAGTGTTGGGATGTAGAACCGACTAAGAGAGGGTGAGGACGGCCCAAGAAAAAAGACTAACGAAGGGATCTTAGTTATTTGAATATAAGCCCGAGATTAATCCAAGATAGATCTGAATATAGGCGAAGAATTCATGTAGCCAACCCTACTTAATTGTAGGAAAAGGCTTTGTTGTTGTTATCGTATTATTCATGTTAAGATCTGTTCAAGAGCAAGTTCCATCATTCTCTACAAGGGTTTCATATGAAACCCTAAGTCTGTCCGATTCCTGTTCAATTTTTCAAGATCATATCAAATCTGTTTAGGAGGATCTATTCTTGCATAGGGGCTCAATCCCAGTTCAGCGGAGGCGGCGGCACTATCTTCAGCAGCCCTAGCCTCCCAGACGCCTCTCGCATCGATCCTCCTTGCGCCACCGCAACTCCTTGAGAACTCCAGGAATCGGCGAGGACTCCCATTCAGAATCCAATTGGAGGCACAGGCAGCACCTTCTCCTATGTGAGCCCCAACCCTTTATCACAGAAAGGAGGCGGTGAAGGGATCCCCTTCTCCAGCAGCAACTGCGCCCCCAGGAGGAGCTCCTTCTCCCGCGAGCTCCATCGCGGTGTCGTAGGAGTCTCCAAGCAAGCAGGCCCCAGTACCCTTCCTCATCCTTCGTGAAGCGCAGCTCGTTGCGCATGATCCAAACGGTGGCTCTGTCGCCATCCTCCATCTCTGTCGCCAGCCCCTTTGATCTCCAGGCAAAAGCTTTGAAGCAGCTCCTTCATGTCTCATCCTATTCGAGCTCCAGGCAAAGCCCTCCCCAGGCAGCAAGATCGGCGGCGCATCTCCCTGTCGCCTTCTTCTCTGCCCTCTGACCAACGCACCTCCTCCGATTGAATCCTCGTGCTCATGTCGGACTGAACTCCTCTAGAGGCGATGCTCCCCCTCCAAGTGGGCACGAGTCCCAATCCCAAGCGGTGGTCCCTCTGAGTTCTTGCACAGCGCCTCTAGGTGAAGCGCCATCGCAGGCGGCAGCCGTGTTTGAAAGTTGGGTTCCCATCGTGGGAACCTTAAAGATGGCTCTATTTTGTTTTCTTCTCCAGTGGGTCGTATTTATAAAAAAGGGAGTAGCCGAGTTATTGTAAGGTCAAAGGGGAGGTTGCTTTTTAGTTTAGGCCCAAACTGCTATAAATTAAAAAAAAGAGAAGGTTGGGTCCAAGTTGGGCCAAGTTTCTTTGTTTAAGGAAAAATGTGCGTACAAAAGAAAAGTTGTACGTCAAAAAAATACAAAAAAAAGGCTGTAAAAAAATTGAACGGCTTATTTTTTTTAATTGAAAAGCTGAAAAAAAAGTGATCGACTTATTGGTTCAGGTTTTTCTCATTTTTGGTCTTCTCCCAAATTGGTCGTCGTCATTGTTTTTCCGACCAATATGGGAGAAAGGAGAAGTATTGTGTAGAGTCATAAGTCTATTCCAGATTCATATTCTCCAAGCCAGCCAGATTGTTCAGACTCTACAACTCAGTTTCAGACTTTGCATATTGGTTCAGAGTCCAAGTTTGAGGCATTATATACTTGAATGACCCACTTTCTTCGAGTTCGCCAAAGAGAGGCTCCTTTTCATATGTGCGCATGTTTGCCATCTTTTTGTTGTGATCCCCATCTTTTATTTTGGTCAGAGATTTCATGTGTTCCATAGGGACTCCAGAGTAGAGATCCCATTCTCTGAGCCAATATAAGAAAGACTCAATTCTCCGACGAAGAGACGTTTCAGACTCTATTCTTCAATGATCGTGGACTCCGACGAGGATGTCTCCCGGCTTTTCAGAGCCCTTTTAGAGATGGAGCAGTTGTCCATATGTTGTGGCGGGCCAGAGTTCTCTAGGTGGAGACTCACTCAGTTTCAGTGGCTATGGCAGGCGCAGTTCAGAGCACACCCAGTTTGACTCACACTCCAGTCCAGTGTTCCTCCTCACGTGCATGGCATGAGAAGCAATGTCCTCGACAACAGCCAACATGCACATCGAATTGATATAGTTCGTAGTGTCCTGTAGCGTGAGTTTGAGATTTCTTTCTGTTTGTCCAATATGAGCATTGCATGCTCCAGCTTGAGGGTGGGTGTTGGAGTATATGTGTTATGCGTCACTTATGGTGTAGATGGGTAAATGAATCACTCCAGGATCCATTTACCACATCCAGTTGTTTAGTCCCACATCTACCGGTGTGAGATGTGAAGACTCGGTTAGGACTATATAAGAAATCTCTCACCCTCTGTATCCAATGAGAAAGTCAATAGACACATCAACCCTTTGAGATGTTCTCTTGTGGTTTCATCCCGCTCCTTAAGGAGTAGGGTTCCATGTTAAAATCTGGGTGTTCCAATGTTTGTTTTTATCTCTGATATTCGCCTCCGTATTATTACATTTAATTTAGTACATTTTATTCGCTTCCGCATTATATTTTCTAACAAATTATGTGCTACATAAATGATCACCAAGAAAAAGATCTTATGTTCAAGAAAAATCTTGCGTCGCAATTAAGGATACATTGATGTTGATTGGGCTGGCTTTGTTGATGACCAAGATCCACCTCAGGTTATGCAGTTTATCTATGCAGAAATTTGGTTATTTAGTAAAATAAGAAGCAGAATGTGGTCCAAAGATCAAGTATTGAAGTTGAATATCATGTTCTTACAAATGGTGTTACAAAAATTCTATGCATAAAATTCTGCTCCATGAGCTGGGAATCAAAGTCAGTATGCTAATGATGATGTTTTGTGACAACAAGGTTGTAATAAACCTAGCCAACCGTCCAATAATGCATGATTAAATGAAGCATTTGGAGATTGACAGACACTTCATCCATGACAAGATTGATGTTGGATTGTTGTGTCTTCCTTACATGAAGTCTAAGAATCATGTTGCTGATCACTTCACAAAGCGGTTGCATACAACACAATTTGAGTTAAATGTGGACAAATTGAGCTTGATGGATATGTATGCCCAACTTAAGGGGGTGTTGAGTTATTGTGCTTATATGAGTAAACAGACCTCGGAATAATGGACTATTTACCCATCCTTCTCTATATATTGTAATCATCCCCCTCAATGGAATTGAGTTTTAGTAAAGAGAGCCCTAATCTCTAGTGAGGGAGATAAGGGATTGTGTGCCTATGTGATTTTTCCCTCTCCGCAGAGTTTTCCACGTAAATCCTTACCTCCATTTTTGTGTGTGTTTTGCTTGTTTGATTCTAACACTAAAAAAATATCAAAAGACGTACACCCAATCTTTTGTGCGTTCGAACATAATAAAATACCACTTCTTTTATGTATTTGGTTATATGCAGGGATGAAGAGTCTCCCAAAAAAATGCCATATGCATATACTTTTTATTACAATAGAAGATGACAATTAAGTCCTAAAGTTTACATGGTTTACATATTGTAAATACGAATGTATAAATGTTTGAAACACATTCACTCCATACATATTTGGAACACATTCACTCCATACAGGAACCAATCTATCTATAAGGTATGATTATTAAAGTAATCATCAAATCTAGGATATATACAGTAATTACACTCTACAAGAAACCACCCCTATTCTTAGTTGAATAGTGTTGCAAAAAGGAACATCCTCATCTTGGCATGCCTCATACATAGGGATGAGCATTAGACCAGCCATGGTGGGCTATGCAGGGCCCAAGCCCAAGCATATTTAACATAATGGGCTTTAATTCGGGTCGAGGCCTAGATTATCATTCCAAGTTCAGCCCAAATCCAAGCTCGATCTGAAACTAATGGGTCGGGCTTGAGTCAGGTCGGCCAAAACCTCTTACACATCTAATAACACTCGATATTCTTCAATTTTCCTCGTTCGATAACAATAATATTAGCACATACTATTTTAATACGTTAGTGGAAAGAGTCAAGCTCCAATATCCTCGTATAGCTCTTATTAAGGGTTTAGGGAATCATTATGCATTACACGTATAGTTTGTTATAGGAAAGGTTACACGAACTACAGGCTTATTCAGAATAACATAAGAATAAATTATCCATAAGATTTTTCCAAGAGAGCAATAAAGCCTATATCACTGAACGCATACTTCAAATTTTTGAGACCGAAGAGAGGGAAACACACTATGAAGGCCACCCCAAATATAATAAAAATGTAGTGAAAAGAGGGACTTATAGCAGCCATGACTTGAGGATAGTTTTAGCATGAAATAGTACATTAATGTAGAATAGGTCAGAATTAAAGATAACCATATTTCAGCTAACCAGATCGCCTAAATATTGGAAGGAACAACTCCGTTTTGGGGTGGTTCTTTGCAGTGTGAATAGTATCCCAAAATGCAAGGCTTTGTAAATTCACCCGATCAACACCAATCAGATGTCCACAATGCAAAGAAGTACCATCCCCAAGAACCAAGCTAAAAAGTTCTGTGAAATGCGGTATCACAGAATGGACGCCTCTCCAAAAGGTCGATTGGTAAAAAGTTGTGTCGTGGCAAACTTTCATGTGTTCTATGTCATAGATTTTATGGATAAGTCTGCAACACAAGTCCCCACTCTTTTTCCAAATTATGGCAACCCATTTTAGAAGTGCCTAGTTCAAAATTTCCATCCGAGTAACTCGCAATCCACCTCGTCATTTTTTAATAGTATATATTATATTAGGCCATCAGGCCAGGCCGGCCCAAAAAATCACACGAGCATATATTTCGACCCAGGCTAGGACAGGGTTCCGTGATGTGCTGGGCTGGCCTAGCCTAATGCCTATTCGTACTCATAGTCTCCTTATTCAGATGAAGGTCCCTAAACTTTTGAATTGATGTTATTTTTACTGCAAACTATTTGGTTAATCGGGTTCAATGCCGCATACTGGGAGGTGATATTCCATTCTCATTATTTTGTCCCAATGATATGACATTTCCTTTACCTTGTGCATTTTCTGATTGAACTAGTTTTGTTCATAATTTTCACATTGCATATTGGCTTTCTCCTCATGCAAATTGAGAAAATATTTTTTACAGAGGAAGTTGGGGACATCCTTTTGGGGTTCCCTTCTCTACTCTAAGTTCACAACATAAGGCGCAAACAGGCGACTAAAATGGTCCCTTTAATGGTTTTACCCGACTTACAAGCTGATGACCAGGAACAAATAATCCCTAACATGCTACTACTCTGGATGGCCCTTCTGTCTAGTCTATCATACCCAAAGAGCGGATTTCCCATAGGATATATGTTAACAACTGTAAATTATATCACATCTCAATTTACATCTATTAACGGTCTTCCTAGTATTGATAAGCAATTTATTGAAGCTTCGATGGTCGAATAAATTCCCAAGAATTATCACTCGGCCTCGCATGGCGCAATGTGGAAAGAAGCTATGGATTATGAGATGGAAGCTCTCATATCCCAAGTTATGTGGGATATTGTTCCTTGCCATATGGGCACTGCTCTTATGGCGTGTCGATGAATATTCACAATAAGTATGCCCCTGATGGACCTCTTACTATATAAAAGGCTAGGTTGTGGTCAAAGGTTTTGCCCAGACTTATGGAATTAATTATTTTGAGAATTTATCCCAAGTTGAAAATGGGATCAATACATTTTTTTTTTGTTACTACTTATACAGAATGGCATATATATCAGCTTAATATCAAGAATGTTTTTCTCTAAGGAGATTTGTTAGGATGAAGTATATATATCCCAATTGCATGGTTACACAATCAAGGGTGGGGTATGTTCGCAGATTGAAAAAAGGTATTTATGGCCTCAAGTAGATCCATAAAGCATGGCCCGATAGGCTTACTGAGAAGATCGCCACTCTTAATTTTTTAGGGCTTCTTATGATAACTTTGTCTTTATCCGGAGACGATATGAAGGGATTGTTATGCTTGCTATAAATGTAGATTGTTGAAATAAATAACATGGAATCGAATTGTAATTAAAAGAATAAAAATATAAAACATGGGGGATATACATGGAACCCTCACCCCATGAGGAGCAAGATGAAACTACGAGAGAAGGCGTCTAAGGCCATATATCCTATTGTAATCTCTCAATGAATACAGGGGTGTGGGGCTTCTTATATAGCCTCACAGATAGATAGATTCACACTTATAGATAATGTGAGACTAAACATGAGGATAACTAGATCTTAGAGATATCTAATTACACATTTATTACATACTCAACACTCTCCCTCAAGTTGGAGCTATGAAAGTTGCAGCTTGCAACAAAATAAAATATACCCAATGCATCTTCCCTCGATAAATCCTGAAACGAGAGGAGACATGCTCAAAGTAGTCACTGCTGGGAAAAGACCTACAAGAGGATGGGCATGCGACGACCAGAATGTGCATGACGTAGAGTTGCTCTAAGAGAAAACCAATGCAGAGATTAGTCGCACTAGGAGACCTACACATATAGTGAATGCTCGAGAAGATGGCCAGCATGCAGTAATAAAATGGAGTGTCAGCTTTCATGCTAATGATGTACAGTACAAGTCCGAAACATTTCCAGGTAGAAAAGTCCATCTGGAGTAGTTGATGTCGATATCGAACACCGGAAGTAGAGGGGTCATCTCTCGTACGTAGATTTTTAGAATTGGGCACCTACTATGCATGAATCTTGAGAATGGCCTCTCCCAGATCTTATGGGGACCTGGAGTTGGTTCTCTTATAAAGGGACCCTAGAGACGAGATCGCTTTCTAAGGAACTACATGTAGAATATGATGCAGAAATCATGTAGATACATCTCAACAAGAAGAATATATCATGTTCTTGTTCCCCCTTTCTCCGATACTTGTCAGAATAAAGATAAATGATCAAGTTGGGAGAAAGAACATAAAACATGGAAAATTTTTCTTAGCTTTTCTTTTTCTATAAGACATCTTTTCTTATAAGTCATACCTTTTAACCTTTTTCTTCAATCAATCCCTATTTTTTATTTATGTTGGGAACAGTGGTCCACTTGGGCCTTTTCCTCCTTTCGCCCCCTTATTTTTATCAATAAGGGTGGGTCCAACATGCCTATATAGAAATGGGGAGAAGCCCCTTTCATTGCA
The DNA here is from genome assembly GCA_037367405.1 of Ottelia alismoides. Taxonomy (NCBI): domain Eukaryota; kingdom Viridiplantae; phylum Streptophyta; class Magnoliopsida; order Alismatales; family Hydrocharitaceae; genus Ottelia; species Ottelia alismoides. The sequence continues at coordinate 193,625 of JAZKJV010001028.1, read as the reverse complement.
ACCCTCTCTCTCTCTCTCTTGATGCAACCCTAGTTGGACCTAAAATCCCCTTCCATTAAATACAACCAGGCCCATTGGAATCCTATTTAGGAAAGAGGTATCAGCCTCTAATTTGTCTTCAGCAATCATGTCTAGGCAACATCGCATGGGTGGGTCATCCATAGAGATGTATTATGCATTACTATAGATATGGAGGAGGCAATATCCAGGATGTGCTTGCACACGAGAGAGGGGCACCACCATTAGAGTGGTAGCTTGGAGGAGGCAATGATGACGAGTTGGCTTCGGAGGCTTCAACCATGGCCCTCAAGAGAGGTAACTTGAGAGTTGAGAGTCTGCGGAATGGAACCTACGATGAAGTTGCTCAAAATCAAAAGTCAAGAATCGATAGTAACTAGAGGTGTTGATGAAGAGCATTAGAGGCGCTTGAGAAGTAGTGTGTGCGATGGTTGAGTGTTCATAATCTGGAGGTGGCGCTAGAATTGGCAATCATTCTGGAGGAGAATTAGGGTTGCACCACAACCTGGTAGAACTAGGGTTCCAATCGCTTTAGGTCATAGTAATCTCTTAACAATTTTCAAGGGTTACAAAAATCCTAAATTCTTGGAACTTGGTGATGACGATCTTCAGAATTTGCGAGAACTTGAGCATATGCACAGGTTGAATCTTGAAACACTTCAGAACTTTTTGAACAGATCTTGAAAATCTAAGAACATAAGAAGTAATAAAAAATATAACTTCAAAAAGAAATTTAGAATCAAACCTGTGTTGATATCAAGTTGAAATGCGAATCAATAGTCAAAAGAATAAAAATACAAAACACTAGATATTTACGTAGAACCCTACTCCGTGAGGAACTAGATGAAACCACACACCACGACAAAAGGCCTCGAGAGCCGGATATTCTATTTTAACCTCTCAATAAATATAGAGGGTGTGGGGCTTCTTATATAGCGTCACAGACAAACGATAGTCCCACTTATAGATGATGTAGGACTAAACAAGAGAGCAGGGTAATTGGATCTTGGAGAGATCCAATTACCTATCTATTACATATTCTAACATAGATGACATAATTTTTATTAATAATAATATTGCAGGAATAAATGTGACCAAGGTCTTTTTACAGATGGTATTATCACTAAGAACCTTGGTCACATTTAGAACTTTCTTAGCATTGAAGACATCGATCTCTCAAAAGGTCTTCTCCTTTCACAAAGAAAATATTGTCTTATTCAAGAAGCAGGGCCTTTACATATTCTCAACTTATAGTCTTTGAAGATACTATCTTGAAAGACATCGAACAATATACAAGTATGGTTAATGAACATCTTTGCCTCACTATTACTAAGCATGGTATATTATTAGCTATTGTTAAGAAGTTCTATTAGTTCCCACATACTTTTTTTTCAAGAAATAGTTCTCACATACTTGGAGAACTCCTAGAAAGGATAGCTTTCCTCATGTAATGAGCATGTTGACATTGGCTTCTATGCAGATATGAACTATGATGGCTCACCGAAGGATAGAAGGTCCACTATCTGCTTTGCAATGTCTGTTGGAGGAATTTGGTCGTGTCTCACAGCAAAAAAAAACATGTTGTCTATAGACCTAGTGCTAAAGCATGATATAGATCTATGATTGAAGGATCTTGTGAGATTAGTCGGCTTGTCTCGATTTCCTTTTATTGTGACAATACCTATATTGCATTTAATCTAGTTTTTAATGAAAAGATCAAAGACAACGAAGTGTATTGTCATTTTATCAGAGATGAAGTTCATGAAGGGAAGATAGCGAGTCATATTTCTACTGAATAGTAAGTTGTAGCAAGGTTTTAAGTCTTGATTTCAATTTCAATTCGAGATGGCAAAAAAATAAAACAATTTCAAAATTTCGACGAAATTTTGCCAATTTTGGCCAAAATCAGCGTATATATTTGTGAAGGAATGGTCCATATCGAGATTTCAATTTCGATTTCGGTGGAGTGTCGAAATCGAAATTTCGCCGAAATCTCGTGAAATTTGAAACACTGAGTTGTAACTTCTTTACTTAAGTTTACTACACAAATGCTTCTCAATTTTTACATCCAAGTTAGACACGATTGATGAATACTCACCAACTTAAGGGGTGTGTGAAAGAAAGCACGGTGTATCTTCTATTTCATTCCTAAATCTTTAGGATATACTAAGGGGATCATAAAGATCATATAGAATATTCTCAAGGGATCAAACTTAGATTATTTTGAGATCTTTAATCAGTCTTTTTTTAATTTCATTCCATATGTAAGTATTCTTATTTTAACCTCTTTGTAGAGGAAAAAGACTTGATTGATTTATGAGAGGCAAATTACATGATGTATACAAAATAAATAGATAACAAGAAAACAGTAAGAAAGATAAGAAATATCTCAACACTCCTCCTCAAGCCGGAGCATAGATAGCGATCAAGCTCGGCTTGAAGCAACATCTCCAATAAGGGCCTCTCGCTAGGGCCTTAGTAATAACATCTGTTGTTTGATCTCCAGCAGCTGACATGAGTAGTGGCAATAAGACTCTTCTATATGATGTCACGAGTGTAGTGACAATCCACCTCTATATGTTTGATCCTCTCATGAAAAGTTGAGTTTGTTGGCAATTAAAAGAGCAGCATGATTGTCACATTGGAGGTGCATGGGAAGATGCACCTCTATAGTCAGGTCAGTAAGAACATATCTGACCCACATCATCTCCGTGCTAGCCTGTGTCATGGTTGATGGTTTCTATATTCAAACCTAGCACTCGATCTGGCAAGCGCTCTGCTTCTTGCTCTTCCAAGAAACCAGGGAATTCCCTATGAACATGGCGAAACCTGAAGTTGACTTCATATCATTTAGATACCCAACAAAACATGTATTTGCACATGTTGTAATTGAAAGAGATGTATGTCTGCTGAACAGAGTCACGTACCTAGTGAAGTCTTCAGATACCTCAAAATCATATGGAATGCATCCATATGTGCCTGAAAACCGACTCACTTTGCTTATGGCAAAGGATATGTCGGGCCTGAAAATAGTCATATATAATAGCTTGCCAACAAACTCCATGTACCTCGTCTTATCGACCCCCTATCATCATCATATAGCTTCATCCTTGGGTCAATAGGAGTAGTGGTAGGTCTGCAATCTACCATGTCTGACTCTGATAGAAGGTCCATAACATACTTCCTCTGGGTCATCACAGACCTCGCTGGTTCTTGGCAAATAAAGTACTGAAGTCCTTGGTCATAAACTTTTGACCTAGGAAGTCCTTGGCATTCCGAATACTCTGCTCGTCATCCCATGTAATAATAATATCAACATAAACAAGGATGACAATAGTAACTCTCTGGGTCATGTGCACAAACGAAGAGTGATATGCAGTCGATCGCACAAACCCCTGTTGCTCTATCAAGTACGAGAGCTTTTAAAACCATGCTCTTGGACTTTGCTTAAGGCCATAAATAGCATTGTGAAGCATGCAAACCTTCTGACACTCCCCCTCATTAGCAAACCCAGGTGGTTACTGCATGTAGACCTCTTGTAGATCACCATAGAGGCATTCTCACATCAAGTCAGTAAAGGGGCCAATCTCGTATCACGGCAACAGAAAGTAGTATGCGCAAAGTAGAATGTCTGGCAACTGGAAAGAAATCATCGTGATAGTCCACCCCGTAAGTCGGGGTGAACCCACGTGCCATAAGTCTCGCCTTATAGTGATCCTGTTGGAGTATTTGTTTATATGCGTCACTTATGAGGGAGATGGATAAATAGATCCCTCCATGACCCATTTACCTCATCCACAGTTTAGTCACACATCTACCAGTTGTGTGAAGTGGACACTCAGTGGGGGCTATATATAGACTCCCACAACCATTGTATCATATGAGAAAAGCAATAGACAATTAGCTCTTTAAGGCATTCTCCCGTGTTTTCATCCCGCTCCTTAGGGAGTAAAGTTCCACGTTAAAATCACATGTTCTTCATGTTTTAAATCTTTTCTCTGATATTCGCTTCCGCATTCCTCTTTTCTAACACGGTTTCAGAGCGAGTTGATTCTCGAGGATTTTTTCTTCTCGGTTTTGTTCGAGATTCAAGATTATCGAATTCAAGGTTCAATTTCTGGAGATTTTTTGTCGTCATTCTGATCAGGCAATCCTTGCTCGGGTATGCAGATTTAGGGTTTCCTGAACCCTCTAGTCGCGAGTCCCAGATCTACCAGTTCCACCCCTTCATCACCCTTGCGGCGTAGGAAGCACAGCCGCTGGCAGCGCCCTCAAACTCCCTTCTCTGGCCCATGCATCACGAGCGAGCCTTTCCAGACTCAAGCCGGCAGCGAACCCTACACTCAGTTCAGCTCGCTTCTCCAACTGCAGCATGCGGCGCATCTCCTTTCGAAGCCGCACATCTCCAACAATCAAGGTGGAGACCTCCATACCTCCGTCGATCCAGCCCCAGGCTCTTCCCTGATCGATCGAGCGATGGGTTCCCCAACGAGCACCAGTTCCTCCCAGTGTGGTGCATCTCCTGGCGGCGACCCCCGCTCCCCTCCGAGCCTCCTCCTCCCCAATTTAGCGAAGCCCCGGCGACATCGTTCTCCCCATTCCAATCGGCGACGGCAACACACGTTCTCCAAAGCGCGCATGCGGCCCATCTCCGAAGTCGTCCTCCTCTACAGATGCAACGTGCCTTCGAGCTCCTTCCCTACGCGATTCACGGCGGTGCTCGGAGAAGCCTTGCTCCTCAAGTCCCATATGGTGGCGCGATCCACGTCCAGCATGGCACAGACCCTATCCACAAGCACGAATCACAAGTTGCACTTGAAGACAGAAGCCCCATCGGGGGCGACGGGCTTTTGAATAGAAGGGTTCCCAAGTGGAAACCTCAGCCCAAGTGGGTTGCTATATTTTAAAAAAAATGTTTGGGGCCCAGTCAGGTTAAAAAAGGGAGAGTCCCTTGTTTTAGGGTCCAATTGTGGGCCAGCCGTTAAAAAAAAGAGAAAAACAAATAGAGAGTGATGAGTTGGCAATTAAAAGAAGGGAGAAATAGCCAAGCAAAAAAATCGAAGAAAAAAAGAGAGAGGAAAGACGGAAAAAAATGCAACGGCTTATTTACAAAAAATGTTTCAAAAAAAATGTGTGAGAAGAGAAGCCAGAAAAAAATGATGATTATCGGCTTATATTTTGTTTCCCCAAGTTCTTGTCTTCTCCCAACTTGGTCGATGTCATTCTTTTCTGACAGATATGGGAGAAATGGGGAGTATTGTATAGAGTCACGGGTCTATTTCAGATTCAGATGATAGATTCCAGACCAAAAATTTGTTCAGACTCTACAGTTTCTCAGATGTTCATACTCGACGTCAGATGGGTCCGAGTCTTCAGTTTCATACACCTACATGTATGCGGTCTTCTTTTCAGATGTGCACATGTTTGCCATCTTTTGTGCGGTCCCCATTTTTATGTTTCGGTCAGGATTTTCATGTATTCCATAGGGACTCCTAAGTTGAGATCGCATTCCCTGTGCCATGTGGGCTAGGATTTTCATGTGGTTTCATAGGGGCTCCAGAGTAGAGTATCTATCTCTGTGTCAAATGGGAGAGATCCAGTTCTTCGACGAGGAGACTTCTTCAGACTACATTCTCAAGCGAACTTGAACTCCAGTACGAAATCCTTCGAAGGTCCCTATGATAGAGACCCATCTTCGAAAATATGGATAATTAGCGATGATCTTTTCGTCCCTTTCAGAGATAGAGCATTGTCCACATTGTTCTGGCATGCGACAGTTCTTCGTATAGAGACTCATTTCAGTTGCAGTGACTCTGACAGGCGCAGTACATAGAACAATTCGTCCTCCTCACCTGCATGGCATGAGAAGCAACGTCCTCAACAGCAGCCGACAGTTTTGCGCGTTGAGTTGATATTGTCTATAGTGTCATGTAGCGTGAGTTGAGATTTCTTTCTGTTTGCCCAAGCTGAGCATTGCATGCTCCAGCTTGAGGGGGTGTTGGAGTATTTGTTTATATGCATCACTTATGAGGGTTTAGAGTTTAGTCACACATCTACCGCTTGTGGGATGTGGAGACTCGGTATGGGCTATATATAGACCCCCACACCCATTGTATTCAAATGAGAAAAGCAATAGACTATCATCCCTTTGAGGCGTTCTCTCGTGGTTTCATCCCGCTCCTTAGGGAGTAGGGTTCCACATTAAAATCTCATGTTCTTCATGTTTTAAATCTTTTTCTTTCGCTTCTGCATTCCTATTTACTAACAGATCCACACTGTTATCGGCATGGTGTTTCATGGTGAACACCCATTTGCATCCCACAATGGATGCATCAACTGGAGCAGAAACAAGACTCCAAGTACCACGTGACTGTAATGTAGCCATCTCCTTCTCTATAGCTAATCTCCACTGACTGTCCTGAAGACCCTCCTGATATGTTTGTGGTATCTCCATGGCTGACAATATCAAGGTAAACCTCCTGAAATCCTCTGACAATCTGCACAAGGAAACCTAAGCTGCAAGAGGATACGTAGCACTGCACAAAGAACTAAATAGTACCATCAGTAGAAACAATATGCTCATTATATACCTGAGGCGTGTTGGATGATGGGCAAGGCCTGTAAGAAGGGGAACCGAGCGAGACATGCAAATAAAAACACGTGGCAAAAATTGACTCAGTACGAGGTGGAGCCACATGAGCAAGTATAGAGACAGGAGTAGGAGTAGGTGGTGGCGGTAGTGGTGGTTGGGGAGGTGATGGTAGAGCAGGAGTAAAGGGAGGTAGTGGCACGACAGTAGGAGGTGGAGGCATGTAGATCTGATCATCAGAGTCAGACGAGTCTAGTCCGTCAACTATAGGATAAAAATACATGACAGACTCAAAGAAAGCAATGTCAGCACTGACAAAGTATTTCTGCTTGAGCAGATCAAAGCAACGATACCCCTTTTGGGTACGAGAGTAGCCAACAAAAATACACTTGACAGCTCTGGGAGAGAGCTTGTCACGACCTAGAGAGACATCATGAACAAAAACAATTGAGCCGAACACATGAGGTATAAGAGAGAAAAGATCCTTCTCGGGAAACGCAATTGAGAAAGGAATCTTCTCTCCCAACACAGACGAAGACATGATGTTTACCCGATACCAAGATGTGAGGACATCTGTAAAGTCTTGAACTTGACATATCTCGGATCCTATATAATAAGATCCGGCTCGTCAAGAGAAAACCAACGAAATTTGTTTCGTGTGAATCGGACTTCATTTCGAATTGTTATGATTTTCGGAAGAAAGAGAAGTAAGGAAGGCTAAGATGTCATTAACCCATAATGACTGTCATTAAGACAAATTAAACATGATTAAAGAAACTAATGACGGGTTGAAAACCGCTAATGATCATTAGTAAACACTAATCAATAGTTAGCAAAAGATAAGCGTAAGCCGCGAAAGATAAACCGCGATTAGTGAAAGTTGATCACGATTAGTGTTAATTAAGCGTCATTAGCGAATCTAGAATCCTCTAGAATATTATAACTTAAGCCCCCAAGTTTGGGATAGGTTTTGGCCAAAACCATGGGCCAAAACCATGGGCTGCTAAACCATGGTTAAGGCCTAAACCATGGTTTTCTAGCCATGGTTAGTGGTTTTCCGGGGCCTATAAATAGACCCCCCACACATTCATTCTCTACGACTTCCACTACCACCACCACCCCAAGGGCTAGGGTCCAGAGGTCGGGAGGAGGACTGGGAGGCGAGGGAGGAGCGCTAGCGAAGCGCTGCCGGGAGAACGAGAAGGAGAAAGGTCCGATCCTCTCTTAGTTTGCTTCGTAAGCTAGGCTTTCAATTCATTCTCTTGTTCTTCCAAGTTTTGTTCTTGATTCATCTTTCTTTCCGATTTGTTTTCCTGTTGTGGATCGAGGAGAAATCTGTTTAACACCCTACTTAGGTGCGGGCGGCTATGCACGTCAGTGACCCTGTGATTCGTCACACGTTCACTCATCTAGGACGCGTGGTGTCTACCGATTCTCCATCGTTTATGTTTCTATTCTTTCTATTATGCTTTTGATGGAGAAATCTGTGTAATACCCTACTTAGGTGCGGGCGGCTATGCACGTCAGTGACCCTGTGATTCGTCACACGTTCACTCACCTAAGACGCGTGGTGTTTACCGATTCTTCATCTCTTGTTATTTGAGTATATTCTTTCAGTTGTTCTATTGTTTTCCTCACGATTGATGTTATAGAGGAAACTCTGTCGAAATTTTTTGAGAAATATGTCCCGATATAAGGGGAAACTCTACCGAAATTTTAAGAGAAAATATGTTCTTGGTGTTCTTCGTGTTCTTCACGTTCTTCGCGTTCTTCGTTTGTTCTTCGCGTTCTTGACACGTTCTTAACGTTTTTGATACGAAAATGAAATTCGATCTTTTCAGAAGCCTTAAAATAGCCTTTCTAAAAAACGAAACACGATAAAGCCTTGCGTACACGAGAGAGAACTCAATTAGGTAACGAAATCCTTCCTTTTGCTGTTGGGTTTTCATACGAATTTATTGAAATTCTTGATTTTGTGTTCTTTGCTACGAAGAACCCTAATTTTGGCTATTTTTGAAAAAGTCTGAAGAATTGCTTTGTGATTCCCACTAAAATAAGGTTTAAGCATCAAATTGATGCGTTGGCTTTGAGAGTTAGGGTTTGGGAGTTAAAATATACGAGTATATATGTTTATGAATAATATACATGTGAGTCTATACTAAGTGTTGTTGATTATGCAAGTCGAAGACTTAACGAAAAAATTACATCATGGGAATTGATGTGGTTTGAGTTAGATCCTGAAAAGGATCGTGTGTCACGTTAAGGACGACTGGGAGTAGAACTACAGGTCGGCCATGCAACCTGTAAGTTTGTCGGAAGGAACCCGTATTGGCGTTTCCCTACCTAAGTGGTACACGGTTGCCCTGTTATGATAAGTGCACACAAATTGAATGTTTTGCAACGCGTGGTACCGGGAGCCAATATATTCGGGTTGGAACGACGGAAGATGTGGTCGTGCCATGTGGAGGCACGGGTGGTTCAATAGCGGCTGGGTCACGATAATATGTATTTAAAGCCGCTAGGTTATATGATTAAATGTTAACCTGAGGTTTTAAGCAACCGAGTCCTCGAGGACGGTGTGCTCATTTGATTTTCCAAGCTGAGGGTTTGAGACCCTTTTTAATAAAAGAAAAGGAAATTGTCAGGGTAGTATTGGAGGATTGGTTGAGACGACGTGCGGCGGCATAAGCTTACCAAGATCAACACAATTTCCAATCCCGAAGTGTCCACAGCTTCGGAGTCCAAGAATGGTGGGGTTCCCCTGGACTAATCCCCGATGTAGAATATAAAGGAATAGGACTTAAATTAATGAGAAGGTATGAAATTTTTGTGATATCAAGTTTTGAAAAATTACCCAATTTGTTTGTTTTTCTCTTCTTCGTTACTTAACATTCGCTAATTTTTATCCTATGATTTATGGAAAACCCAACAGGTATCGGTGAGCCATCGCAAGGACTTTAAAAATTACATCCAGCTTACATACTAGACATCCAACCAGTCACAGTAGCTTTACTCTTTAAGGTAGTTAGTAATCTTTTATATATTTTCCTTTCAAGCTGATGTACATGTAAATGATTATAGTGGGACAGTGTATCATCTGAACTTTATTTTGTGAATAGAAAAGTGTTGAAATACTTTCTTCTGAGTATTTTTATTTGCAGTATATTTCTGAATCTTAGTTGTGATTGCTGAATAAATTATTGCTGAGTAACCAGATCCGGATATGGGAGGATCCGACGACCCGGGGAAACGGGGTCGCGACAGATTGGTATCAGAGCCAGGTTACTCCAGTAATTTATTTACTAATTATAAACTATGAGCGGTATTCAGAAAACTAAGGTTGTATTAAGATCCTTTGATCTTAATAACTGACTGCAGTACCATTCACAAGTCATTGTCTCTTATGTACATCATGCTAAGACATATAGGAACTGACCTTTGACCTTGACTCATCCCAGGATCATGGCAGACCAAGATGTGTGTAGACAATTAACGGCTATGATGGCAATGCTCCAAGACATGGGGCAAAGGCAACAGGCATTGGAGGAGAGGCTCAATGCACAGGCTGAGAGACCCAAGGCATCTAAGCCTGCGGATGCCAGGATTGAAGGTTCTGTCCATCTTTCTGAGGAAGAATCTAGTTACCATCCTTCAACTGAATCTGCTCCTACCCCGGTTGAAGGAGCAATGGAGAAGGCCCTTCTTAGACACCAAACATTACTAGATAATTACCGAAAGGGAAAAATTCCTCGATTCAAATGTGTAAAGACACCTGTCGAGGCTGAGTTATGCCTCGATGATGTTACTAGGATGTTGAGGATAATCCATGCACCAGTTGCTACCTGGGTGCACTTTGCTGATTACTCCCTAGCAGATTATACACGACGATGGTGGAGAGCAATTTCCAAGAAGTTAGCAGATCCTGTTCCATGGGATATCTTTGAAGAGAGGTTCCGAGCTCACTTCTATCCCTCTCATTGGGAAGAATTAAAGAGGAGAGAGTTGGCTTCTCTGAATCAGGGTTCTAAGACCGTACGAGATTATCATATCCACTTTACTGAGCTACTAGGGTACTCACCAGCTCTAGAAGCTTCACCACAAGAGTGTCTTACCAAATTTGTTAGCGATCTTCAAGAAGATTTACGAGAAAAGCTTGCTGGTTTTAAAGCTACAACCGTAGATGAAGCAATGGACATCGCCTCTCGTATTGAGATGGAGAGGGATGAAAACCGCCAAAGAAGAAGTTTCCACTTTAATGGTGGACCATCCAAAAGCAAGGCACATTATAATCGTAGAGATCGTCGCTATCATCCAGCCGGTTCCAATATAAGCTCACCACAGACCTTGGGTCAGGAATTATCAGGAAGAAGGGATTTCTCTAGACCTCCACTCTATCCTCGCGACTCAACTGCAGGAGCTAGCACCTCTGTGGCTGGATCTTCAGCTCAAACAGGAGCACGTGTGTGTTTTTACTGTCATCAGGAAGGCCACATCAAGAAAGATTTTCCGAAGTTGAGAGGTTCAGGGTTTAAATCAACCCCAATTAACAGTATAACATCCAACTCGAGCAATGGAGCAACACACGGAGGAAGACATGGTAGAGTTCGGGGCTCACAAGGAGCGTCTCCTGCACAACAACCACCACAAAGTGTTGCGGGCCCTAGCTTGCCTATTCCTAATGGCCAACTAAATGCAATTACCGAGGAACAAGCCTACCACTCAGGCACAGTCGTACGAGGTACCGTTACTATTTATGGCCTTTCAGTACATGCTTTATTTGATTCTTATGCGTCACATTCATTTATTACTCGACGGTTAGTACCCGCTTTGGGTAAGATACCAGTAGAAGTACAACAGTCCTATCTGATCAAGGGACCAGGAGGACAAGTATTTATAATTCGAGAAATCCTGGATAATTGTATAATACTGATAGCGGGACATCAGTTACCTGTTTCACTACTACTAATGGAAATGAAGGACTTTGATCTTATCCTAGGGATGGATTGGTTAGAAAGGTATCATGCATGTCTTGATTGTTTTCAGAAGACAGTAACGTTTCACCTTCCTAACTCGATAGAGTTCCAATTCATTGGAAAGACATCCAATGATAATATCGAATATATCTCTACATTGAAGGCACAATAGTTGTTAGAACAAGGGTGCCAAGGTTATTTAGCCTATGTAACCACTACATCAGGGTCAGACAGAATGATAGAAGAAATACCTATAGTGTGCGAGTTTCCTGATGTATTTCCAGAGGAACTACCTGGATTACCACCTGAGCGAGAGATTGAATTTGAAATCTCTCTCATACCTGATGCTCAGCCTATCTCTATCCCTCCGTATAGGATGTCACCAGCTGAGTTACGAGAGTTAAAGGTACAGTTGCAAGAACTGTTAGATAAAGGATTCATTCGTCCTATTACTTCACCATGGGGTGTGTCACAGGGGTAAATCTCAATATCGATTTCGAGACTAACCTGTGCGACGTTAGCTTCGCGCAAATAACCAGCCTTCCCCTTGCGTGTATGATGTACACCAGCACATCGATTAACCACGCCGCTAGAGTTACTCGAACACAAGCACTCAAGCACAAGGACACAAGAGCTATTGGCACAAAACCCTTTTGTATTGCAAGAGACTCACTCTGAGTGTGATATCTACAAATGAGCTCTACCCCTCCTTATATAGGAAAGCCAGGGGTATATGAAGGGACACTATTATTACATGTACAATGAATAGTCATGACTCTTCGTCTTCTACGGAGACCCTTTGTCTTCCGAGGTGACTCTTCGTGCTCATGCCTCTTCATCTCGCATCCCTTCGGCTTTTGCAACCGACGCCATGTCACCCGCTCCGTCAGCATGTCATGTCATCTGCCTCATCAGCACGCCATGTCATCACGCCACGTCATCAGTGGGCCCCACGCTCCTACGTAGGATGTTGCATCTCGAGCTCCATCAAGTGCCGCCGAACACTTGTACTGTGCCAAGGGGAACCCGCACTCCTGCTGTAAACCCCATCCTTAGCCATCCACAAGCTAAGGTGAAGTCCTCCAGAACTTCATAGTGTGGCCACCGAACCACACGGGCGTGCAATACCGATATTGCACGCTATTCCCGTACCTCGGGAGTTGGGGGTGTTACATGCCTCCCCCACCTAATCCATCAGGCGTCCGCGACTGATCCTGCGTCTTCAAGAAGTCCTCGATGAGGTCCTCGAACTGCCACAGGGTTGTATCTCGTTCCCAGCTTCCCTCCTCCTTCGGGAGTCCCTTCCACTTGACAAGGAAGAAGATCCTCCGGTTCTTCTTGCTCTGGCCCTCCACGCGCCTGTCAAGAATCTTCTCAGCAACCCGCGTGTGCTGAACCCGGACGTTAGGAGGGGCACGTTTCGATGCCCTTCTGGTGTGATCTTCGGTGTCCTCATGGTACTCCTTCAGGAAGCAGACATGGAACACGAGATGCAGCTTCAGTCTCTCTGGAAGACGTAGTTGATAGGCGAGCGGTCCCACGCGTCGTACTATCTCAAAGGGTCCATCATACCGAGGAATCAACCCTTTGTGCGTTGTCTTCTTCAGGATTTTCTTCCAAATCTGGGGAGTAAGCTTCAGCAGCACTTTCTCCCCAACCTGGAACTCGACTGGCCTACGGTTCTTGTCAGCCGCCTTCTTCATCCTGCGTTGAGCGTGAGCCAACGCGTCCTTTGCTTCCTCCCACCGATCATGCCTCTCCAATGCAAAGCGATGTGCAGCAGGACACCGTCCTTGCCTATTCTGCTTAACCACTTCGTGTGGTGTCACTAGTTGTCTACCCATCACGATCTCGAATGGACTCTGGCCTGTGGTGGAGGTCTGCTGCAGGTTGTAGCAGAATTGGGCAGTGTCCAATAAACTAACCCAATTGTGTTGATTGACCGTCACATAGTGCCTCAGGTACTCTTCCAGCAAGGCATTGATCTGCTCCGTCTGACCATCCGTCTGCGGGTGATTGCTGGTAGAGAATTTGAGATCCGATCCCAGCATCTCAAATAAGGTCGTCCAAAACCGACCTGTGAATCGTGCATCGCGATCACTCACGATGTCCAATGGTATGCCCCAGTGCTTCACCACGTTCTCTAAGAACAGCTTCGCCGTGATCTCTACCGTGTACTCCTGGGGTGCTGGTACGAAGATCGCGTATTTACAGAAGCGATCAACTTCCACCATCACCGCATTATTCCCGTCCACCTCCGAGAACCCAGTGATGAAGTACATGGAGACGCTCTCCCACGGACGTGAAGGAATAGGCAGGGGCTCCAGCAATCCTGTCGTCTTCTTCCTCTCTGTCTTGTCTTGTTGGCATACAAGACAAGTGCGTACGTAGACTTCCACATCTTCCTCCATCTTCGGCCAGAAGTAGCTTGAGGAGAGGAATGCCAGCGTGCGCTCCACTCCTGGATGACCCGCCCACTGTGCATCGTGTGCTTCCTTCAGCAACATTTTCCTCAAGCCGCCGCTCGAGGGGACATAGGGCCTCCTGCCCTTTGCATAGAGGACGCCTTCCTCTATCCAGAATCTCCGGACTTCGCCATCGTTTACGCGTTGCACCAAGCGTGAAGTGACCGGATCCTCTTGTGTCTGCTCCCGTATGCGCCCCAGCATGTCTCCAGACACGCGGGTGATTGATGCAATCACCGCAACTTTCGGCTCTTCTGCTTCGCTCTTCCTCGAGAGAGCGTCTGCTACCTGGTTGGTCCGTCCAGGCCTGTAGCGAAGCTCGAAGTCGAATTCGGCAAGAAACTCTTGCCATCGCGCCTGCTTGGGAGTTAACTTCTTCTGTGTGGCAACGCAGCTTGTTGCCACATTGTCCGTCTGCACCACGAACTTTGATCCGAGAAGATAGTGGCGCCATGTCCTCAGACAGTGGACCACTGCTGTCATTTCCTTCTCGTACACGGAGTACCTCCTCTCCGCTGGATTCAATTTGCGGCTCTCGTAAGTCACAAGGTGCCCATCTTGCACCAATACACCTCCAAGTGCATAATCAGACGCGTCGGTGTGGACTTCGAACGGCTTCTCGAAGTCTGGAAGTCGCAGAATTGGTTCTTCCACCACCGTCCTCTTCAGCTTCTGGAATGCCTCCTGGCATTCACGCGTCCATTTCCAAGGCTGATCCTTCCGAAGCAGGTCCGTCAGGGGCGCCGCCTTCTTGGAGTATCCCTTGATGAACTTCCTGTAGTAGTTCACCAATCCGATGAAGGATCGTAGCTCTGTCGCCTTTGTGGGGATTGTCCACTCTTCAATCGCATGTGTCTTCCTTGTTTCCATGCGTATCGTGCCTCCGCCCACGATATGCCCGAGGAAGGAGATGGTCTCCTGACCAAAGGCGCATTTCTCCGGCTTCAAGTATAGCCGATTCTGTCTCAGCTTCTCAAGCACCATCCGCAGATGCTTGACATGCTCCTCCAAGGTCCTGTTGTACACTACTATGTCATCCAAGTACACTACAACAAACGAGTCGATATACTCACGGAAGACATCATTCATAAGCGTACAAAACGTTGTCGGGGCATTAGTTAACCCAAACGGCATTACAAGGAACTCAAAAGACCCATAACGCGTAACACACGCCGTCTTTGGCTCGTCTCCCTCCTTGATGCGGACCTGGTAATAACCCGACCTGAGATCCATCTTTGAGAAATATTTGGCCTGTCCCAAGCGATCAAACAGGTCTTCAACATTGGGGACGGGGTACTTGTTCTTCACCGTCACCTTGTTCAGCGCGCAGTAGTCCACGCACATCCGCATGCTCCCATCCTTCTTCTTCTGGAACAGCACCGACGCTCCATATGGTGCTTTGCTTGGATGCATCAGACCGGCGTCCACCAGCTCCTTGAGTTGTTTCCGCAACTCCTCCAGATGTGCAGGGGGCATTTTATAGGGTGCAAGTGCAGGGAGCACTGTACCTGGCAGTAGCTCGATAGCGTGATCCACATCTCCCTTCGGTGGAAGCTCCTTGGGCAGCTCCTTCGGCATCACGTCCTTGAACTCGCCCAACATCTTCTTTACTGCCTTGGGGCATGGTTGTGTCTCCTCGCCATCTTCTTCGACGCGTACCGTAGCCAGATACGTCGTCTCCCCTTTCTTCAGCCCGTTGCAGACTTGCATTGCAGACATGGCTTCTTGATAACCCTAATGAAGCAGGGGCTATCTACAGTCGCGAAGAAGACGCCTCCCAGATAAGGCGTTACAGACGCCTTCGCCTTCTTCAAGAACTCAACTCCCAAAATTACTTGGAAGTCATCAAGAGGTACCACGAGAAAGCGTACCTTCCCTGCCATTCACCCAACTGAACAGTACAGTTTGCCATACCTTCGATCTTCAGCGACTCGGAGTTGGCAAGCTTTACGCGGCACTGACTCTTCTCCAAGGGAACTCCCAAGCTCCCGAACTCTTTGCCGGAGATGAAGTTATGTGTCGTTCCAGTGTCTATCATGGCCGAAAGGATCTTCTTGTGTACCACAACATCGAGGTACACCAACTTTGGATCCTCGCGCTCCACCTCTACTTTCGCCTCTTTGCCCGACTTCAGCGGACACAAGCGAACGGTGCGCAGCAACTTGAGGTTCGTCATGCGCGCCTCTTCGTCTAAGTTCTCCTCCATGGTCATGGAGTTCAGCTTCTCTCGCTTCAGACACACTCGTACCCGATGTGGCCCATCACAGATGAAGCAGCCCTTCCCCTTGGGTTGCTCGGCCTTCTTGGAGGATTCCGTACCCTCCCGTGAAGTTTCGGCCTTGTCGAACTTCTTGAACTTTCCCTTGCTCTTTTCCTTGGGTTTGCCCTTGATCTTCTCAAGGTCCTTCTTCTCGGTGGTGGGTTGGACTTTGTAGTCGACCAACGCATCCGCAGCAGCGATGGCCGTCTGGAGGTCCTTCACTCCTTGCCTCCTGAGCTCCGCCTGAGCCCAGCTTTGGAGACCCACCATAAAGTTAAAAAGTTTGTCTTCTTCAGATATACCATTGATATCCAGCAGCAGTGAGTCAGTGACGAGAACTGCTTCACGTACTCCCGTACAATTCCCGTCTGCTTCAGCCTTCGGAGCGCCTCCCTCGCTACCCAAGAAGTGTTGGTGGGCAGGAACTGCTCCTTCAGTTCCTTCACCAACTCATCCCAAGACGAGATGTCTGGTCTTCCTTCGGATGCACGGCTCCTCCACCATAGCTTTGCATGGTCAGACAGGTACATCGCCGCCAAGGATACCTTCTCCGCCTCAGGAGTCTTGACAGCCTTGAAGTACACCTCCATGTCCCACAAGAAGTTTTCCAAGTCTTTGGCACTCCGCGTACCTGAGAAGGACTTGGGCTCTGGGACCTTTGGTCTTCGAGACTCGCTGCATCCGCCCCCGTTCACTATCGCCTTCTTGACGATGGAGAGTTCTCCCAGTAGATCCTGCACCATGGACTCGAGCTCCTCCAGCTTCTCTCCAAGTGCCTTCACTACGTCGACCGAGCGTTGACTATCGCCAACGACGTCCGACACCACGCCTGCGTCGTCCTCCAAACGAGCCAAGCGTTGGGCATGGGTGCCCATTTGGGATTGAATCTCCATCACGATTCCCTCCAAGGAAGCAAGACGATCTCCGGTGTTGGGCACCATTCCTCGCTCTGATACCAGTTGTCACAGGGGTAAATCTCAATATCGATTTCGAGACTAACCTGTGCGGCGTTAGCTTCGCGCAAGCTAACCAACCTTCCTCTTGCGTGTATGATGTACACTAGCACACCGATTAACCACGCCGCTAGAGTTACTCGAACACAAGCACTCAAGCACAAGGACACAAGAGTTATTGACACAAAACCCTTTTGTATTGCAAGAGACTCACTCTGAGTGTGATATCTACAAAAGAGCTCTACCCCTCCTTATATAGGAAAGCCAGGGGTATAAGAAGGGACACTATTATTACATGTACAATGAATAGTCATGACTCTTCGTCTTCTACGGAGACCCTTTGTCTTCCGAGGTGACTCTTCGTGCTCATGCCTCTTCATCTCGCATCCCTTCGACTTTTGCAACCGACGCCATGTCACCCGCTCCGTCAGCATGTCATGTCGTCTGCCTCATCAGCACGCCATGTCATCATGCCACGTCATCAGTGGGCCCCACGCTCCTACGTAGGATGTTTCATCTCGAGCTCCATCAAGTGCCGCCGAACACTTGTACTGTGTCAAGGGAACCCGCACTCCTGCGGTAAACCCCATCCTTAGCCATCCACAAGCTAAGGTGAAGTCCTCCAGAACTTCATAGTGTGGCCACCGAACCACACGGGCATGCAATACCGATATTGCACGCTATTCCCGTACCTCGAGAGTTGGGGGCGTTACAGGATGCACCTGTCTTATTTGTCAGAAAAAAGGATGGGTCGATGCGGTTGTGCATTAACTATTGACAACTAAACAAGAGGGCAATAAAGAATAAGTATCCACTGCCGAGAATAGATGATCTCTTTGATCAGTTACAGGGTTCAACTGTATATTCCAAGATTGATTTAAGATCTGGATACCATCAGTTGAAAATTAAAGATACAGATATTCCCAAGACAGCTTTTCGAACTAGATACGGGCATTATGAATTCTTAGTCATGCCTTTTGAACTAACAAATGCCCCAGCAGCCTTCATGGATCTCATGAATAGAGTATTCAAGGAGTTCTTAGATCACTTTGTAGTAGTCTTTATTGATGATGTGATTATTTACTCCAAGGATAAGTATCTGCATGAACACCACCTCAGGCGGGCACTTGAAACTCTAAGGAAGAACAAACTGTACGCTAAATATAGCAAATGTGACTTCTGGCTATCTGAAATATCTTTCTTAGGCCATGTTATTTCTGGGGAAGGTATATCAGTTGATCCTACAAAGGTTAGTGCGGTGATGAGTTGGGAACGCCCGAAGACTGTCACATAAATACGATCTTTTCTGGGATTAGCTGAATATTATAGAAGATTCGTGAAGGACTTTTCACGAATAGCATTGCCAATGACTAGACTAACTCAGAAGGAGGTCCCATTCTTATGGTCTGATACATGTGAATCTAATTTTCAGACACTGAAAGAATGCCTAACATCTGCACCAATCCTTACTCTACACTCCGGGAGTGAAGGGTTTACAGTGTACACTGACGCATCTAAAGAAGGACTTAGGACGGTTCTTATGCAGCATGGTAAGGTAGTTGCATATGCATCACGACAGCTCAGGACACATGAGAAAAACTACCCAACACATGACCTTGAATTAGTTGCCGTAGTTTTCGCTTTAAAGATATGGAGACACTACTTGTATGGTATTACTTTTGAAATCTTCACCGATCATAAAAACTTGAAATATCTGTTTGATCAAAAGGAGCTCAATATGAGACAGAGACGGTGGCTAGAGTTGTTGAAAGAATATGATTGCACTATCTCCTACCATCCTGATAAGGGGAACGTCGTAGCAGATGCCCTTAGCAGAAGAACTTATTCATCTGGGTTAGTGAGTGCTATCCACTTCTGCGGTTTACTATCAACGTTAAATGAATGGAAACCATTTGATAGTAGTGTTAATACTATAACTATTCCTCATCGATACAAACCAGAGATCTGGGATAAAATAAAGAAAGGACAAGAGGATGATCCAGTCCTTAAAGACTTGAAACAGCAACCTGAGAAGCATGAGATAGAGGGATTCCAGATACAAGATGGGTTACTATATAACCATCACAGAGCTTGTGTACCAGACACACCTGAACTAAGGAAAGACATCTTACGAGAAGCGCATTGTTCAAGACTATCTATTCATCCAGGAATTACAAAGATGTATAAGGATCTTCATTTATACTTTTGGTGGTCGGGAATGAAGAAAGATGTTGCTGAGTTTGTGAATTCATGTTTCACTTGTCAACAGGTAAAGGCTTCACACCAAAAGCCACTGGGATTATTGCAACCCCTTCCTATACCTGAATGGAAATGGGAAAGCATTTCCATGGATTTCGTTACTGCCTTACCTCAGACGACTGGTAGTAAAGATTGTATCTGGGTTATAATAGATCGTCTGACAAAGGTAGCACACTTCATTCCGATAAACTTATCTTTCACTCCAAACCAGCTTGTTGAGTTATATATTACACATGTGATTCGCCTCCATGGTATCCCAAAGGAAGTAGTTTCCGATCGAGATTCACCATTCACCTCACACTATTGGGAGAACTTCATGAAATCCTTAGGTACACAATTATACTTGAGCTCAGCATATCATCCACAAACAGACGGTCAGTCAGAACGTACGATTCAGACACTAGAGGATATACTACGAGCATGTGCCTTAGAATGGAAGGGATCGTGGATTAAACATTTGCCTCTTTCAGAATTCACCTACAATAATAGCTACCATACAAGTATTGGCATGGCACCATTTGAAGCACTATATGGACGAAGGTGTACTACTCCTTTGTGTTGGGAAGAGGTCGGAATAAAGAACCTTTATGATTCAGATAGACTTCAAGAGACACGGGAAGCTGTAGAGCTTGCTATAAAAAGATATTAACTGCCCAGAGTCGCCAGAAAAGTTATAGTGATACCAGGCGAAGAGACCTTGAATTTGAGGTAGGTGATTTTGAATTTCTCAAAGTATCACCTATGAAGGGTGTTCAGAGGTTTGGCTTGCGTGGGAAGTTAGCACCCAGATTCGTGGGTCCCTTTGAAATTATTCAACGGATTGGAAAAGTTGCCTATAGACTTGCGCTTCCTCCACGTCTTTCGGCAATACATGATGCATTTCATGTATCAAATCTGAGAAAGTATATTAGGGATCCAGAGCATAAGATAAGTTATGATGATTTACATGTTGAGCCAGACTTGACATACCAAGAGATACCTGTGTAAATACTTGAAAGGGATATCAAGAAGTTGAGAAACAAAGAAGTGCCTCTTGTTAAAATATTATGGCGGAACCAAGAGTTTGAAGAAGCCACATAGGAACCAGAGGCAGAAATGAGAGAGAAATACCCCTACTTATTTGAGTAATAACACTGTGTATTGTATATCTTCTTTATAAATGAAATGACGTTCATTCTCTTTAAGGTTGTTATGGTTTCATACCTCTTTAAGGTTGTTATGCTTGCATTTCTAGTCTCGAGGACGAGACTTCCTTTAAGGTTGTTATAATTGTAAAGCCTTGAATTTGGCATATCTCGGATCCTATATAATAAGATCCGGCTCGTTAAGAGAAAACCAACGAAATTTGTTTCGTGCGAATCGGACTTCGTTTCGAATTGTTATGATTTTCGGAAGAAAGAGAAGTAAGAAAGGCTAAGATGTCATTAACCCATAATGACTGTCATTAAGACTAATTAAAATGATTAAAGAAACTAAATACGGATTGAAAACCGCTAATGATCATTAGTAAACACTAATCAATAGTTAACAAAAGATAAGCGTAAGCCGCGAAAGATAAACTACGATTAGTGAAAGTTAATAACGATTAGTGTTAATTAAGCATCATTAGCGAATCTAGAATCCACTGGAATGTTATAACTTAAACCCCAAGTTTGGGATAGGTTTTGGCCAAAACCATGGCCAAAACCATGGGCTGCTAAACCATGGTTAAGGCCTAAACCATGGTTTTCTAACCATGGTTAGTGGTTTTCCGGGGCCTACCCCCCACCCATTCATTCTCTACGACTTCCACTACCACCACCACCCCAAGGGCTAGGGTCGAGAGGTCGGGAGGAGGAGTGGGAGGCGAGTGAGGAGCGCTAGCGAAGCGCTACCGGGAGAACGAGAAGGAGAAAGGTACGATCCTCTCTTAGTTTGCTTCGTAACCTAGGCTTTCAATTCATCCTCTTGTTCTTCCAAGTTTTGTTCTTGATTCATCTTTCTTTCCGATTTGTTTTCCTGTTGTGGATAGAGGAGAAATCTGTATAACACCCTACTTAGGTGCGGGCGGCTATG
This sequence comes from Ottelia alismoides, assembly GCA_037367405.1. NCBI lineage: Eukaryota > Viridiplantae > Streptophyta > Magnoliopsida > Alismatales > Hydrocharitaceae > Ottelia > Ottelia alismoides. Next base: position 172,053 of record JAZKJV010001028.1, on the reverse strand, counting down.
CACGTCAGTGACCCTGTGATTCGTCACACGTTCACTCATCTAAGACGCGTGGTGTCTACCGATTCTCCATCGTTTATGTTTCTATTCTTTCTATTATGCTTTTGATGGAGAAATCTGTGTAATACCCTACTTAGGTGCGGGCAGCTATGCACGTCAGTGACCATGTGATTCGTCACATGTTCACTCACCTAAGACGTGTGGTGTCTACCGATTCTTCATCTCTTGTTATTTGAGTATATTCTTGCAGTTTTGCTGTTGTTTTCCTCACGATTGATTTTATAGAGGAAACTCTGTTGAAATTTTTCGAGATATATGTCCCGATATAAGGGGAAACTCTGCCAAAATTTTCCGAGAAATATGTCCCGATATAATGGGGAACTCTGCCGAAATTTTCCGAGAAATATGTCCCGATATAAGGGGAAACTCTGCCGAAATTTTAAGAGAAAATATGTTCTTGGTGTTCTTCGTGTTCTTCACGTTCTTCGCGTTCTTGACACGTTCTTAACGTTTTTGATACGAAAATGAAATTCGATCTTCTCAGGAGCCTTAAAATAGCCTTTCTAAAAAACGAAACACGATAAAGCCTTGCATACACGAGAGAGAGCTCATTAGGTAACGAAATCCTTCCTTTTGCTATTGGGTTTTCATACGAATTTATTGAAATTCTTGATTTTGTGTTCTTTGTTACGAAGAACCCTAATTTTGGCTATTTTTGAAAAAGTCTGAAGAATTGCTTTGTGATTCCCACTAAAATAAAGTTTAAGCATCAAATTGATGTGTTGGCTTTGAGAGTTAGGGTTTGGGAGTTAAAATAAGCATAAATACGAGTATATATGTTTATGAATAATATACATGTGAGTCTATAGTATACTAAGTGTTGTTGATTATGCAAGTCGAAGACTTAACGAAAGAATTACATCATGAGAATTGATGTGGTTTGAGTTAGATCCTGAAAAGGATCGTGTGTCACGTTAAGGACGACTGGGAGTAGAACTACAGGTCGTTATGATAAGTGCACACAAATTGAATGTTTTGCAATGCGTGGTACCGGGAGCCAATATATTCCGGTTGGAACGACGGAAGATGTGGTCGTGCCATAAGGAGGCACGGGTGGTTCAATAGTGGTTGGGTCACGATAATATGTATTTAAAGCCGCTAGGTTATATGATTAAATGTTAGCCTGAGGTTTTAAGCAACCGAGTACTCGAGGACAGTGTGCTCATTTGATTTTCCAGGCTGAGAGTTGAGACCCTGTTTAATAAAAGAAAAGGAAATTGTCGGGGTAGTATTGGAGGATAAGTTGAGGCGACGTGCGGCGGCATAAGCTTACCAAGATCAACAGAATCTCCAATCCCGAAGTGTCCACAGCTTTGGAGTCCAAGAATGGTGGGGTTCCCCTGGACTAATCCCCGATGTGGAAGAGAAAGGAATAGGACTTAAATTAATGAGAAGGAATGAAATTTTTGTGATATCAAGTTTTGAAAAATTACCCAATTTGTTTGCTTTTCTCTTCTTCGTTACTTAGCATTCGCTGATTTTTATCCTATGATTTATGGAAAACCCAACAGGTATCGGTGACCCATCGCAAGGACTTTAAAAATTACATCCAGCTTACATACTAGACATCCAGCCAGCCACAGTAGCTTTACTCTTTAAGGTAGTTAGTAATCTTTTGTATATTTTCCTTTCAAGCTGATGTACATGTAAATGATTATAGTGGGACGGTGTATCATCTGAACTTTACTTTGTGAATAGAAAAGTGTTGAAATACTTTCTTCTGAGTATTTTTATTTGCAATCTATTTCTGAATGTTAGTTGTGATTGCTGAATAAATTATTGCTGAGTAACCAGATCCGGATATGGGAGGATCCGACGACCCGGGGAAACGGGGTCGCGACAACATCTCCCGGGTAGGCATGAGGAGCACAACTCTGTATCAGCAATGTTTGGGTCACATCAAGTAAGTGACGGCGTTTACGCTTGGAAACACCGTTCTGCTGCGATGTATAGGCACATGAGGTCTGGTGAACAATATATTTGACATTATCAGAACGAATATATTTGACATTGGCAGAAAGATATTCCTTATCTCATTAATGAAAGGTTTGATAATAAATCCAACCTTAGACTTATTCTTCAATAAAAAGACTCGGGAAAGTCTAGAAAAATCATCGACAGCAACTAGATAAAAAAGGTGTCCTTGTTGATTAGGAACACGACGCGGATCTCATATATATGAATGAAGGAGCTCAAATAACTGAGAACTGCTTCGACTCTGACATGAAGGAAATGAGGAACGGTGATGCTTCCCTAGCTGGCATGCCTCATACTGGAAGGAGGATCTCGTGGAAATCTAAGGGAGAACATGACATAGCTTCTGCAGAGGAAGGTGGCAAAAACGAAGGTGCCACAGTTATGGTGAGACCGGTCCAATAGGTATAGTAGAAACGCCAACATAAGGAAGTTGGACCAGTCTGTAGAGTCCTCACATCTCACGACCACATCCAATTACCCTGCCCTTGAGTATGTCCTGAAACACAAGAGATTAAGGGTCAAAAATGGCATGACAATGCATGTCCTTAATAATTTGACTAATGGAAAGCAAATTCATCTGAAAGTCAGGAGCATATAAGACATTTTGAAGATGCAGGGACGGCGTCAAATGCACCTCCCTTATCTTGTAATGGGCAAACGGTCACCATTGGCAATGACAGCCCATCTACCAGGTGATATGGTCCTATGGGACCTCAGCTATGCTCTATCTCCACAAAGATGGCCGGAAGCACTAAAGTCCATAATCCACTCTGTTATATCTACACCATTACTACAAGTGAAAGCATAAGCGATACTTGAGGAGCTCGAAGAGGCTGTGGTTGCAGCAACGGTATATGTAGTGGTGGTTCCTACAACAAGAGTCATGATCTCTCGAATATGAGAAACGATATCATTCAGGCGAGGATCAGCCTGGGAAGAAAGAGTATCTGAAGGCTCAATCTACTCTGTCACACGACAGAGACAAGATATCCATGCTTCTGATAGCATGCATCCTCTGCATGTCCCAATCGATGGCAAAAGGTGCAAGGGCTATGCGGATGTCTATCGCCTCTGCCATGAGGGGTATGTCCTCTAGATTGGGTCGTCACTCCTCGGCCACAAGAAATTTCCATAGAAGACGAGGGCTGAGGAGTGACCATAGGAGGCATGATAATCCGGTTGAGACGACAATAGGCCTCCTCCATGGAAGGTATGGTGGCGCCAGTGAGAAGCTGAGTACGTATTGCATCATACTATGTATCAAGACCGGCCATGAAAACTCCAACCATCGTGGACTTCCTATATATCTTCTGTTGCTCAAGAGATGCAGTCATGGTATTAAAAAACGTGCCTCGAGGCGTACGCCTTGAGGCGTGCGCCTCGACCCTGTCCAGTGAGGCGTGCGCCTCAAGTGGCTGAGGCGTAGCCTCGAGGCGGTCGAGGCGTTTTTCGAGGCGTTTTTATTTTTTTTTGAATATTTTTTTATGATTTTAATAGTTTACATGGTGGTTTGAGAAGCTTATAGATATATACTAGTTTAGAATAATGATTATACAAGTTAAATGACTAAATCTGATGTTTCTTTCGTACTCATAACTCCATATTTACTATTAATTATGTGTAACTATTTCAGCAAACTGCTTCATATTTACTATTAATTATGTCTAATATTAATTTATGCAAGATGAATGCTTAAATTTGACCTCTTTCATGTTCTTATGCTTATCTTTCATATTCATATTTACCATTAACATAAACCAAATTATTTCAGTGAACTCTTACTATTACATCCTTAAACATATAAAAAGTGTATAGAAATTCGAATACTCATATAAGAAAAAAAATTAGGACGGGGATGCTGCCCCCTGGACCCCCGCAAGACCGCCGTACTGGTAGGGTATGGTGGCACGGGGAGGACATCAGACCGTTCTTCATCTGGGTATAGTAGAACATATAGTTAGGATTCAAATCATATGATTCATATCAACACCTTGGATATTTATAATGACAACTATAGCCAATCCATTTTAGATAAAATTTTTAGTGGAAGTCATAGCCAATGATTTCCTTTTTGATTGGGTAGAAATTTAGTAGAAAGATTTATGGCATTGAGTCATTGACATATCATTGTTTCATGTTCTTATCTTCATAATATCATCATATATTACATTGTTATATACTACATGTTTGTCAGATTATATTATTTCACCAATAAATATATTTATTATATATTTATGATTATTTTTCGATACAAACTGAGGCTTACGCCTCGACAGCCTCGAGGATACTCCTCGCCTCGCTTCCAGAGAAAATGCCTTGTTCCGCTTTTTTTTCGAACCTTGGATGCAGTAATAGGCATATAGCTATGAAGCTTCTTAAACATGCCACGGAGTGAACTGCAGTACACGTACAGAGGATGACCATTCTGCTTGGCCTTGTAGATATCAAACTGTAGCTGAAAAATCTTGGCCTCATTCTTCGTTTGAGCATAGATGGAAGCCAAAGTATCCCACATCGCCTTGGCAGCGGGCTGGTTCAGAATATCATTGGCTATCTCTGTCAGGGTCCCACATAGCCCAACATGCGCATACGCGTCATCTTACTTCCAAGAAGCATTTGCCTCAGTCTTATCCGGTGGCTCTGGATCTGTCAAGATGTGCTCCTTGTTGTTGCACTGCCTGAGGGTGAGAAACTACATGGACCATAATTTATAGTTGGTCCCATCCATTTTAGTGATGAGAGCCGGGCCCTTAAAGACTTCATATGAGAAAATTTCATTCTTGTTCTCTGACATGATTGTAAAATGGCCAAATAACAAAACTCAATTGAGGAGTAGACCGATATAAACGAGTCTACATGATCAAATGGAGGACCGATTGTATGTGTAGACTTTATACAACCAACCTCATCAATCGTCGTTGCTTGCTAGGACCGGAAAACGAGACTTATAGGTCAGAAATCACGTTTTCCGATCAAAATCAGATCGGTTCAGACCGTAGAACGATTTCCAGAGTTGCACGGAAACCCGCGGGAGGACCGAGGGCGGCCTGGGCAGCTGAGTCGATGGTCAGGGAGGCCTGGCCGGCCAAGGCGGTGGCTTAGAGTGATAGGAGCAGTGGCCTGGAGGCCTGGGCGGCGGTCTAGGCAGGCCGAACGACGATCTGGGCTGGCCCAGGTGGCAGCCGGACAGAAGGGTGGCAGCCTGGGGTGGCGAGCGATGACGGCCGAGGGAGGAGGCGGGTAGGGTTAGGGTTAGGTGGGGTACGAGAACTCCGATCTAGGACCGTTGCTCCAATACCATGTAGAGAAAAAAGACCTGATTGAATTATAATAGACCCTTCGATTCTCTTATATAGGAGAGGAACCAATTGGACAAATTACATGTGGACAAAATAAATAGATAATAGGAAAATAATAAGAAAGACAAGAAATATCTCAACACTCATCATATCTATATATAAAGAAGTAAAGCAACAAAGAAGCAATGATAAATGCCAATACATGCCCTTCCTTTACACAACATTTCCTTGGCAATCCTAGGAACAAGAGTAGACAATTCCCTTCCTTTACACAACATTTCCTTGGCAATCCTAGGAACAAGAGTAGACAGGATTCAAGACTTGGCAAGCACATTACCATACTTCAAAAACAAATACTTTTCCTTCACCCTAGATACTTCCCCCTTCAGAATATGCTTCTTATCGCATGTATCGACAAAGTCAAAGAATGTTAAGCACCGACATGTCATAGTTCAATTAATCAAGCTTGACAATTAACACATAAAATGAGGTTTTCATCTCTCCAAGGGTGGTATGAGGTTTATCCCCCAAATCCAATCTGTCGAATGTTATTGAGCCAACGGAGTGCATAGACAATCATAAGAAAATAGCAAGTTCGGAATTTCTTAGCACACTGATGAAATAAAAGAAACATGTGATGTATAATTGCGCATAAAAGCTTATATAATTCCGCGTAAGAGCTAAGTAGGCTCGAGTTGACCTCAGAATACCACATACATGATGGGGATTTGATCATTGTGTGCACAGTCATTGCCAGGAAGGAGAAGATGAGGATTAGCCGAGGGAGAAGGATGATATCATTGAAGAGCAATGATGAGCTCCACACAAAGAGGCGTGGGCCAAAAGATAACACTATTTAAGAGTGATGAAGTCCTAAGAGGGCATGCGAGTGGAAAAGCCATAAGGAGGCTTGCAAAAAGCAAAGTTAAAAGTCTGAGAATTCCCAAGAGGTGTGGCAATGATTTGGAAAAATCAATAGCAATGTCGAGGACCAACGACAATGGCGCATGACACCTAAGGTATCGTAGCATCAACAACAATGGGAGGCACACGGCTGCATAAGGAGAGGCTCGAGGGTGTGGATCTTTGGAGATGTGATGCTTATTTGTGGGATACCAAATCACCGGTTTAGGACTTGAATAGGGAGAGGGATGAAATATAATATAGTGATCCAAAAAAATAAAGAACATAACAGAAAAAAGAAATAATAGAAAATAAACACCCAGCACTGTATTATTTCAGCAATAACAAGGAAGAAATGTTATTTCAGAAAGAACAAGCAAGAAATGTCTTGTAAGATTTTATAAAATCAGACAGCCAGAATATATATGCATTGGACAAAGAGAAATTCCAGCAGGAAGTATTTGACTGAGATGCACAGTTCTTCTAAATATATGATAAGTCCAGAAATTACAAAGCCCATTGGCAATAATACTCCACAAAAAACCCCTTCATATCATGTAACACTAGTCCACAGTATTGCTTAACCTTAAGATTCCACAAGCAGATGATACAGAAGAAAAGATGTCTACTTTTCACTCTAAAACATATCATCAGTTAAGCCAGGCATTAAGAACAATGCATCTCCTAAAACTTTGTAGATGTTTTAGTACCATGAAGTCGAGGCAGTAGCTCTTATAGCAGATTTTGATTAAAAAACAGTGGATTTTCATATTCATATAATAGATGTCATGCAGACAAGGGACTTAACAGTTAGAGATATCATTTTATCTATCTAATAGCTGGCAACTGCATAAGAATCTAGCAGATTCGCCTCAAATGTAATAACTTGGTCCAGGAAGATCTAATTTCCAGAATATAATTTATGGATCAAATGTGAACCATGTTTAGGTGCATGAATCTCTGTTATATAAACATCTCTTAGGAAAAAATATACAAATGTATATTTAGCTAATGAAGTAATAGACTCCACTTACATGACTGGCAAGAATGTACCAAAGCAGATAATATGCTGCACCAAGCCAAGCAGTCTCAGCGAATGCACCAGAGGACCTTTTCCACTCCGAACTCAAGGGGTAAATTCGAACAAATCTAGGAATATACTGGATCAATATGACAATAAGTAGTGCAGTTTTGGTAGTAGGTACGACAGCAGCCTTTGAGCGGTGAAGATAATTCCAGACAATGATCTGCATATGTTTAAAACATCAGGAAAAAAAAGTCTAATACGTCTAGAATAGCCTATTATATGGTAATGGCCAACGAGTTCTTTTGCCCATCAAACGAGTAATAATTAATAATAATTATAAAAGTCGTTTAAAATATATATTGAATGCATGCAGAGATGTTTTCACCACCCAAATGGACATCAAAGCACAAGTTGTGCAACTCAGAGCCAGACGCATCAGGAAAATGCACAAGAGCTCCAGTTATACCATAGTTTGCATGGCCAGATCTTATAATAATCCCCTCTCAGGAAATGCCAGTAGAGAGCCTTAAAATTAACCTTGTACAGACAGGCGGTGATCAATAATTGATGAATAATATAAGTCAAGTGCTTCAATTTCCATGGTCTAGTAAGTAGCGAACACCAACCATCAAGACAATCTGTTCATATTTTCCAAAGGAAAAAAGCCTACCCATTCAAACGAAGATCAACACATACTATGAACATCTAGAGATTTTACCATTCAATTCTCCACCATGCATAAATTCCAGTGCAAAAAAAAGCCATTCACGAGATCTTACATCTGAAAGCACAATTTGACGGATGAACAACAATAATAACCAAGCCCTTTTCTACTTTAAGTGGGTTAGCTACATAGATTCATTGCCCCTAATCTAATTTGGAGCATATCCAGCTTAGATTCAAAAATGCCATATGTTAATAGTTTTCTTTAAACCATTGTCTGGTCTTTCCTGCCCTACCTTTGCAAAGCTCTTCTTCAAACTTCACGCACCCTCGAACCAGGAACTTTTGATAGCCTTCTTTGCACACATGTTCTGATGTTCATACCAACTTAAAGGACTTTTCATCCTTTTATATTCTATTAGTATCATGTTAGCCTTTTGGTTAATAAACTGTGTGAATTCCATCTTTCTACGTGAGACCGCGCTAATATCATTGCGTCTTCATCTTAAATACAGGCATTCTGTGCACGTCTATAGCCTTAAAGGATGCAAGTCTTTTTCTAGTTCCATCATATATATCTTTTACATTTCTTACAACAGACAAGGCCTAAAATCTCTCCATTTTATCCACACTTCATTATTTTGTTGAAAAGCTGGTAAGAAGCTATAAACCCTCCTCTCTGACCCTCTTTAAAGATGGTCCAAAATGTTTCCTAGGAATCTGTCCCCATTAACCCCGCGTTAAATTTGAGTAACATTTGCTATAATTCCTATATCCTATTGAAAAACATGAACCCAAGTACTTAGAAAGAGTCTTTTGATATGCAATGTATTACGACTTTCATGTGTGGCACATCTATAATCTCCTTGTAGGGCTCCATCTTGGGTCGACTTAGTAAGAAATTTTTAAACTTCATATTCCCCATCAACTGCTCAAGCTTTTTATGTCGTCATCCCTTATTCTGTCCACTGCAACAATATCCCATGTAAATACCATTTATCAAGGCACCTCGCCGAGTAAGGCGCACAATTGTTGGAGGATCGAATATACAGAAAATCATCTTTTTGCAAATTAAGATCTTCCGAGTTATTACGAGAATAAATAGCTAACAAAGACATACATATATCACACATATTGCTTATATATACCCCTTATATCGCACATAACGGTCATATCGATCATATCGGCCAAATCGATGTTAATGTCGATTCTTGCCTGATACATACTGGAAATTAATATCATCCAATCCAAGATATTAAAACAACAACAGCTTACAAATGCACAATTATATCACACACATCTCTCATCTATGCACCTTATATCACACTATATCGGTCATATCAGACATATTGTTGAGGTGACTGATAGATACTGGAAATGGAAATCAAAATAACTAAGTTAACAAAACTTCGAAGATGTCTTTTGTTCATAAAAATAAACGAGCATTTTTTATTCTAAAATGTAGATAATGATTAATTAACTAATGTTTTGTTCATAGAAATAACCGTCACAGAAAAAGTTCGAATGAATTACAAAATTAATTACATACTTACAATAAAGATGCACCTATTTACGAAGATAACTGACAAACGAATGAAAGGAACAAGCTATGTCAAATATATAGAAGCTGTAGAGTTTTTTCATCTCCATTGCTTAAACCCAAAAGGGAGGAAGCTCCCCAAGTTGAATAATCGATGTATGTACCCTCCTATCGCACCATACCTTGTATTCATGAATTTCAATCAAAATGGGTCGATATGTCGAAATATCACCTAAATTTCGGTCGAAATCCAGGAAATTTTGTACTGAAATCCATGAATTTCAACCAAAATGGGTCAAAATGGGTCGATATGTCGAAATATCACCGAAATTTCGATCGAAATCCGGGAAATCGACATATAAGAGTTTTGATACCCATGACCTCTCGAAACCGAAATTTCAGCAAAATTTCACCAAAATTTCACGAAATTTAAGCCGGTGTTCCCCTCACAACATTCCTTCTCTATCTATCATCATTTTTCCTTTGCATGTCTTCATGTACTCTTTCCAAACTCCCACACGATAGGCATGTTTCCCCATTCCTTTCCCAACCATTGACCATGTCATTAACTTCCTCTTTTTCCATTCTCATCATTTATACATGAAATTAATAAATATTTTATTTTCATAAATAAAAGTGGGAAAATTACTACTTAGCACATATCTACTTATATACAGCCTGCTAATGTTTTTAGGAAGGCACTCACTAAGTTCCAACTTGGGGGTGTAAATTTATATCATGACTTCTTTTATGTTCTTACTTGTGTGACAAGTATTGCTTTATGATTTTCTTATTAACCCTTGGGCACTTTTCATACTATAAAAGAGTTCCTAGGGTCTAGTGCAATGTCATCTCATTTCATTGATTCTCGATTATGATATACACACAGATACGTGAGAATACATATAACATGGACACACATTCTTAATATCTAAATGAACATCTAACATATTAAGAGGAATATATATATATATATGCAGTATGAAATGTTTGATCTTTTTACAAAAGAATTAAAGGAAACTTAATTATGCAAAGAAACTTTGAGACCTTGCTATGTAATATATAAAATTTTAGGGATTTTCGTATTAATGTTCCATGCAGAGAGTCATATATAAGAATAGAACAATATTTATATGACCATTTTAGTAAGAAAAACTCATTATAAAAACATATGGGTATAGCCCCTATAAAACATTTATATTTATGCTTGTGTCATTAATATTAGGGATGTAAAAGGGTATGGATATATTCATATACGCTTTATCGAGATTTTGTCATTGTATCCATATTAAAATAGATATGAATCACTTTCATAATCATAAAAAATGTCATTCGAATTTGTATATCTATTTTAATGTATAAAATAAAGTTAATTTAATTATAACTCGATGTAACAAAATTATATATTTTTTCTCATGTGCAAAAAAAAACAATCAATCTCATGATTGGTACACTCGTGAAAAACGAGATGGGAAGCAATGTAGGTTGTCAACCAATTCTCACCATATATAGACATACAGTAGGAGTAAAGATGCCTAATTCTTGGAGAAAAGATGCAAGCTACATAACGTCACATGCTATTTGGGTCATAGGTTTATACCCTACTTCTACACTTAAGATCTAGCAACAACATTTAGCTTCTTAGATCATGAAGTAACAAGTTTTCCCCCAATGAAGAGCACAAATCCAGTTGTAGAGCGATGATCATCAAAGCAGCATGCATAGTCACCATCAAAATAAGCACAAATATAATCGAGGTCAGTTCACCCATAGAAGAGTAATTTTTAAGAGAGCCTTTTAAATAGTGAAGTATAAAAAGCACATCATTCCAATGTCTAAATCTTGGCTAACCCATGGACTGACAAGACATGTTCACCACATATGAAATATATTTTTTTTGAAGTCAAAAATAAGGGGATACACTTAAAGGTGTTCGCCCCAAATTTTATTTAAAGGAAGAAAAAACGGGGAAGGACAGAGGGGAGCAGAAACAGAGACAAACAACTACAGATCCCACTCATCTACCAGCCTCGCGGCGTGTATCCCCACATTTTCCTTGTAAAATCTTTGCCCAAAGAAGAGGATCGCATTTCTGCCAAGCCACATGGCCCATAGAATGGCAATGGGTCTAAGAAGCTCGCGTTGTGCTCTGCACCTGTTGGCAACCAAGGAGCCGCAAAAGGAGGCCAAGTCCATCGTGCATAACCAAACCATATTTGCCCCATCCCAAATCAGAACCGTTTTAGGGCATTTGAAGAACAGGTGTTCATGGGACTCAATCGCCTCCTCGCACAAGAGGCATCTATCAGAGACGGAGCCCAGAAGCCTAGTACAGCGGTCTCTCGTCATTAATCTTTGCCTTTTGAACACCCATAGGAAAAGCCAATACGCTCAGGGAGGCCCAGACTCCAAAAGAAGGCGCAATCCCGAACCAAAACCTCCGAACGCGACGGGCGGGGGGGAGGGGGGGTCTCAAATCGCCTCAAAAGCCTTTCTAACCGAGAACGTGCCCTTATGCCATCCCCAATGGTCCCTTCCCAAATGGTCCCTTCCCACAGATAGTCGTCCCATCTCTTTGATAGAATCCAGCAGCGAAAGAAAATCCCCGAGCCTCTGGTCTGAGAAGTTAGAGGAGAATGTGGGGAACCAGTTACCATCCGACCAGCAAGACGCAACCAAAGCATTCTTATCAGCCGCCAGAGCATAGAGGTGAGGGAACCGCGTGCATAATGCCCCCCCCCCGGTCCAATCATTAGTCCAGAAGGTGAAGGATTCGCCATTGCCAAGCATCGGCCTAAACAGAGAGAGATGCCAGGTGAAGACCTCCAACACCCCCTTCCAGAACGGCATGGGAGACCCCACACAAGCATCAGGGCTCAGCGGCGCACCACCGACACTGTAGATTTTGCGTAGAACGTTGCAGCAGAAATCCTCCCCAGGGCCCCACATTCTGCTCGTCCATTTTAAAAACAAAGTCTCGTTCATTTGATCCAGCCTCCTAACCCCCAAGCCCCCCGCCTTCTTAGGGAGCGTGATGATTTCCCACTCAACAAGGTGAATCACCCCCCCCTCGATTCACCCCCATGTTTGCCCCACAAGAACCTACGCATTAATTTCTCAAGGTGGCTACGGATCCCCTTCAGCAAGCGACGATTGGACAAGAAGAAAACAGGGATGGAGGAAAGAACCGCTTTCAAGAGGACTAAACCCCCCCCCCTTTGGAGAGAATGGCCGACTTCCAGCCCGCGACTCTCGCCTCTATCTTCTCAACCACCTGAAGCCAATCCCGCAACTTCGTTCTACCCACCGTCAAAGGCATCCCAATGTGTCGATCGGAAGGGAGCTGCACTCTAATCCTAAAGCTTGCCCACAAGAATGAGCCTCTTCCTCAGATAAGCCGAACGGGATGACCTTTGACTTATCGGCATTCTTGAAGAGACTGGATAGCTCACTGAAAAGATCCAGTGCCACAGACATGCCAGAAACCTCCACAGCGCCCCCCTCAATGAAGAAGATAGTATCGTCAGCGTATTGCAATTGCGGGATCATCGAGCCATCCCTCGAGTACCCAGTCGAGAACCCGCAATCAATCACACAGTGTATAACATGCGCCAGGATGTCTGCGGCAATGACGAAGAGCAGTGGAGCAAGGGGACAACCTTGGCGTACGCCCCTACACGGCTGGAAGAAGCCCCCTCCGGGCGGTCATTCACTATGACAGAAAAAGAAGGCCTCTTAACACATCATTTCATCCAAGAAATACACAAATCTGGGAATCCTCTCCTCCGCAAGATCGACCAAAGGAACTTCCAATCTAAGCAATCATATGCTTTTGCAAAATCCACTTTCCATAGAGCACCTTGCTTGTCTCTTCTCTTCCAGTTCGCAACGATTTCCGATGCAAGAATAAGACAGTCCGAGATTTGCCTACCCTGTATAAAAGCTGACTGGAGCGGGGATATAATAGTCTCAAGAACTTGGCTGAGCCGCACAGCGAGCACCTTCGCCACAATCAGATATAGGGCGTTGGAGAGAGCAATGGGGCGGAAGTCTTCAATGCGTTCTGCCATCGTGAATCTCGAAAGGAGAAAGAGCAGCGACTTATTTATCCTCTCGAAACCGGCATTGCCCTCACAAAACTCCAAGATGACATCCAAAACCTCGTTGCCGACGAGGTCCCAAAAATGTCTGTAGAATGCAACCGGGAAACCATCAGGGCCCGGAGCCCCATCCTCATTCAAGCTCGATACCGCACACTTCACCTCCTCCAAGGAGACACCCTGCATCAACTCAGCACACATAGAAGGCGGCAAAGAAGGAGCCCCAAGCCCCGTCCACCTCCATAGCCTAGGTATAGTTCTCGCCGAGAAACCCCTAAAGTGCTCGACAATCGCCTTCCCCATATCTTTGTTACCAACAACGCGCTCACCATTCATCGAGATCGACCTCAAAGCATTTGATCGACGCCTCTCGTTGGCAATGCGATGGAAAAACATTGTGTTAGCGTCCCCCTCCCTTAGCCAAGTACTTCTTGACCTTTGCCTCCATTCAGTGACGCGCTTAAGGTCCTCAGTCGCGATTATTTTTTGAGCAAGCGAGCGAGTGGCCAGTTCATCCCCCAATAGTTCCCTAAGATCCTCCTGTGCATCAAATCTACTAACCACCTTCTCAGCTTCCAGCCTGGTAGCACATCTAGCAGCCCTAGAGTCCCTCTTGAAAGAACTCAACCTCTTGCGCAATGACCCAAGCTTCTGCACAAACTTAGACGCAGCCGATCCATATACCTCCATGTTTGACCAGTACGAAACCACCATCTCTCTGAAGTTATCCTCCAGCAACCAGCACTTCTCAAATATATGGGTGTGCCATGGAAGATATAATAGCTTTCCAACCAAGCTCCTATTCAGACAAGTGTCATCAAACATTAAATCAAGTTTTATATATGAGCCTCCCTCGCTGTTGAGCCTCCTATCCGACCACCCCGCATCGCACTCACGCTTGGGACCATGTCTCCTCCATCACAACGTCACCTAAATCCCCATTGCTTGGATTAACTACGGTTAATTTAAAAAAAATAATTAACCCAAATTAAGATGATTGTGACTCATCTCTCCCACCTTCAACCCTATTAATTCACTACCGATATTCCCAAGGACTTTAGTTCCGATTTTATAATGCATTGGTTTTGGTTTCATATCATAGAATTAGTTGAATGTTAAGAGTTTGTTTTCCAACATTTACATGCTAACTTGATTTGCTTTGGTTACCGTAGAATTGTGTTGCATTATCTAATGAGATTTTTCAGTAATCAAGATTTCTACAATAGCCATTATTACATCTTTGTTATACATGCATGTTTAATTTTTGAGTGATCATAATCATCATTTCTTTTCTTCTTGATAGAACAACACTCAATTTCAATACAAGTTTGTAGATGAGTGATTATAATCATCATTTCTTTTCTTCTTAATTGAACAACACTTAATTATAATAAAAGTTTGCAGATGATTGATTCAATTGGATTTTATTGGAGATACTCATGCTAATGTGATATCGAGTTTGGTGTCCATTGTTATCCGATACAAAGCGAGCCATGCTTGTATTTATTGGATCAAGATAAAAGTTGATTGCATTATTGAATTGTGCATTGTTTTTAGCATCCAATCTAACATGTCAGATTCAAGTTGTTATGATTTATTCCGATTGCTCATTTTATTTCGTTATTAATGTAATATTGAAAATGTCTAAATCAAAGTAAATATATAAGAATATATGTATAAAAACGAGTTGTATATTTAAAATACTTAAAAAATACAAACCAACGAAAGCCCGACTATATTTGATTAGTCGCCCAACTACCGATTAATCCTTGATCGGTAACTCGGTCGACCTCTTACTGACTACCGGCTTCTACAACCTTGTCAAAGGATATTATTAAGGAAATCTCACTATTTGTTCCACCTTTGATAAACCCAGAGCGGAGGCAGAAACTCCAAATAGATGCCAAACAATTTTTTTTAGAATTACTTGTCTCGAAGAATGCGACATCAGCAGATACATAACAATCACAAGCAACATGATCGTAGCATCTGTAATCCTTTAAGGAGTGAGAGTAGCCAAGAAAAACACACTTAACTGAGCGACATAATAGTTTATTGGGTGTATGAAATATATGAACAAATGTGATATACGCGAAAACATAAAAAAGGCATGGAAAAGTAGTCCCAATAGGGTGAATGAGAGTAAGAGATGCCACCATTGAGTATTGATAAAAGAAACTGATTAATGGAGTCACTAGCGATAATAATAGCATTCCTCCCAGAAGGTTTTGGGGACCTTCGAAAAGAAAAACAATTTTCTGACAATATCAAATATGTGGAAAATTTCCGTTCAGTCATGCCATTTTACTAGTCATGCTATTTTACTGAGAAGTATAAGCACGAGATGATTGATATAGTCCTAATAAATGCAAGGAAAGAGGAGACATCATGCTACATAAACTCAAGTGCATAGTGAGCACGACAAATATTTAAAGCACAAGAAAAAGGTTTTTATTTCATTGAAGCGCTTTATTACATGTACAGTATATGCCTAACCCCCCAACCCTTTAGCAGAACAACCCAATAAAGATGATTATAGTCATCAACAAATACCATAAAATACATATTACTAGACCGTGTACATGGGACAAGGACCCTAAACATCATAGTGAACTAAATCAAATAAAGATTGGCAATGATGTTCAGTCCAATAGAGAAATGAGGACAGGTGGTGCTTCCCAAGCTGACACACCTTACATTCGAAGGACTAGAGTGGGGTGATTACAACAACAATAGCAACAGAGCCTTCTCCCACATTAAGTAGGGTCGCTACACAGATTCTTTGCCTCCACTCAGATCTATTTTGAGTTGAGCGAGGTGATCACAACAACGATAAAGTCTTATCCCACATTAAGTAGAGCTGGCTATATGAATTCGTTGCACCCATCCATATCCATTTTAACTTGATCTATCACTTGAGTGGGGTCATTGATCAAGAAATACTTATGAAGTAGAGATAGATGTAGTTCCAGCAAACTCAATTGACATAAAAAGTTAATAAAGATCATCCTTCTCACAGCCCCCTCCCCAAATCATCTGCCTCCCCTGAAAATGAAAAAATGTGCACAAAAATAACTCGACTAGAAAGTTGAGTGCATAAGTTGCTAATAGAAAGAATGCACGTAAAAGAATTAGAAGCACAACAGGATGCCATATAATTTCGATCAAAATGAGAAGACAACATAACCTATCACCACAATTGGTAAAAATGAACCATTAGCAAGTCCCGCTCAAGTTATCAGTGTAGATAAACGTCAAGTAGAAAGAAGACTACCTTCTCATGTTATGTAGAAGCACCTGAGTCCAATATCAAACGAGTAGTAGTGATAAGATTGGTTACAGTAGAAATGAGTAATCAATGATTAAGATGCAGTGTCTTGGGCAGTACACATTTATTGATGTGTGCTTAAGATAGCTTGGTAAACCATAGTCGGTGTCCAAACGTCGCCCAACAGTAAACAAATGAATGGTTGGTACTCATGCAATGGTTACACGAAGGAAGCCTCGACTGCAAGTCTGCAATCACGCCCATCATGGCAGTCACGACCAATAGTTCTAGACCTTCCACCTCTATTTGCAACTAGAAAGTGAGCAAAAGTCTCAAGCATATCTAAATCAGGTGTAACAAGTGTAGCGAAAAATGGGAGCGTTAAGCTTTTGTAGGCGACCAAAAATATCTCGAAGAGAGGTGAAGGGTTCAAACAACAAAAGCAACATTTTTATCAACCTAGTAATGCGGATTTGGCCCATTATTATAGTCCTATATGCAAAAAAATATGTAATAAAGTGCTTTTTTAAGAGGTTTCTAGAGAGGATTGTGGCAAACATAGATAATTCTTTACATATAGGACTATAATATAAAATAAAGCACCTTTTTAAGAGGTTTTTTACAAGCATGACCTGTGACGCCTAACCCCGTGGGAGGAGCGTCGGACCTAACTTCCTAGGATCCAGATACTCAGCAATAGCCACATTCATACATCATGATTACCATTCGGAATGTAAAGCGAGAAAAGTAAATAATAAAAATATCCAATGATATTTATATATTCATGGTTCCCAAAATTTCATAAATTTACTATAGAGTCCACAATATATTGTTGCATGGCTAGCAACTGAAATTGTAGAAGCTACAAAAGCATAACAACTAGTATAACTCTACAAGTGAAATTGTACCCTGAGTCTGGTACAAATTACGGAAGCTCAAGTCAATACTAATGCTCAACAACATGTAGATCTGGATAGATTTCCAAAGAACTACGTATGAGCAAACAGCTCGATACAGCTAAAAAAAGGCTAACACTACATTATGCAAAAAGTGTAAAAGAGTAAAGAGAAGGATGTTCATGTTCCATTATTATTCTTATCATTATTGTTTACTATTCCAACCACTGAGGAGTGATCCTATGAGAGCAAAAAGTTGTGAGAGCATGAGAATGATGATTCTGGACCACATGATTCACCCAGGAGAGAGAAGAACAGGAGAGAGAAAACAGAATCATGTGGTCCAGAATCATTCCCCTCATGCTCTCACAATTTTTTTCTCTCATAGGATCACTCCTCTCCAACCACTAGTAAATGATTATTACAAGTTGCGTACAATCTACTACGTGTACTCTACAAGTGACAACATTAGCATATATAAATGAGCCCATCAATTTTGCATTTACTTACATGATTCATTGGGCTTTAATCAGATACGCATAAGTACATATGTATACTATTCAAGACATACTTCCATGATTTAGTTGTTGAGTTTAAACAATAATAACATCAACTTAACAGTCACATTATGTGCACTAGAGCAACCAACTCAAGCAACCAACCCCAACTCCAACTTCAACCCATTTCTCCCAGCTTACCCACCACAAGGAGAATCCCCGAGAACGAGTACACCGCGGCCAAACGGGACCGCATCGGATACACCCTTATGACAAGGTATGAGTTTTCAACAAGTGCCATACTAGGGACGCAGACTCACCAACTATACACATATCACTACGCTCAACCGATAGAGTCGTGGAATACACCGACAGACTCGTGGAACTAGAACAAACACTCCATCTATGACACACCAGGACCGCGAGAACTGCACTCCACTCTTAGGTATGCTTACTTCTCTAAACATGACACATACATCCAAAAATCGACAAAGTGATAATTCAATCTTACTTTTATTGATTAATTTAACATTTACTTAAGAATAGTATCGCATTGTTCTTGCAATTTCTACTGTAGCTTAGAGTTAACAACGATGTAAAAAGTGATTACGGATATTTGATCTTGTTTTATTTCTCACAAACATATGTCAACCATGTCACCAGCCTACTCCGTCGAGGGGTCGAATACTAACACGCTACTAGGTTCAACATGCCACTCAACTCGTCCGTTGAGGTTACTGCCTTTAGGGTGTCTATTTGGACCCAAGGGTGCATGCCCAATCTCTTGCAGCACCTAAATCTATATATCTGATCACAGTGAGATCTTGACCACTGAGCAATGTAAAATAACACATCTATATCATCTTGACCACTGAGCAATGTAAAATAACACGTCTATATCAAACACACGTGCTGACATATTAGAATTTTGAATCATTTGATGTCGTCAGTGATACTCACGTTGCTATCATTATTTTGATGAAGTTATAAACGATGTCAGCATTCGCTATCATTCATCGTAAAGCTCATACACTGGCTGATGTTGCCAACTATCATTCATGGTATCCTTTCTTACACAATAGTAATTTCGGGCAATACGTGTAGCTTCGATATGGGTACTATGACGTAACCCTAACATGTTATATATAGATGTGAGTTATCAAAAAGACGAACGAAACAAACATACATGTATGTTTTAGTCATATAATATGAACATTGACTCGCTAAGGAAACAACCATACCATCAATATAACACATAATATACATGGATGGTTATTTGCAGTTACGTTAATTATAAGCATGTTCCACGTAAAAAAATAACAAAAGACAACCATGTTTTCCATTAGTTGATTTGGTATTCTAAACTAATTTCGTGCATATCGAGATATTATGCCATTATTATATTTATTACTTGGAAGTTGAAAAGTCCAATTTCCATTAAGGTGTTCAAATCCACGAAAATGTGTCCACCCATTACCCAAATAACAATAACTAAGTTATCACCGCCTCATATAATATATCCAAGTCATCCACTTTTGAATTGATATATAATTGTTCCTAAGATTTTATCAAATGTAATTGAAAGACCAATCATTTTTATTCTATCGAGTATATATATTCATTGGTTTTTCTCACAGCCCACATTGTCAGATGAAATGCTTCCACGCAGCCCATATTGGCATTGACATCCATATGCTACAGTGCTATTATTCCGTATCCATCCACATTAATATTCAAATATGAATTGGTGCACGCGTTACAACTATTCCCATTGATATTGCTTCATAAACATTTGCATCAAAAAATAAAGTGATTACACCTATTCTCATAAGTCATAACCATAATGATAAATGCAAAATAATTCATCGAACAAAAAGAATAATCCGTATTTAGTCAAAATGCATCCAATCCATCTCTCATTTGACTATTTTAATTTAACATGCAAATTGATTTAGTAAACTTCTCTTTAAATTTATTTTATATCTTTAGGAACATGAACAATTGAAAAAACACCACATCAAAGGAGGAAACCATCCAACAAGAGGGACACGAGGGTTCATGGGGCATATGCAATGCGAGAAAATCGTAAGTAAAAGGGGAGGGGACCGTATTTATATGTTCATGCATTCAACGTCATATCTCCGTTCTAATTAGTCACACGCATCATCATGATCATGGGTATCCTCTAATCCAAAATAAACCCTTGGTCTAACTCGTAAATAAAATCTTGAAATAGAAGAGGTGGGATAGATGATCTTACATTTCTAGTGGTATATCCGTGTGGAGAAAGGTGAGGGGAAACCCCTCTCCAAAAATGGTAGTGATTCGCCACCTTCGCGATGCTCTGATGGAGCTACAAGGAGCCTGAGAGGTGGGAGATCATAGGTGGTGGCTAGGGTTTGCAAATGAGAGGAGAGAACACCCCAAGAGATCTTTTATATCCCTACTTGGGTGGATCTCTTAAGTGGATCCTCCTAAAATCTCGTATAACCACTTAAGAGTTGACTCCTCTTCACTAAAATGATCATATCGCATTCATCCGATGTCCGATTTGTAAAATTTCAGATACGTTGGAATCCTGACGACGATATGCATCTAATAAGCTATCTTATTCTACAATCATATCAAACTTGAATTTTCCATAAGGTTCTAAATAGACTGCAACTATTTGATCACCATCAACTTGACCAAGTTGCGGGGCTAAAATCTAGTATTTCACATGACCAAACAATATTATTAATTACATATGTATCACTAATACAACAAAATTTTCTACATAAAAGATCACATAAATATTTATTCTACACATATATATCGCTTTATATCATAACCGGCCCTATTTAATAATGTGGAAAAGGCTTTGTTGTTATTGTTGTAAATATTACTTCTAAATTTGATTTTTAAAAAGGATAACCTTCTAAATGTTTCATATTATAAATATAAAATAAGTCCCTTTTTCATTTGCTTGTGTCCTTTTTAACTTATTCAAAATAATATATTTTCATATCGATGTGAAGTTTTCTCTATTACAAGTATTACATATTATATATACACACCTTTTCCTGAAAAATGGGCTCCTTAGAAGGGGTTTTGTTTTTCCTGAAAAATGGGCTCCTTAGAAGGGGTTTTGTTGTGAATTCACAAAAAGAGATTTTTAATTATTATTTTATTCACCACAACTATGTAGACAAACTAAAGGGCAATACATTTTATCGAAGATGATCTAAACACGCAATCAACCACAAGCAACCACGAAGAACATGAAATTTACATAGAAAAACCCCACCGATATTGCTGGAGAAAAGCCACGGGGAAAGAGAAGTTCCACTATGAAGAAAAATGGAGTATCGGTACTAAACCTTAGGAGTTGGTTGCTCCCCCAGAATGACTCTCGGCGCCTTAACCCTAGAATAAGGAATAATCGGTAAACATATTTTAACTGGATACAAAAATATGTGCCATAATCGAGTTGGCCAAGATCCATTTGCCGAATGTAAGTAATCGAATTGGTGCTTTAAAGCATATCTCAACACATTCTATTTCCTCAAAATAATTAGATGATCATTTACGCATTATCACACAACAACAGAATCAAATACTATCTCATTTATAGTCCTGCTTTAAAAAAAATACAACTTATATCTCTTGTTGCACGGTCAGCAAAACAAGAATTATTCATCGGCTTTGCTATAATGTCTATTCTTTACAATATAAAATATCGTAAGTAGAGATAGACATGATCTTGGATTGTCCATGTGGTAAGAATGTTGGGAGGCTCACTATGGTAGTCTTGAGTTCAATCCTCACTAGCAATTATTTTAATTTGCATGAGCCAAGAGAGCCTATTTTCAAATCTTTTTTCATTTACCAAGGCTTATTCATTATTTAACATGTGATCTATGTTTATTTTTTTAGGCATGATTTGTCTATAATTATGGTTTTAAAAAAGATAAAAATATAGAGAGGGGTTAAGTTCAAAAACATCTAATTTCCATCCGACCAGCAAGTTGCAACCGAAATCAATTTGTCTTCAGCAAGAGCAAACAAACGAGGGAAACGCGAGCAAAGCCCCCCCCCCCCATCCAATCGTCTGACCAAAAGGAGAAGGATTTGCCCACACCAAGGATCGGCCTAAACAGCGCAATATTCTTCACGAAAACCTCCATGACCACCCTCCAAAAGGGAGTGGGAGAGTCCAAACGATCATCCTGCGACGACGGCGCACCCCCAACACCATAAATCTTGCGCAACACGGCACAGCAAAGATCCTCCCCAGGACCCCAAATTCTGCTTGCCCACTTAAGCAACAAAGCCTCGTTCATTTGTTCGAGAGACTTCACCCCCAGGCCTTCCTGACTCTTCTTGAACGTAATATCCTCCCACCCAACAAGGTGGACGCCCCTCGACCCACCCCTCTACTTTCCCCATAAGAAGGCACGCATCCGCTTCTCCAGCCGATCTCTAATTCCTTTTGGAATACGCCGATTCGAAAGGAAATAAATCGGAATGGAAGAAAGGACCGCCTTGAGAAGGACAGCACGACCCCCTCTCGACAGAACAGCGGAATTCCATCCCGCCAACATCGCCTCCACCTTCTTCACGACTCTGAGCCAATCTCTCGTCGTCGTTCTGCCCGTAGCCAAGGGCATCTCCAGATAGTCCATCGGCAAAGAAGTGCATCCCGAGCCCAGCGCATGCGCACAAGCATCGGCCTCCTGCACAGAGAGGCTGATAGGGACGATCTTAGATTTTTCAGCATTCTTGAACATCCCAGACAGCTCGCCATAGATTTCCAGAGCCATGGCCATGCCAATGGCCTCCACCAACCCCCCTTCAATGAAGAAGAGGGTATCGTCGGCGTATTGTAGGAGCGGAACCAGCAAGCCCTCCCGCGAGTAACCATTTGAGAGCCCGCGGTTGACCACACGAAGCGCGATATTAGCCAGGACATCCGCTGCGAGGACAAACAACATAGGTGCAAGAGGGCAACCCTGGTGCACCCTCCTTCGAGGTTGAACGAATCCCCCCTCCGGTCGACCATTCACCATGATCGTAAAAGAGGGCGTGGTAACACACCGCCTCATCCAAGTGATCCACTTCTCCGGGAACCCCCTTCTCCGAAGCACCGACCCGAGGAATCTCCAATTAAGGCTATCGTAAGCCTTTGCAAAGTCCACTTTCCAAAGAATACCGCGCATGTCCCTCCTCCGCCAATCCGCAATGATCTCGGATGCAAGAGTGAGTCAATCCGAGATCTGCCTCCCTAGAATGAAAGTGGATTGCAGTGGGGAGACAGTACTGTCGAGAACGCAACTCAGTCTACCAGCGATGACCTTCGCAGTAATCAGATAAAGGGCGTTAGAAACCGCAATAGGGCGATAGTCGTCAATGGAATCCGGAGCCGAGGATTTGGGCAGCAAGATGATTAGCGTACGGTTAACCCTTTCGAAGCCCGCATTGCCCAGACAGAACTCAGAGACCACCTCCAACACCTCATGGCCGACCAGATCCCAGAAGTCCTTATAGAAAGAAATCGGGAAGCCATCAGGACCAGGAACGGCGTCAGCACTCAGGTCCCACACTGCATCTTTAATCTCCTCCAGAGTCACGTCACGAGTGAGCATGTCACAGAAGGAGGTCGCCACAAGCGTTGTATCAAGGCCTAACCACCTCCAAGTCCTCGAGAATAGTTCTCGAAGAGACATCCTTAAAGTGATTAGCAATAGCTCTCTCCATTTCTTTGTTCCCCTCCACGCGGACCCCACCAATCGAGATGGAGCGCAGCGCATTGGACCTGCGCCTCCCACTAGCAACACAATGAAAAAACGATGTGTTTGCATCCCCCTCCCGCAGCCAAACACTTCTCGACCTCTGTCTCCATTCCGTGACCCGCTTCCGATCTTCCATGGTAACCTTCATCTGAGCAGCAGCGCGACTAGCCAACTCATCCACTGAGAGCTCTCTAAGGTCCTCCAACGAATCGAAGCTCCGGATGATCTCCTCCGCCTCCTTCCTCGTCGCGCACATGGCCGTCCCAGACTCCCTCTTGAAAGCAGACAGCCGTACCCGCAAGGAAGTTAACTTCTGAACAAAGCGAGGCGCGGCGGACCCATAAACAACCACGCTAGACCAATGAGAGGCCACCATCTCCCTAAAGTTTTCCTCCATTAACCAGCATTTTTCATATCTAAAGAGTCCCCTATGAGTAACAACTCCATTGATTTCCCCATCATGTTGCAAAATAGAACCCAATCGTCTAAAAGAATTCTTCTCCTGAATGTTAGTGTCTCCAATCTTTACCTCGATTCCTTCACCACTGCTTTCATCAAATGTGCATTCCATGTATTCAATCTTTACCTATATCAAATCCTTTAGTCTCCAAGGCATGCCATCAAACCTCAAGATTCGCACTTACTCCATCTTTAGTCTCGTCAGTCAACACAATATCATCGACGAACAACATACACGAAGGTATTTCATCCTGAATGTGGCTAGTCAGCTCGTCCAAAAACACCCATTATCAAAAAATACTACTCCTACATGGAATTATCCCTATGTGATTACATACCAATAACTCTGTTTTGAATTAAGAAGATTTTAGAGATCTGATCAACAATATAGAATTTTAACAATTTTAGTAGGTATTTAACATGATTACATATATTAAATTATTAATAATATATGCTCTTGCACAACAAATCTGGATATACACTAGTTCAATATGCTCGCAACTAATTTAGTCTCAACAGAACATGTCAATCCCAAAATCAACTTTTTTTGAGCCTCAAAGAAGGGGGGTATCACGCAATGGTGCCCACCCCAATTTTATTTAAAAAAGAAGATAAAGAAGAACAATTACATCCTACAACAACTACGAGTCCACCAGACAACTACGGTAACCACAAGTCCACCAGATGCTTATAATGGAAGGAAACATTTTCAACGTAGAAACACTGGCCTGAGAAAAGGACATCGTTGCGGGCCAGCCAAACCGCCCAAACGGCAGCCACAGGAGTCACGAGCTCCTTCTTGGGCCTATCCCTCGCATCACGCGTTCATTCCCAGAAGCTGACAAAAGAAAGAGTGCACATCCAATTCAAACTCGCAGTATCCCAGATCGACGAGAAAATAGGACAGAGGAAAAAAAGGTGATCCAGGGACTCAACCGTGGTACCACAAAGAGGGCAGTAATCCGACACCGAGTCGAAAATCCTAGCACAACGGTCCCTTGTCATGAGTTGCTTCCTCCGAAATAGCCATAGGAAGAAACCAATCCTTTCCGGGAGTTGCAGCGACAAACAAAATTGCAATCCCAAACAACATCATCAGATAGTGCGGGCGGCGACCGAGAGATTGCCCCATATGCCTTCCTAACGAAAAAAGATACGTCCTTCCAAACCCAATGATCAGGATCCGAAGAGGTCCTACAGGCTTGACCCAACGAATCCAACAGACGAAGAAAGTCCTCCAGACGATGATCTAAGAAAGAGGTTTGAAACGTTGGCATCTAGTTACCATTGGCCCAAACCTCAGACAGAGATTCGTTGGCATTGGAAGCCAAGGCAACAAGTCTAGGGAACCGCGCAGCAAGCAATCCACCACCCATCCAGTCATCCATCCAGAAGCGAAAAGAAGTACCATCCCCAATCACCAACCTGAAAAGTTCACCAAAACGGGGAAGAATCTTCAAAATCCCCTGCCAAAAGGAGGACAGATGAGTCCTCCTCCTCCTACGCATTGGCGTCGCCAAAGACACACCGTAAATGCTCCGAACAATCTTGCAACACAGACTATCATCTTTACCCCATAATCGGACCGCCCACTTCAACAAGAGAGCTTCGTTGCACGCCTCCATCCGTAGAACACCAAGCCCGCCACACAGACTATCATCTTTACCCCATAAGCACTTGGTGGATTGGGAGACCGTCACGTTCCCAAAATCAACTTACAGAAGAACATGGTTGATGACGTCACTCTGACTTCTAGCCAACTCCATGCCATCTACATATTGTTGAGATTCCACCTATATTGACAATAGAAAGAACAAACCGCATCGTAATGGCTAGGTAAATTAAAGATAAGACAACTGAAACGCATACAACATAAATTGTTTGCAACTAGAATGTGATTCAATGCAAAAATGTAATTAGACACATTTCTGAGCAGCATCATGACAGTGTAGACTTAAAAGCAGATAAGCAAATATAGGTATTCGGCAATAACCACCCCCACAATTCGGAAGCACATGCAAAACTGAAGAGTCAACGGACATGATTCACAAATGAGCTATCCTGCTGCTGCAGCAGATCACTGTTCCGTTCTTGTTCAATACATTTAGAGCTCTTAGACTGCCGATCATACTCCACGAGCAAGGATACAACCACACAATTTAAGGTCACATGGAAAACACACCACATCAAGAAGGAAAATCTAGGATTGCACAATTTGCTAGCTCCCACTAACAGTTAAAGTTTTTTCCACAAAAACAAAACAGAAGGGGTGTTGTCATAAAAGAAGAGAAAAGATAAATGGACCTACACTCGAAGATCTATAAACTTGTATACATCAACCGGCAACCTCAAATGTTTAGTGAACAAGATATTATTAAATCTAGTTATGAATAGCATTACAGTTACCTATTTTACAAAGAAATCATGAATATTAAGGATGTCGTTTGGATACATCTAATTCTATTACTAAAAAAATATTCCCTATCAACATAAAAAAATATATAGTAGCAGATCATACAAGGACAGTTCATACATGTTTTCTTCACCGCCACCCGCCATCACAAATCATATAACTCGATATTCTTGCCTATTTTTTCTTAACTTATTCAGCAAGAATCAAATGTAATGATACCATTGGATGCTTCTGTAATAGCCCCCACTATCAAGATTAGACATTATCGAAGTACAAATATAGATACAGGGAAAACATTTTAATAAGTCGTGGCATAAAAAATACACCAATGGATGCAGTAATGACATGGATACCAAGTAATTTGTCAACTGCATTTTGATTTTAAGAAGATGTCTGCGCAGATGTAATCATATACTACAACAAATAAAATGACAAGACATGTCAAGCAAGCATACATCACCATTGAAAAAATGAGAAATTGGCAGAATATATAATAATATAGGAAATATAACAACAAATTATCAATTTCAATATAAAAGCTATAACACCAAACCTGTGGAATGGGTAGCACACTTAGGAAGTCGACGATGAAGTATCCTTTTAAATATCGTTTAGCAATTTGAGCAGGGTCTATCACAAGCTCGCCTCGACCAAAAACCCGAGATGATGGAGCAACATAGGCAGTGTGAAATTGAAGAGCTATCCGAAAAACATAAACAACATCAATCAATGTCCGTAATGTGCTGGTAATAGTTGCCAATCGTTTGTCTATTCCAAGGCAATTTTCTTCACTTTCTTTAGGAAGATAAAAGAAAAGTGGATCAATTGATACAGCAAGAATACATGCCACAACAAATAGCCTGTTCCATCTTCGGAGGAATTTATCTTGAGGGTCAAATATTTTTTTTCCCGACACTTTGTGGTCTTCTTCAAAAACTCCCTTGGCACCACCAAACCTGAGTGAGCGACCAAGAGTCTTGAGTCCCTCGGAGCCTTTTAGCATTCCTCTTTTAAATGTTTTTGATGGTTTGTTAGATGCACGGCCAACTCCATCGATGTTAAAGGCACACCTACTCATTTTGCCACCTTCCGAAGCAAAAGAGGAGGTCCTTGAATCCAAGTCGCCCAACCTAAACAACAAAATAAAAGTTACACAATTTTCTTTTGTGAATATACTCATAGAACTTCTATCAAAAAGCTGCAATGGAGAAGGTATCAGAACAGCGAGTGTGTCTTATATGCACAAATATGCATGTATATAATGTAAGCGTCTTCTCGTCATCATGCCCTCTTTTTCCTCAAAAAATACAAGGAGGTGGCACATTTGTTATATTAGTATGGTTTTCATTATTTGACCCTTGGACTTTCTCCTATAAAATAATCCGTAGGACTCTTCATGTCGATCAAGTCATTCAGTTTTTTATTTTCCAATATTCTCTCCATATCATTTAAGTACAAAGAAACAAGAAAAATACAATCTTTTCTCTCACAAATAATTGACCATTTAACCACTCTCATGCTCTCCTTTGAGTATGTAAGCATGACATTACAGCTTCAGGTAGAAAAAAAGTAAAACAAAACATGTAATTTTAAAAAAAAGTCACTGTGATATCTGAATAACCAGATCCATTTTCATGGGAAAACACAAGTGACGATAGCAGAAGTAAAGAAATAAATCATTCAATTTGCATGGAAATCAAGATTTGAGCCTCAGTTTCAAAGTTTATGATAGGTATCTCCGATTATGAGCAGTGCATATCAATTTTCCACAATTTTCTAACTGAAATTCTTACAGTATTGAGAACAAAATGCTTTTACATTGCAACTCTTTTGCAATTCACAAAGAAGCATTAGCAGGAGACAGCATAATACGAATAGGAATATGGAGAATGAACAGACTGAAACTAAATAACTTTCCAGGAAACAGTTGTTTACAAGAACCAGTCATTATAATGGGAGCAGACATCGTTATGTTCATATAACAATGTTCATGTTATAAGTGGCTGTACTTTAGTTGAAAAACCAGACTCCTTTGTTTCTTACTCCACGATATTTTTTAAGCCAAAGGAAGGCTAAGTAAGATTAGTAGCCATCAGAGGCATTAAAATACTCCATAGCTCACTTAGGAGTTTGCTCTTAAATTTTAGTCTGAAATTTCGAGTTTTCTTTTTTTATTTATTATAGAATTCACTCGTCATTGACACCTTGTATGTTGTGCATCCTCTAACACTTAGATCACGTGAATAAGATTCATTTGGATCATGGATACTATCCAGGATACAACTACTCCATTATCATGAGCCGGATAGTTGGATGAAAAACTAAATATCACTGACTTCCAGGTTCAGAAAGCTGGTATGTGGTATTCATTCAATCGGGATGTCTTAAGCAAGTAAGCGGATAGGCGGAAGTATATGTGGATCATACAATTTGTATTATGTTAATTAAAAATATTTTAAAATATAATAACAATTTCAAATATTAAAGGTTATGTTTCAAAATATATATATATATATATAATATAGACGAAATATGGAAGTACGGAACTTTTGCTTATTATCCTCTTGTGACTTCTTATTCACTAAAGTCAAGAACCAATTAGGTTAATTTCGTTTGCATAGATCAAGGTTCAATTTATGAAATTGAGATGCCGATCGGATCCAAGTTGATTGCTTAAATGGTCAGATTAAAACCATGACCACATTAGTGACACCCACCCTCTCTACTTAAAAGTGGATGGACTGCTAAAAAGGGTCTCACAAGAAACTATATTTACCCACCCCTTCCTCTCTCTCTCTCCCGTTTGTGGTGGACGTCTACATGTCCACCACCGACACTCTTAACACCCCTTCTTTAAAAGAAGAAGCTAGGCATATTACGTGCACCTGATAAGGAGAACCCTAACTGTCTCATCTTCATCTCTCTCCCCCTCAGCCATCCCCTTCTCTTCTTCATCTCCCTCGCCACTGGTGCAGGAGCTTCTCCACAAAGAAGCCATCACCTGCGTGTCTCAAAAGTAGATCAGAGGACGGGTTACATGTGAGTTATCCATGGGATCAACCGAGAAAAAGATCCTTAAAGGATCTCTTTGAGCATGTACAAGAAGAAGAAGAATTCTCAGAGGTGTACAAACTTCATCTCTCATGAATGGGCTCACACGAGCAACAAGTGTATGATCAGAACAATGATAGGAAGCCTCTTTCGTTAGAGGTTCTAGCACCTCCAAAGGTATATAAATTGTTTTATGCTACGTGGTTTCACTGCTATAAAAAAAATTTTTGTTGTGTGCCCATATGATGGTTCTCAATGAATATGACTCATTCTTTTACGGATTTGTTTATGTGACGTGGGAGGTTAGATCTTCTTTACTTTTGTCAAGTGTGCTTCCTTCATTGTCCTAATTCATCTGCACATAGATGACATCATCACAAAGTCATAACTCTGACTTGAAGATGCCTACTAAATTTGCATACCATAATAATGAGCCTCACTTTTATGGGTGCCAACCAATAGTAAGAGTCAAAGCAAAATCAGGATCATAGTCATTAAGAATAAAAGTTCTTCCTCTTCCTCCAGTCAAAAAAGCTTCAGCAAGTTTCATTTAGACCTTACTCAGCCATCAGGGATGGACAATGTAACTCTGAATCAACCAGCACTAGATCATTCATCAGCGTGCATCATTAAGCCCACAAAATGAACCGTTAAGTAATAGATGTTAGTTTCACCTCTCATTGGCATAAAATGGAGGAGAAAAGGAGGAAACACATTTGAAATAGTACAAACAACTGAATAGAAAGCAGACTATGCTTGGCCTCGAAGGTAAGAAGTTTTGGACGATCAAAGTTGGAGGAATGTTAAGAGTAGACCAAAAAAGTCTTTGAAAGAAACTATCAAACAGGCCTATCTGGACCAATGCCCATGTTGTAGTTATGGGTATGACCCATGGTAAACAAATTTACTTGGAGCAATGAATCCATGTAGGGAACTTGCTTACCAAAAGTAAGTAAAGGCCTGATTTAAGAGTCCCTTGAGCATTTAAAGCAATCCATGGGTAGAATATTTCATATTAACAGTAACTTTTAAAAAAATGAAAGGGTATACACCAAAAAAGGTGTAAACCTTGTTCTAGAATATTAAATACAATAGGGTACAAATTTCATAGATCATTACTCGATAAGATCCTTGGAGTGTTTAAATACAAAGTGATCTCCACTAAAGATAAGCAAAAGTGGTCTGAATACTAATCTCCACTCCACTTCCAACATCAAATGGGATATTTTTCAAAGTGAAAAGCACATGTAATAAGTAAAAAAGAAACAAACCTAACAGAACTTAAACTACAATTAATTTTTTATGATACAGAACAAAAACATATAAAGATAAATTGATAGAAAACAGATAGGATCCTAAAGGTTTTAAGAAATTGCATTGCTTGCCTCACATATCTTTCTTTGGGCCCGCAATCAAACATCATCTAATGTCCAATGATGAATAGAAATCAGCCTGCATTAATCTTTCAGAACACGTTCAGAAAAAGAGAAATAATAATCAGATAAAACTTGAGAATATGAAGTTGGTATTCATCAAGTAAAAGACGGAAACATGAAAGTCCATTCATTATTTATGACATCAACACTAAGCTAGAGAGAAAATATTATGAAACCATACAAACCCTTTTATTCTCTGCCTGAGAAAAAGGAGCATGTTTATGTTGATATCGACGAGATGGATATCGAACTCCCACATATACCATTTTCTAGAATTTCACATAAATATAGGTAAAATATTGTCAAGAAACCTCATCAATCACAGCTCCAGGAGTGCATGTACTTATTGTCACGTCAACCCCCCCACAACATCTGAAAAATACATATATGTAACTGAATAAAACATAATGTTCTTTTATGTAACAGTTGCATGTTATACTTTCTAAATCATATCTGTCTTTCAGCACGTCGTATATGACATGGATAAGCCAAATGGATTATACACTATGCAGGGCACACCTATAAAATAATAATAACTAGTTTCCTGGACTTTGTAAAACGACACTTATACTCGCAAATGTTCTATCCATAATAAGGGGAAAAGGAGATGCCCCGTAATAAACTGCTGACTAAGTCTAACACTGCTCGCCTTAGTAATCTACCAAGTACAAAGTCAAATTGATTCACATTAGGTTTGAATGTCATCCACTCCAAGGCACTTGGATATTTTGTTTTTGGTCATCTTAACTATAGCCTCTGCCTCTATAAAGAGACATTGGGCAAACATTTTAATATATCGAGTATTCCATTTCATAGGAAATCCCTACAATGATCAATGTTTCTTGCCACATGCATTTCTCCCCCTCATCCCACCCCCCTCACTCCATCATCGATGCCTCTAATGACTCATGATCATCGTTGCATCCTCCAACAATTGCAACACCCCCATCCTAAATTGTCATCACCAATAGATGCCTTGTCTTCAATGGTCCATGTTGTCGGCTTCTATGAGACCACCCAACTCCCCAACGTTCAAGGTGATATCATCGATGACCGACAATGTAACATAAGGAACCCAATACAATAACAACAATGCCTTTTCCCACAGTTAAGTAGGGTCGGCTACATGGATTCTATGCCTCCATTCAGATCTATCTTGGGTCAATCTCGGGCTTATATCCAAAAAATTAAGATCTCTTCGTATAGTCCCATTCCAACACTTCTTGGACCGTCCTCGCCCTCTCTTAGCTGGCTCAACATCCCAAAACTCGCATCTCCTAACTAGTGCATCAGTTGACCTTCTTTGCAAATGACCAAACCATCTTAAGTGGTTTTCTCGCATCTTATCCTCGATCGGAGCTACATCAACTTTATTTCTGATTGCATCACTCCGAATCCGATCTTTACGTGTGTGTGTGTGTGTGTCCACGCATCCACCTTAGCATTTTCATTTCTGCTACTGCAATCCTCTGCACATGTCTATGGTTCACAGGCTAACATTCAGATCCATAGAGCATAGCAAGCCAACATAAGGAACCCAATATATGATCAAATTGTTGAGATTGAAAAGACCAACTATGCCAAATGGCCCCGGATTTTCCTAATGTTAGACACAAGAAAGGGGAAGCTTTATATTAACCTAAAGCCAGAGCCTAAAGAGAGAATGTGTCCTCTGCTTTCAGATGATGTCATTCGCGGATGAGGTAATCCGCTATAAGAATGCATATTAGATATGGAACAATCTATAGGAATAACATTCTTACCAAAAGAATATGAGCTACATACGTCAAACATGTCATGAGTTCATGCATCTTAAGCGGGATCGAAAGCGTCTTGCACAGTACTACTTACAGTTGAGGGTGTTAAGCAAGAAGTTTGAATTCTGAGGCATGCATATAGATGTGAGTTGTGGAAGGAAATTTGGAAAGAACGGCGATTATGACATTTTTACATGGATCAAATCATGTCTAACACTCAAAACAAGATCAGAGGATAGCAGGTACCACACTACTCTCAAGGAGGGATACAGCATGCTCAGTCACATCGGTGTCACCCAGCAGCATGAGACTACTTAAGGATGAGGTGTATCGGAAGCGACCGTGATCGATCCCGTAATCAGGAAGGGTCATCTCACTAGCCCCATCAGAAGAGTGACAACCGATGCACTTTCAATAGCAAGATAGGAGACATAAGGGACCAAGCGTGGCAGGCTCCATTATTCTCATATAGATACCATTGATAAAGGTGGACTTAATACAGTGGCTCGCTCTAGCACCAGTTTGGATTATATGATCATGCATTTTACTCGAACATCTAAAACATATGATGCTATACCACATGCAACTATAGCAGCAGCCATTACCTCTGTCTAGGGCATTGAGCTAGGTCGACCCAATCCATTCCAAAATCCAACCATCTTAACCTGGTCAATCCAAGCATAAATTTTAGAGATATGCCCATATACATTTTTTAGGTTAGACTGGAGACAAGGTTGGCCCAAGCTCATTTTGGTCGACAAGCTATATGTAATATACTATGTTAAAATTTAATATTTTTTAAGAGAAAAAACTGATATGACAAACATTTAGCGATATAGATTTATTTTTTTAGAAAGAATCGTATGAGCATTTTATTCTCATCCCTCCAGAAAAGGGCATGGTCCATGTGAACACTCAGTATTATACAAAATGGACCTCCATATTCGAAGCATTTCCTATAGTAAATTAGAAGTGAAAGATATAAAACTTCCCTAATACCCCGAATCAGACATTATTGGAGATGACCAAAGCTTAACTATTTTCGATGATGAATGAAAAGAGCATGTGTTGGTGGCAATGGCATTTGATAATAAACTTAAATATTACTAATTGTAGTAGCTAGAGGCGTGTAAGTAATTTGGATAAACATTTTGGGCATCGATCCAACCTTTTTGGATAGGTAATTGTAGTAGCTAGAGGCATATAGGTAATTTGGATAAACTTTTTGGATATTACTAAACTTTGTTTATCAAGGCCCAAGTCCGACCCATTAATTTTGAGTTAGACCTGATTTTGATAAACTTTTTGGGCCTCGGTCCAACCTAAGCCTACAATACTAGATGAGCTTGGGCTTGGGCCACACGTTGCCCATAAGGGCCTAGACCAATGCTTATCATTACCTTTGTATCTATCTCCATGTCCCCATCAGGTATATTATGATCACAACATTATGGTTGGTGGATTATGTCACATCACGCCATTTTTATGGAGATATGAGACAGTTTGACGGCATTTGGTACCTCCTATAGCGAACCATTTAAGTGGCAGGCCGCCACATACCCCATGTAGATGTTATTGTGTATTACACCCTGCGCATTGGAGCGCAGCTGAACTCTCGAGATCCACTCTCAGTTTATATGGTGTGCTTCTTATAACAAATTTATACATCAACTTGCTTTATGTACTCAGATATGCATGATTACACTTTTGGATCATTTTTATGATGTTTCTTTGATTAGTCAGCACTATGATTGACAAAGACGACTATGCAGGGATGAGAAGAAGGTGGGTCAACTATCTTCTTCAATCTCATCTTGTTGCTTCTGTCAATGTCCACCAATCTCCTACTGTTTCTGTTTTCTTGTAGCATCGGCATCTTCTCCATCCTTTTATTACCAAACTTTGGCATTTTCTATCTCAGTTGTCTCCCACTACCGCCTTGGGGTGTGCGCATCCCTTGGAGTATGGGGCATGCCAACTAAGGAAGCATCATTGGATTTCAATTTCACTATTTGTTCATCTACAAAGTCAATTGTTTTATATCTCATGTACGTGGATGTGTAGGTCTAAGTCAGATACTAGACCAACTGATTCATAGGTACTAATTACTATTTGGTCATGGTAGATGATATTTCTTATATACAAGGTTTTTCATGGTAGATGATATTTCTTATATATGAGGTTTTCTTTTGAAAAAAAAAGTCTGATGTCTAATCTAAAATTCTTCAATTTATTCACTTAATAAAGTCACGGTTTATTGCTATTGTTAAAATTGTCAAATGTGATCATGCTAGAGATTTTTTTCGTCTCGAACACATATTTTTCTTATTCCCTTGGCATTGTTCCTCAAATGTAGTATGTCCATACTTCCCAACAAAATTCTGCTGCAAAACACACAATCAAACATATTTTTAAGGTTGGCAGGAACTCGCTTATTCGAGTAAGTATTATGAAAACAATATAGTACCACGAATCCATAAAGATAAAAACAATATATACATAACACCAGGATAGATGGAGGGTATTGCTATGTTGTAGTACATTTTCAGAATAGGCTAGAGTAGATGGAGGGTA
This sequence comes from Ottelia alismoides, assembly GCA_037367405.1. Taxonomy (NCBI): domain Eukaryota; kingdom Viridiplantae; phylum Streptophyta; class Magnoliopsida; order Alismatales; family Hydrocharitaceae; genus Ottelia; species Ottelia alismoides. Next base: position 136,365 of record JAZKJV010001028.1, on the reverse strand, counting down.
TTACCATGCTCTAGTACATTTTCAGAATAAAAACACTGACCGTGGAAAATGTGTCCCTTTCAAGCGCATTAAATCGTCCAAAGATGTGCAAAAGGTACCATACAATCCTCATGAGAATTGTCATAGTACGTTAGGATGGTGTTCTGATGCAACATCATCCTCCATCTTAAGCCAGGAATTCGAACGCACTCCTAAAAAGTTGCTGAGTGGCTACGGTAGAAAAAGAGATGATCCATATCCTCAATACCGTCATCGCATCTCCGACATGCCAAGTCCCTGATTTGAAGTATATTGTCTATGCGTGCCTTTGTAAGTAAACGACCATGTCTCATCAACCGAAAAAAAAACCTTGTTCTATTAGGGGATCTTGTTCTTCAAGATCATCATGTGCTCTCGTCGTAGGTTCTCATGTATCAGATCCTGCGAAACCAAGAAAGATGTATACACCTTCTTGACAAAAAAGGGGTTGTTCGCCAAGAGCAAAGGTCCCTCCCAACAGAGGGTAATCCATGTCCTCCAACTCATTGAACATGAAAAGAAACTCCCTGACAACCGCGTAAGTGCCATCAAGGTCTCTTCTCGGAAAAATCAACCATAAAACGAGGGGCCCAAGTTCTTGTGAACCACGCCGGCACTATCGAAGGATCACAATTATTGGAAAGAGCAAGTAGCCTAGGAAATCAATCTCTAAGAGGATCTACCAGTCCAATCATCCATCCAAAAGCAGAAAAGATTACCACTACCTACAATTGGCCTCAATAGACTCATCATCTCTGGAAGGATACTAGAAATACCTTGCCAAGGGTAGTTGTAACACCAAAATCATGGATATTACGCAACAGGCGACGCACCAAGTCGTCATTTTTCCTCCAAAGGTTGACGATCCATTTAGCCAAAAGATCCTTATTCATGTTTCCAATCTTTAAAACTACAAGGTGTCCTCTTTTTTCGATCGTATAACCATATCCCATCTAAGAAGATGAATCCCTCATGTCTCCTGCCCGACGTCCACAAAGAAGCATCCCAACATGAATTCGATCTCCATACTCTCACCCACCATGAGTATATTGGCGAAATGGAAGAAAATAGGAATAGCCGAGAGGACGTGTTTTAGCAAAACCAACTTCCTACCTCTAGAGAGAACCATAACCTTTTGTCAACGTTTTCTCGAACCTATAGAGCAAGGGGAGCCAATCTAAAGAGCGGAGCCTACCTCCAACCAATGGGAGTCCTAAGTATGCAACAAGGTGTGATGCACTTAGACTGTAAAGCGCCAAGACTGTCTCTTGAACCTCAATCTAAGAAAGTCTAAAGGGAACAAATGCCAACTTCTCCCTATAAATCTGTAGATCGAAGATATCACCAAAAATGTCCATGACTTGAGATGCTCCCCTCACTTTGCTCTGCCTCGACCTCTATGAATAGGATCGTGTCATCGACATACTGGAGGATGAGAATCGAAATATTGTTGCTACTGAACTCGAAACAAAAGCCACCAATAGACATTAGTCTCATCAAAGCTGCTAATGCATCCGCAACCACCACAAAAAGAAATGGTACCAAGGGGCACCCCTGTTGAACCCTCCCCCCCCCTCTCTGTGACTGAAAAAATCCTCCTTCAAGATATCTGCATTTAAAGAATCGTGTATGACGCCATCATGATACACCTCTTTATCCAAGCAATCAAGATATATGAAAAACCTCTCCAATGTAACAAAGTCCATATAAAGCACCAAATACGCACAGTCGTACACATCAATAAAATCAACCTTCCACACAATACCCTCATGTGATTTTGCTTCCAATCCATCACCATCTCGGATGCAAGGACAAGCCCATCCATCAGCCATCAGCCTGCTGAGAACAAAAGTTGTCTGCTTCGGGGAGATAATTATACCAAAAACACCACAACAGTGACTCGCTAGAACTTCGCAATTAGACCGTATTGTAAAGGGCTATCTAAAATATTCAACTCGTGCAGTCACCTCCCGCTTGGGCAACAAGAAACGGCATGTATTATTAAGTGTTAAGATAAATCTCTTGTTATGCCCCTTTTATGTAATTTTAGTTTCTCTAAGTACTTATCTTGTATTTAACCCAAGGGCTATTCTCCTATATAAGAGAGTCCTCAGATACGTCTAATGCATCGATTCATTCTCTCTATCATGGTACCGGAGCAACGGTCCTATACTGGGGTCCCGGTATCCCACCCAAAACCCTAACCCTAATCCCCCCACCCCCCGGCACCGCCGCTGGCCCCCAGCGGCAGCCTTGCCGCCCCAGCGGTCTCTACCCGCTACCAGCGGCATTGCGCCGCCCTCTGCGGCTTCTGGCCGCTCACAGTAGCCGCCTCACCACCCCCGCCAGCGGTTTCTAGCCGCTCCCAACGGCTTCGTCCCGCTCCCAACGGCAGCTCCCGTTGCCCCAGCGGCTCCTGCTGCCCCTGCGGCCTCTTGCCGCCCACCCCAGCGGCTCCTAGCCGCCCTCCAGTTCGGCCCTTAGCCTCCCGCGCGGCACCAGCCTCCCCCGACGTCGTCTTTGCCGCTTCCGGACTAAGGTCGGCGCTTGAACGAAGATTAGTGATGGTTATATGAGTCTACACATACAACCTATCCCTCCTATGATACTGTAGACAACCTATTTTATCTATCTCCGACGAGGTCTGTGGCTCTTCTTCAATCATGTCAGAGAACAAGGGTGACGTCTTTACATCTTCAGGTGCCTTCAAAGGCCCGACCCCAATAGTCAAGATGGACGGGATCAACTATGAACTATGGTCCATGCAGTTCCGGACCCTGATGCAGTGCCATAACAAGGAACACATCCTGACAGAATCCGAGCCGGAAACAAGACTGGAGCGAATGCAACGTGGAAACAAGACGATGCTTATGCTCGTATATGGTCTTTGGGACACTGACTACAGAGATTGCAAATGATATTGTGAATCAACCCACAGCAAAGGCTATGTGGGATATACTGGCAGCTACATATGGCCAGTCGAAGAATGAGAGCAAAATACTTCAGCTACAATTTGACATCTTTTCTGCCAAACAGAATGGGAAACCACTACATGCCCATTTCTCTCATCTGCGGGGCATGTTCGAGAGATTGCATAGCTTCATGCCAATTACAACCAGTACGGAACAACAGCAGGCATATTGAAATGCCACGATGACGGAAGTATTTTTGTCCTCTCTTGATCCTGAGTACGATGCAGCTCGTACTCAACTGCTGACTGGTGAAACTATTCCGCAAATAGAGGAGGTGTATAAGCAATTGAGTAGGATTACTACTGCACCGGCGCCTACAGCACAGCATACCCCTTCAGTTATGGCTGTCACTCGTGGCAGAGAAGGAGCATCACATTTTCGGGGTCGTGGACCTCGTGGTCAAGGGGGAGGCAGACACTGTGGTCCATGTGCTCATTGTCACCGTCCAGGCCACTCTGAGGAGACATGCTTTCACAAGCATGGATATCCAACCTCTGCACGTGTTGCTGAGCAGACTGAGGCTGCAGTTGCGCCCCTCACAGATGCTCGCTTTAACGACATCATCTCCAGACTTCGTGAGATGATGACTACACCTACGTCTCCGTTTCCAGGTTCTACGGATGTTGCCGCTTCGGCCAGAGCGTCCTCTAGCTCATCAGGTACCCACTATGCGCTTACCAGTACTACTTGCTCGGACTTGACAGATTGGATTATAGATTCCGGGGCCTCCCATCATATGTGTGGCGACAGAATGCAGTTTACTACATACAGAGCACTTGCACCAGGCCGATATGTTGTCATTGCCAATGGGATCCGATTACCCATTGTTGGTCAGGGGGAGATTGCTCTAACACCTTCTTTGAGTCTTCAGAATGTCTTGCACGCCCCTGACTTTCAGATGAACTTGTTGTCTATTAGACAGCTTACAAAAGATTTACATTGTCATGCCATCTTTGACCCTTCTACTTTTGTGTTTCAGGAGATACTGACTGGCAAGATGATTGGATGTGGCCGTAAGCAGAGGGGCTTGTATAAGCTTGATATATCATCATCTGCTGGAGTTGCAACTCTTCCCTCTGGATCTGTTTCCCTATTTCTTTGGCATCTTCGATTTGGCCATCTTCCTCTACAGAAGATGTGTCATGTCCTACCACAGATATCTACTCGTACTGCATTGGATTGTGAAGCCTGTCAACTTGGGAAACACCATCGGTCTCCGTTTCCGGGTTGTCCGAGTCATCATAGTAGTCAGTCTTTTAAACTGTTTCACTTTGATATTTGGGGTCCGAGTCGTGTCTCTGATCTTCAGGGATATAATTATTATATGGTTGCAGTTGATGATTATTCCAGACTATCTTGGGTGTTCTTGTTGAAACAAAAATCTGAAGCCGGTTCTATTATTCAGAAATTTATTGCTAAAGTTAATAATATCTTCTCTACCAATGTCAAAATAATTCGCACAGATAATGCTTTGGAGTTTTCAACATTACATTTGTCTGATTTTCTAAGTTCTCAAGGCATTGTTCATCAAACTTCTTGTAGCTACACTTCGCAACAAAATGGTGTGGCGGAACGCAAACATCGCTACCTTCTTGATGTCACACGGACTTTGTTGATCCATCGTCGTGCCCCTCATTCTTTTTGGAGGGATGTTCTCACTGCATGCTACTTGGTGAATCGTATGTCGTCTACTGTCCTTGGAGAAAAGGTTCACTTCTTGCTTGTGTTTCCCGAGAAGGACCTATTCTCCCACACCCAAGGTTCGAAAAAACGAAAGGCGGAACGAGGCGTTTTTCGTGGAAGCGAGGCGAGGCGTAGCCTCGAGGTGGTCGAGGCGTAAGCCTCGATTTTGTATAGAAAAATAATTATGAAATATATAATAAATATATTTATTTGTGAAATAATATAATCTGACAAATATATTGTATATAACAATGTAATATATGATGATATTATGAAGATAAGAACATGAAAAAAGGATATGTCAATGACTCAATGCCATAAATCTTTCTAAATTTCTACCTAATCAAAAGCAAATCATTGGTTATAACTATCACTAAAAAAATATCTAAAAGGGATTGGTTATAGTTGTCATTATAAACATCCAAGTTGTTTTTTTTGAAGTCTGAAAGGCAGGGGGAAACACTCAATGGTATCCGCCCCATCAAAATTTATTCCAAAAAAAAACAAAAGTTAACTACAGTGGAGGCAGAAGGCTACATCACTCCACACGCACCGGAAGGAACATTACATCACCCAGTCTTCTACCATACGCTTTGCAAATATCCCCACGTTCTCCTTATAAAATCTTTGACCCGAGAAGAGTAAGTCATTTCTTCCGCGCCAGACCGCCCAGAGTATAGCCATGGGATAACGCCGCTCCCTCCTTGGTTTATCCATATTTGTGTAGATCGAATTCCAGAAGGCCTGAAAATCGTCGAAGCGGCACCACGCTACAGCAGCCTCCTGCCATATCTGAGAGACCACGGGGCAAGAAAGAAAGAGATGTTCCACAAATTCAATCGCATTATCACAAATTAGGCACATGTCCGCCATGATGCCAAGGAGCCTGACGCACCGATCTCGCGTCATCAGCCTCTTCCTCCTAAGAAGCCACAGGAAGATCCCAATTCTCTCAGGAAGTCTAAGAGCCCAAATAGATGCACAATCCCTGCTCAACATCTCCGAGTTAGCCGGCGACGGCCTGGATATGGCCCCGTAGGCCCCTCTAATGGGTACGAAAGAAACATCAGATTTAGGCATTTAACTTGTATAATCATTATCCTAAACAAGTATATATTTATAAGCTTCTCAAACCACCATGTAAACTATTAAAATCATAAAAAATCTTCAAAAAAAATAAAAATGCCTCGGAAAATGCCTTGACTGCCTCGAGGCGGAAGGCCTCAGCCACTCGAGGCATACGCCTCACTGGACAAGGCCGAGGCGCACGCCTCGAGGCTAAAAAGGCCCGCCTTACCTCGAGGCGTACGCCTCGACCGCCTCGAGGCGCTCCTTTTAATACCATGCTCACACCTCGAGTATTTGGGTCTATGGCGTTTGTGCATAATTGTACCCCTGGTCGTGATAAGCTCTCCAAGAGCTATCAAATGTGTGTTTGTTGGGTACTCTCGTACTCAGAAAGGGTATAGATGTTATATTCCGGTGGGTAGGAGATACTATGTAAGTGCTGATGTTACTTTCTTTGAGTCTATCATGTACTTCTCTCCTACAGGTGACTAGTTATCCAATAACAATGAGGACGATATTATTTTTCCTCCACCTCCATCTCTCCCACTATTTGAACATGACCAACCTTTACCTACACCACCACCTCCACCGCCACCGCCACCACCTGAGCCAAGATTCTTACCCATTGTTTACACTCGCAGGTCTTCTACTCGCTCTTCTGCTCATCAGCCATCCACATCATCCAGCACGCCTCAGGTATGTCATGATAACATTACCCCTACTGATGGCACTGGAGTTTTACATCATACACAGGATGATTCTGCTGTAGATGACAGCGGGGAGGCAGATCTGGATATTTCTATTGCGCTGAGAAAGCCACGAAGACAAACTGCCACATACCCAATTGCAGCACGTCTCTTTGGATCATCTTTCTGATGAGTACAGGAAGTTTGTTGTTGGTCTTTCTGCGGTTACTATACCACGCACATATATGGAGGCATTACAGGACAGCAGGTGGCTTCAGGCCATGGAAGAAGAAATGGAGGCCTTAACATCACGAGGAACATGGACTATTGTTTCGGCTCCACGAGGTGCCTCGATTGTAAGCTGCAAGTGGATATTTTCCATTAAGCACAATGCAGATGGGAGTGTGGATCGCTACAAGGCAAGATTGGTTGCTCGTGGCTTTACACAGACATACGGTATAGATTATCAGGACACATTTTCTCCAGTTGTGAGACACTCGACATTTCGGATTTTACTAGCAGTTGCCATTTCTCGGGATTGGTCGTTATTAAAGCTTGATGTAAGGAATGCATTCCTCTACGGAGATCTTCAGGAGGAAGTTTACATGCAGCAGCCACCTGGGTTTACTGCTGAGGGGGAGTCCCAGAAGGTATGCAGGCTACATAAGGCAATTTATGGCCTAAAGCAGAGTACTAGAGCTCGGTACCAAAAGCTCTCAGAGTTGATTGAGCTACAGGGATTTAAGAGGTCAACTGCAGACTACTCACTTTTTGTTCAAAAGACACGGAGAGGTACAGTTGCCATCCTTTTTTATGTAGACGACATTATTGTGACAAGAGATGATACTCAAGGCATTCAGATAGCCAAGAAGTTTTCCTAGGTAAAGAGTTTGTGACCAAGGATCTTGGCAATCTTCGCTACTTCCTGGGATTAGAGTTTGCCAGGAATCATCGTGGTCTAGTGATGACCCAGAGAAAGTTCATCAAGGACCTCCTTTCTGAGACAGGCATGACTGGATGCAAGCCTGCTATGACGCCTATGGATCCAAGTATGAAATTGTATGATGAGGATACTGAAGAAGTTGATAGCAGGAGGTACAGAGAACTGGTTGGGAAGCTTCTATATATTACTATCACCAGGCCAGATATTATGTTTGCAGTAAGCAAGGTCAGCCAATTCATGGAGCGGCCCAGAAAGGCACATACGGATGTTATCCATATGATTCACCCGGTTCGGGACTCTTATTCAGTAGGCACATCACGAGGAACATGGACTATTGTTTCGGCTCCACGAGGTACCTCGATTGTAAGCTGCAAGTGGATATTTTCCATTAAGCACAATGCAGATGGGAGTGTGGATCGCTACAAGGCAAGATTGGTTGCTTGTGGCTTTACACAGACATACGGTATAGATTATCAGGACACTTTTTCTCCAGTTGTGAGACACTAGACATTTCGGATTTTACTAGCAGTTGCCATTTCTCGGGATTGGTCGTTATTAAAGCTTGATGTAAGGAATGCATTCCTCTACGGAGATCTTCAGGAGGAAGTTTACATGCAGCAGCCACCTGGGTTTACTGCTGAGGGGGAGTCCCAGAAGGTATGCAGGCTACATAAGGCAATTTATGGCCTAAAGCAGAGTACTAGAGCTTGGTACCAAAAGCTCTCAGAGTTGATTGAGCTACAGGGATTTAAGAGGTCAACTGCAGACCACTCACTTTTTGTTCAAAAGACACGAGAGGTACGGTTGCCATCCTTGTTTATGTAGACGACATTATTGTGACAGGAGATGATACTCAAGGCATTCAAATAGCCAAGAAGTTTTCCTAGGTAAAGAGTTTGTGACCAAGGATCTTGGCAATCTTCGCTACTTCCTGGGATTAGAGTTTGCCAGGAATCATCGTGGTCTAGTGATGACCCAGAGAAAGTTCATCAAGGACCTCCTTTCTGAGACAGGCATGACTGGATGCAAGCCTGCTATGACGCCTATGGATCCAAGTATGAAATTGTATGATGAGGATACTGAAGAAGTTGATAGCAGGAGGTACAGAGAACTAGTTGGGAAGCTTCTATATATTACTATCACCAGGCCAGATATTATGTTTGCAGTAAGCAAGGTCAGCCAATTCATGGAGCGGCCCAGAAAGGCACATACGGATGTTATCCATATGATTTTGAGATATCTCAAGAATTCACCCGATTCGGGACTCTTATTCAGTAGGGATGCATCCTTGGAGGTAACAGCTTGTGCAGACGCTGACTATCCAGGATGCCCCACAAACAGAAAGTCTCATGGAAAAGCAAGAAGCGGACTGTAGTTGCTAGATCAAGTGCAGAATTTGAGTACAGAGCTATGGCCCAAGGGAGTGCTGAGATGATGTGGATTAGATCGGTGTTGAATGATCTTACCATAGAAGTTCCTCATCCTATGCAACTTTTATGTGATAATCAAGCTGCATTATTTATTGCAAATAATCATGCATTCCATGAACGAACAGAACATATTGAGGTGGACTGCCATTATACTCGAGACTTGATACAGAAAGGACTCATGTCTACTTCTCATGTGTCTACTGGAGATCAGACGGCAGATATCTTCACCAAGGCTCTATCTCGAAGTCCTTTCCAGAAGTGTTGTTCCAAGCTGAGCATGATAGATATATATGCTCCAGCTTGAGGGGGGTGTTAAGATAAATCTCTTGTTATGTCCTTTTATGTAATTTTAGTCTCTCTAAGTACTTATCTTGTAATTAACCCAAGGGCTATTCTCCTATATAAGAGAGTCCTCGGGTACGTCTAATGCATCGATTCATTCTCTCCGATCATTAAGGTGCTCAAAACCAAAGTTGCGTAAACTCAATTTTTGGAGTACTGCCATGAAAACATCCTTCACAACCTCCCAAAACTCTGAAGAACGGTACAAGAAAACCATCCGAACCACGAGCCCCATCTTTACTTATCTAGAAGACCGATTTCTTAATTTCATGCATCCCATTGCAACGCAAGAAAACCATCCGACAGGGAATGGAAATTTTGTGTGTCTACGTCTCCCTCTTTAAGCCATTATTTTCACGATCTTCATCTTCACTTCATTTCCACTTTTCGAATCTATGTATGAATGACCTGAAGTTGGTTAATTATTCCTAAAAATCTCATATGTTGTCAACCCTCTGTCATCCTTGAGTTTATCCAATCTGATCATTTCTACATGTACGATGTTTCTTTAGCTATGACGCTAAGCCCGAACACATCTATTGAATTCCATCAAATACTTGTTGAGCGCACCCAACTTAGATGCAATATGGAAATGGATGACCCAATCGGATGACAACCCCTCCAAAAGTCCTCCATTGTTGATGTGATAGAAAGTGCACAGGGTAATACCCTCGCACCAGCCATCAAGAACAGTTGCATCGCATCCATGGACATCAAAAATCGATCAATGCAAGATCTCGAGCTGGAGGTCCTCCACATATAGCGACAAGCAATAGCACCAATGATCTCTAACTAAAGATCTGTAATCAATAAAGACAACCCCGCCGACCCAGTATCAAGACCACCTATCATTCCCGGCCTATCCTCCGAAAGCAGAGTCAAGTTAAATCCCCACCTATGATGCATGCCTTTAACTTGAATCTCTTACGAATGAGACAAAGAACTTCCAAGAGCTCTTGGTTAGGCGATGCCTTTGTAGGCCAATATGCATTAGTAAAAAGAATAAATTTATCATCAGCACTCCATTGTAGAAAACCTGAAAGTGAATGACGACCATGGACCTCAGCCTCCTCCAATATTAACCTATCACCATTCCATCCCAGTATCAACCCTACTGAAGCACCATTAGATTCAATTGTTCTAAAAGTAAAAGACTTGTGCCACCCACCTCTCGCCATACATCATCCACCCCAAGGAAGACCTTCGTTTACTGAAGCATGGGTAAATCAATCTCGACGAAATCAATAGATTGTGAACTGACTTTCTCTTCTCAAGCCTCCATAAGCCTCCCACGTTCCAGGAGAAAATGTTCATTTGGAGACCGAACTAAACCCCCTTGATGGGGTAACCCCCAGATATTCTGCTAGCTCCTTGCAGTGGTGATCATCCTCCTCTTGTGAATTTGTGGTCTTCCACAGATACACCCACTGTCCATATTAAACCAACAAATCAGTGACCCACCCCTGAGCCACGTTATTTGCTTGATGGATCGGATACCGTTAATGGTTTTTGTGGTGTTTGCATACTCAATTGCATTCTTCATATATGTATGTTCGCCTTGAAATATAGACTCAATCTGTGCAACACATAAACCATAATATGGTCGTCACCTAATCCTTAGTGGGGCTACTCCCATATCTCATTTTGACCAGAGATCCCCGGAAACTAACCCAATCATATGTAGAAACCATCTCTGTTAGCGTAGAGGCCTACACCTCCTTTGCAAAATAGCAACCAAAGAGAAGGTGCTTAACATTCTCCTATTCTGCCAAATAATGTTGAGATGGGTTGCCACTCCCAAGAAAAAAAACCTAGCTCTTTGTTTACCAGAGAAAATTGTTATCCCTTCTCATCAACCAAATGAAAAATCAGATGGCGCCCACTGGATCAAAAATTGCTATATGGTAAAAGGCCTCATATGCCTTTCGCACTATGAAGCGCTCATTAACCCAGGACCAATGAACATCATGCATCGGCTGCCAGAGCGAAAAAGTGAAGAAACGAGCAACAAAGTGTCGCTTGCTCAGTCCAATTATTAGTCCAAAACAGAGCCTTCGACCATCACCGAAAACAGGCTACGTGAGTGGGATCACATGAGGGAGCATCAAGCAAATCCCCTTCCAGAAGTTTTAAGGCATAAGTACAACAACAAGAACATGTGAAGAGGGATAAAGAGAAATCCCGTAAATTGAATGCAATGTCCTTCAAAGAAATCAAACCCTCCACCCTAGATTCTTGTCACCCACTTTGTCAATAAAGCATTACTCATTGCCTCTAAGCTCTGAATCCCAAGCCCACCATCCTCCTTCTTAAGCATCAGGGTTTTCCACTCTAATTACATCCCCTAGGACTCCTCGGAAAAGATCCAAAAAACTATCATGAGAGCCTCCAACTTCCCCTTCATCCTAGCAGGAAACAAGCGTGTAGATAAAAAGAACGCCGGGATAGTCAAGAGAACTGCCTTCTACAGCACTAGGTGTCCAAATCTTGAAAGGCAGATTGCAAGCCGTCTCGCCAACTTCTTCTACATCCTCTCAATAACCACTAGCTAGTCAAATTGTAGTAGTTTGCCTACCACCAAGGGTAGCCCAAGTGAAAAGATAAGGATGATCCCCCCACTATGTTTGTAAGGCAGTTGCAAAAGCATTTGCCTCTTACTCACCTATTCCAAAAGGAATGAAAGCAAACTTGGCATGATTAATCTTCACACCCAAGACCAACCCAAATAGCTCAAGAACAATTGCTATCCTTTCCACTAAGTAGACTCTTCATCCACAAAAAAGATAGTATCATCAGCATATTGGAGACTAGGAATTGAAATCTCTTCCACGTAGAGACTTGTCATAAAACCACCCTCCCTTGCCTTCATCACCATTTTAGCTAGAACATCAGCCACCACAACAAAGAATAATGGTGCATGCAATGCAGGCATCCCTGCCTAACTCCACGGTGCGGTTTGAAGAAGCCACCATCATGTTTACCATTCACCAGAACTGCATAGAAGGGAGTTGTGTCAGATCTTTTTATCCACTCAATGCATTCACCAGGGAAGTCGCTATGGTGTTGGGACGTCAAAATGAATTGTTAGTCAATGTAGTCATTGGCCTTCGAAAAATCAACTTTCCACATGAAGCCGTTGATCCTTATTCTTTACCACTCAACAACAATCACAGATGCCAAAACAACCCCATACATCATGTGTCGGCCTAGAATGAAAGAAGTATGGGCTAGATCAATAATAGATCCAAGTACCACTAGCAACCTATTTGCAAACACTTTCGTCACAGTAAGATCATGGCATTAAAAAAATCACGATATATTGCCAATATATATGCCAATATATCGGTATCGACGGGAATGGGGTTTTGAAACTAGCATGCATAGTGGTTTACAGAATATCGACTGATATCTCACGAGACATCTGATGTGCCGTTAAAATTTAAATTTTGTAGTAACAAATTTCCTTGATATCGACCGATATCAACCAATGCCATTGATATTTCACAATAACACCTTTTTGTAACTTTTGGACAATTTGTTCATATTTTGCTTGTGTTTACAAGTATAAAAAACACATTATGATTTATATATTTTGTATCGGGTTAGGGGCATTGCCCTCGCATGATGGGGTGGCAATAGAGGATGGTGGCGGGGATGTTAGATTGGAGGTGGTAGGAATAAGGTTAAGGTGGCAGTGGTAGCATTGGGGTTGTGGGCTGCGGAAGAGGTTGCGAAGGCATAGGTGTGGTAGTACAGGATGTATCGGTGGCATTGGTGATGTTTATGCAAGAGGTGGTGTCAGATTTGGAGTTGTCGGAGGCAAGTTCGGGGATGTGATCGAGGGAGGTGGTGGTGGCGTAGCCGTAGTTGTCAGCAAGGATTTGTTATAGAGGCGGTGAATACATAGGTTGGGGAACCTCTTGGACAAAGACTACTGAGATGAGAGGCAACGCCTTAATGCCTTCCTGAACAACGACTTCAGCAACATTTTTCTCCAATTGTTGTGTCTAGGATTCAATAACCCAAAGATCTCACGGTATTTCGCCAAAGTTTGCATAGTCGTACAAACTTGCAGCAAATGAATAGTGTTTCTTTAACTTTAGCATGCCATAAAGTGTCCCTTCATTGACTCAAAAAAAAAACGATTCCTTGAGCGAATATCTCATGTCAGATCGTCAAAGCAATCTATAGGTCATACTTTGATACCAATTGATGCAAATCAGAAATTTTTTACAATGGAGAAATTTGGTGAAGAAATTGATAGGTATAGAAGAGAAGATGCAATGATTATGCGGAATTTGGGAGAATGGAACTGTAAAGATTGCGTGAAGAGGGAGGAGATGGGGAGAGGGATAAGTTGGAGAAACTCCAATTCTATTATAACTTGAACTGTCTGTCTAAAACAATGGACTACCATCCCCTTTATATATAAGGAGTAAGATTACAAAAATAGAAATTACTATCAAATCATGAATCTAATTGAATCCTAAATATCGCTGACCAAATAACTTATTAATTGGATATCACATGCAATATCATTATTTAAATAAAAATAAAAAATATGATGAACTCAATTGGATGTAAATAATATTAACCCTAACTCGAATAACATTACTGGCTCAAAATCCTAATTTAAAAGCCTAATAAAAAAAGCTCCTAATTTTCCCTAATTTCAATTCCATGCTGCATCAAAAATTATATATGTTATTATGTTCATTTGCTTGTTCGTTTTGATTTTCGTATAGATTGGCAATTTGTTTATATATAATATGTTATGTAATATAAAGCTGATTTACTAATTAAACTTTTTTATATCTCTAAGTTGTTATTGTTCGAGTTTCATCATTTCCTTTCCAATTCCCTTTAAGAAGTCAACAATTAGCATAAAAAGCGACAATATGTTTTACATAATGTGCATTGATTTGTTAAATGCACGTCATTCTTGAATATAAATGTGAATTTATATGTAATTTATTGTTTTAAGAGTTAAGATGATCTTAATTGAGGATGAAAATTACTTGTTGAGCTATTTCATATATTTCCACCAAAATCATAGATGTATTCCTCTTCGGGCTCAATATGATATTGATATCGACATTTTGTACCTTACTTTCGAGTCAACCTTCCAAATAAAACCTTTTAAACCACTTCTCTCCGAGTTAGATAACATCATACATTACACCATATAATTATCCGATGAGGAGCTTCATGTAATGAAAGCAAACTTTGTTTTAAAAGACATAATGAAAGCATATTGAATGGGTTTGACCATATCACCTAATACCACATGGATCCTCAAAGTGAAGACACTCACAACAATTGAATATATAATGCTTCAAAAGGTCCTAGCACGGAATCTATGAATATATCAGATACATCTTGCTTCGGATGTAAAAATAGGAAGAATAAGTTTAACCATTCTAACCTAGAACTCCCCTCCAAAATCTCAGAAGTCACATGCATGACATCAAGGTTGAGCACATATCATAACAATTAGAAATAAATCCAACTAGAAGAGTTTTAGCATCTCTGATGAGAGAAGGAATCGATTATTGTGTGATCTCAAAGATAAGCTTCGCAATAATGAAACATATGGTGTTGGAGAGGACAATTCATCATATTTCTTCAAACTACTCGTATGTGACCTTTGGCAATGAAAAGAGAAAGTGTGTGTTCAACATCTCAATCTTTGATATCATCTTCAAAACTCTTGACTCGCCTCCAACACATCCTCCTTACCAAGATTCCAAAATTGCTCGTAGAAGAAACATGTGAAGCCATCCAGACTAAAAGAACCATATTTCTTCAAAGATCTCAAAGCCCCTAAAACTACCTCCTCATAAACCCCTCAATGGATTCTCCACTACCTTATATCATAACATGTACGCTCCATGACCTCATTGCCTCCACACGGTCCCGCCGCCAATCTCGCTCGCAAAAAGATTGAAATGTGATGCTAATGCAACATAAAACTCCAATCTACCATCCAAATACCCAATAACAACCAACAAAGTGTTGATAGCATTGCATCGCTTCACATCACTAGTATACACGAGAAAATATAATGTTCATGGCACTTCTTTCGATCAAGCTTGCCTTGATTGTGGTCTCCAATCTATCTCGATGGTAGCATCCTCACTCCACATCATCTTTCTCCCTCACCATCACATATCCTTTCTCCTCCAAGAGGTCGTGTTCATCCTCAACACTATCCAAAGTGATAACCACCTGGGATGCCGTGTTTTTTCTCCCCAACATTTCCTCCTTTAAGGTGTGCCTAAACTCCAACAAAAACAACCGCAAGGACTTAAGTATAACTATCATCCTTTTAGTAGCCAAAACACCACCTAAAATTCCTCTACTACTCTACAACCAACTCACTATAATCGGGATTATGGACTTATGGAATGTCAAACTTGAGGCATCATCCAATCACTCTATCATCAACCACGATCAAGAGGATGGTCATATGGTTTTATAGCACTCATGAAAGAGTTGTGACTTTTGCCATCAAGAAAGTCTCTACAAAGTCGGTGCTTGCAAAAAAGCGATCTAAGCAAGATCTGGAAGTGATGGTTGCATTGCTCTGTCATGCGTAGATAAGAACAGAATAATCCACTAGAGCAAGCTCCTTCACCACATCTAAAAATTTAGCTTCACTAAGTCCAAACAGACCACTTCTCCAATAAGTCTAGCATGAAGAGGGTAAACTGAAATTACTACCAAGCAAGCATATAAGATCTCGCATCCAAGAAAAGAGCCACTGCTTGCAAACTAATAAAGCACATTCCTTGAGTGATGAACAACCAACTCTTAAAGCGATGCACAACCACATGTAAAGCCATCTAATTGTCATCTCAAGATCAAAGTTCGATTTTAGACCCAATAATCTCCCAACCACCCTAATTGCATATAAAGTCTGCATGAAATATGATTGACACATGCCCCCTGGTTGAGATGGAGATTCTTTTTATTTCCCCTTTGCTATTTTTTATTCTTAATTAGAAAAGTTTAACATATACTCTTAGTTCCCCTCTATAGAGAGAAGTGTATAATTCAATAATGAGGTAATTCATTCTTGTAGACGTTTACGTTATGTTGTGATGTACCGTTGAGTATTTCTTATTTATCTTATGTACATCTATGTAATTTACCCAAGGGTTTTCTCTCTATATAAGAGACCCTAGGGCTCCATGGAATAACATAGAAAAGTATTCTCGGCTCTAACATGGTATCAGAGCCAAAACCCTAATCTAGGGTTTTCTCCATCCCCCCCCCCCCCCCCGTCGCCGCCGCCGGCCCCTCCAGCCGGGCCCCTCGCCGCCGGGCCAAACCCTCTCGCCGGGCCCCTCCAGCCGCCGCCAGCACCGCCGCCGGGCCCCTCCTCCCGCCGCCTCTCTCCCGTCAGGGCTTCCCCAGCCTCCTCTCGTCGCCGCCGACCACAACCGCCGCTCTTTGCGGCACCTCTTCTTCGGTCGGTCTCGAGTCGACGATGGGTTCAAGTGCATAACGTCTACATATGCACTTGAATCCACAAAGGTCTTTGTAGACGCCAGTTCTTTTGTCTATCATCCCTAGTTTTCCTTCTCCGGCAATATGTCAGAACAAAACGCTGATATGCCCGTCATAGGTGCCTTTAAAGGTTCGGCACCAATCGTCAAAATGGACGGGACGAACTACGAACTGTGGGCTATGCAGTTCCTCAGTCTTATGAAGTCATGTGGTAAGAAGCATATTCTTACCGAAGATGAACCGTCGAAGAAGACGGGAATATATGCCTCATGGGAGGCAGATGACGCCTATGCAAAGGTCTGGCTGTCAGGGACGCTCACGATGGAGCTCGCCAACGACGTCCTTCATCAACCCACCACCAAGGTGATACTCTCAAGTGCGGAATGAGACGAAGATGCTGCAGTTGCAGCATGAGATTTTTACTACGAAGCAAAATGGTCGGTCCCTTCATTCTCTATACACGTCCCTACGTGGGATGTTCGAGAAATTATACAGCACCATTCCGCTCACAGCTACCCCCGAGCAGCAGAAGACGTTTCGCAATGCCACTATGGTAGGAGTTCTACTTGCTGCCCTTGATCCGGAATACGAAGCAGCCCGGTCTCAGATCCTCGCCGATGCTACTATTCCTCCTATGGAGGAAGTCTACAGGAGGCTCAGTCGGATCTCTGTTCCCTCTAATGCCGCAACTCCATCTCCGTCAGCAATGGCGGTCTCCAGAGGATGAGGTAGTTCGTCTTCCTTTCGTGGCCGAGGAGGTAGCGGACGTGACTGAGGAGGTCGTGTGCGTTCAACATGCTCTTTTTGTCGTCAAACTGGTCATTCCGAGGATACATGCTATTCCAAGCATGGATTTCCTCCTTCTGCACATGTAGCTGATCATGTTCAGGGTCCATCCACGCCTACTTCCGATCACATGTTCGAAGAGCTAGTGGCACGGCTTAGAGACATTATGCCACAGACATCATCAGAGGGTGCTGATACACCTGACGTTGCGGCTTCTACGTCCGCTAGTACATCTGCTGCTGCCAGTACCTCAGGTAGTGCTTCTGCCTCTTGTCATAACCATGATCTATCAGGTTGGATTGTTGACTCTGGAGCCACCCATCATCTCTGTCGTGATAGAGATAACCTGCAGTCCTACATAGCCATTCAATCTGGCCGCTCCGTACTCATAGCTAATGGCACTCATTCCCCTATTATCGGTCAGGGGGAGACTATTTTATTGCCTTCCATGCACTTACAGAACGTTCTACATGCACCAGAATTCTCTATGAATTTATTATCAATCAGTCAGATTACAAAAGATTTGCACTGTCATACTATATTTGACCCATCATCTGTCATTTTTCAGGACATACTAACGGGCAGGGTGATTGGTTGTGGTTCTGAGCACAATGACCTCTATCGTCTGGTACGGCACTCCTATGCTGGCGTCTCATTACACTCTCAGGGATCCGTTTCTCCATATACATGGCACCTTCGCTTTGTTCACCTACCGCTGCAGAAAATGCGTCACCTCCTGCATCAGATATCTCCTTCTTCGTCATTTCGTTGTGAAGCATGTCAGTTAGGGAAGCACCATCGTTCCAGCTTTCCTAGTCGTCAGGGTCGGAGCAGTCGCTCCCCGTTCGAGTTATTTCATATAGATATTTGGGGTCCGAGTCGTGTACCAGATCATCAGGGGCACAGGTTTTATCTTGTTGTAGTTGATGATTTTTCTCGTGTTTCTTGGACTTTTCTTAAAAATAAATCTGAAGCAGGAAGTGTTATCCAAAATCTTATCAATGAAGTGCAGAATGTTTTTTCATCTACTGTCAAGTATGTGCGCACAGATAATGCATTGGAGTTCTGCACTCGTTCTCTTGCTCGGTTTCTTTCTTCGAAAGGGATTATCTACCAAACAACATGTGCGTACACATCTCAACAAAATGGTGTTGCGGAACGAAAACATCGACACTTTCTTGACATTGCTCGCACATTACTCATTCAGAGTTGTGCACCATTAGCCTTTTGGGGGGATGTCATACTCACAGCATGCTATATGGTCAATCGCATGCCCGCTACCATTCTTGGGGAAAAGGCCCCTATCTATGTTCTTTTCCCTGACAAGGACTTGTTTTCACTTACTCCTCGTGTCTTTGGGACTGTCGCTTTTGTTCATCGCTTGTCTCCAGGACTTGACAAGCTCTCTCTTAGAGCTGTTAAGTGTGTCTTTGTGGGTTACTCCAGGACACAGAAAGGATATCGTTGCTATGATCCCATTTGTGGCAAGTACTATGTCAGTGCTGATGTTACATTTTTTGAACCAGTTATGTACTTCTCCCCTGCAGGTGACAGATTAGTTTCCTCCACATCCACAGATACTAATGTCTATGTACCCCTACCTCCAAGTCTGGGTCAATCTGAGTCCACCACACAACCACAACCACCACCCGTTCTACCATTTCCTAAGTTCTACACAAGGCGGTCAGGGTCTGCTCAAGCTACACGCCAACCATCCAGCACGCCTCAGGTATGTTCTGATATTAACACTAATGATGGGTTAGAGAATGCACCTGTGCAGGAACCTGTGCTACAGGAGGAGGATCCGCTAGCTAGTAATGTGATAGATGACCTTGATCGTCCTATTGCTCATAGGAAGCAGAAGAGGCAATGTGCATCCTATCCTCTTGCGTCTCACGTGTCCTTTTATCGTCTCACTGGTGATTTTGAGAGGTTTGCAGCAGTCGTCTCGTCGGTTGACATCCCACGGACTTATCAAGAAGCCATGAAGATTGTCTGCTGGCGTCTAGCTATGGAGGAGGAGATGCATGCCTTACAGTCCAGAGGGACTTGGTCTTTAGTCCCTATTCCTCCGGGCGCATCTGTGGTGAGTTGCAAATGGATTTTTACAGTTAAATATCACGCAGACGGGCGTCTCGACCGATACAATGTCAGACTTGTCGCGCGGGGATTCACCCAAACCTATGGGGTGGATTATTTGGACACTTTTTCACCAGTGGCTCGACACTCGACTCTTCGCATTCTACTATTTGTTGTTGTGGTACGTGACTGGACTATTTTCCAACTTGATGTGAAGAATGCTTTCTTGTATGGTGATCTACAGGAGGAAGTCTACATGCAGCAGCCACCGGGGTTTGCTGCTGAGGGGGAGACTCAGATGGTGTGTAGACTTCATAAGGCTATCTATGGCCTTAAACAAAGTTCACGGGCATGGTTTCAGAAACTTTCCCAGCTGATTGAACGACAGGGGTTCAAGAGGTCAAATGCGGACATTCGTTGTTTATCCAGAAGACCCCTAGAGGTACGGTCGTTGTCATGGTATATGTTGATGATATTCTGGTTACAGGAGATGATGCTCAGGGGATTGAGATGATCAAAGCTCTTTTGGGAAGCCAGTTTATTACGAAGGATCTAGGCACGATATGATATTTTCTGGGGATAGAGTTTGCAAGAAATGCACAAGGAATGGTGATGACCCAAAGAAAATATGTCACCGACTTGCTTGTGGAAACAGGAATGGCTGGATGCAGACCGTCGAGCATGCCTATGGACCCAAGTATGAGGCTTTATGACAATGATACCGAAGAGGTGGACAAAAGAAGATACAGAGAGATGGTGAGTAAGCTTCTATACATCACCATAACTCGTCCGGATATTGCCTACACAGTAAACCGGGTGAGTCAATTTATGGAGCAGCCCAGGCAAGTTCATATGGAAGCCGTGTACATGATATTGAGATATCTGAAGTCTTCTCCAGGCACAGGTTTGTTATTTAGAAAAGACAGATCTATCTATTTCAGCTTGTGCAGACGCAGACTATGCGGGATGTCCAAAGGATTGTAAATCTACTTCAGGATTTGCTATCTTCATAGGAAGCTCTTTGGTTTCTTGGAAAAGCAAGAAACAGACAGTTGTGGCAAGATCCAGTGCTGAATCCGAATATAGAGCCATGGCACAAGCGAGCGCAGAAATGATGTGGGTTCGAGCGGTCTTGAAGATTTGAATGTAAATGCCTCTTTACCCATGCAGCTTCAATGTGACAACCAGGCAGCATTGTTCATTGCAAATAATCCAGCTTTTCATGAAAGAACAAACACATTGAGGTAGATTGTCACTACACTAGAGACATGATCCAGAAGGGCTTGATTTCCACTTCACATGTCAGTTCAGAAAACCAGACTGCTGATATATTTACCAAGCCATTGCTCAGAGGACCTTTCCAGAGATGTTCTTCCAAGCTGAGCATGATTGATATCTATGCTCCATCTTGAGGGGGAGTGTAGACGTTTACGTTATGTTGTGATGTACCGTTGAGTATTTCTTATTTATCTTATGTACATCTATGTAATTTACCCAAGGGTTTTCTCTCTATATAAGAGACCCTAGGCTCCATGGAATAACATAGAAAAGTATTCTCGACTCTAACAATTCCCTTTCGCATGTACCCTTAACCCACTCTTGCAAACTTACATATCCCAACAAATGGTTTGAAAGATTATGATCACATATTCGATATTTGTTGAGGAGGTGTTGACCACAATTTTCATCAAGTTATATAATGTGTTAACCTTCTTATTTTACATGCAAAGGTATGGTAACCAGTGTTAGGGCTGGCAATCTTAAAGGAATTACACTCATGATCCTCTTACGAATAGAATTAAATTAATGTAAAGTTCGTATAAGAATAGAACTATCAATCATGTACTTAGACCATGAGTAGAGGGTTGGAGTCATCACTCCACATAATAGACACAAACAAAGAGAGAGAAAAGAATAAGAAACCAGGGGAACAAAAAGAGTGGTATCTCTTCTTCTTCTTGGTGATTTTTCTTCTCTTGGGGTTATGGGAGGTGTAGTTATGAGAGGTGACTAAGGGTGTCGGAAAATTCTCAAATTCAATATTTGCTCAAATTCAGCTCATTAAAAGTTTGATTCAGATTCGGTTCGAAAATAAAAAAACTTAACAAGAACACAAGTTGAGGCTCGATAAAATAAACGAACCAAACCTAAAAATTGTAGGTTCATTCATGTTCAATTTTTAAAAACTCGGTAGACACATATATAGACATTTTTACAAATCCTTACGGATAAGTGGACCTTACTTTGAGATAAGTGGATTGTGTCCCAGGGTAAGTAGACTTTGTCTAGAGATAAGTGAATGTTTACGAGAAAAGTAGGTTTTATAACGGTATAAACTATCCCAAAATAAATGATCACATCATGGTTACAACATCCATCTATATGTCTAATAATTTTCCCTTCTTTATCCTCAAATCAACAAAACAAGTATAAACCTTATTTATCGCTTATCTCCACCTTATTCCTTATCCCTCGTATGAATGAATATAAAAATATATTACATTTTTTCAAAGAGAAGAATCCTTATTAATCTAATTTTTTCAAGTGATGAAGAAGAGTTAGATAAAGAAAAAAACTGAACGAATATTTGTTCTAATTATAGATACATATATGTATTTATTTCTTTTTTTCCACTCCCTCTCATCAGAGAATTCTCATGTTCGATATCCACTTAGGTTCGATTCGATTAAATAGAGGTTCGGATCAAATTCGGTTAGAAAATAAATGAACCGAAACTGAAGACAAGTTTAGATCAGTCCATTAAAAGTATTAGCATAAGAAAATAACATGTTTCCATATATATATTAATATATGTCCATTTCCCGTGTATAGATTAAGTATGTATATATTTAACCTTCTGTCTGTTTCCCTTTCCAACCAATTAAGGTTAGGATGCATTTTAAATTATCTCCTTCGTATTCATGCATGAGATCATTGAGATGTCATGTCTCCTTTCCATTTCTCTACTTTTTTTCTCATACGCAAAGCGCTAGCATGAAGAGTCCTCTGTTGGACCATATGGAGAGCCGAGCACAAGTCCTTTTCATCTGCTTCCTCTGATGATGTTGAAACCTCCTGTCTTCCTTTCACCATAGCCCGCGTAAAGACATACAGTTGTGCTACTTCAAATATCAGAAGATAGCATTTTGACCATTATTGTCAGATTTTTCACCAATTTGCCATCCCGCCCACTGCCTCACCAGTTCTTTTCAAATTAAGGCATCCATAATCGTACACCATAAATAAAGATGCAACACTTTATATTATTGCCTGCAAACTACTTCCACAGGCAATCAAAAATAAGTTACCAAAAAGAACATGTGAAACCTATAAGAACCGAGAGAATGGCATGATCTTAGCCGATCCAGTGCTACTTGGCATTATTACATGTTTATACATGTATCGTTCTTTAATACTTATCAAGCATAATTGATGGTGAAAATATTTCCTCCTCCACTGGACATGAATATCTGCGATACTAGAACTCAAACGGCATACGACATAAATTTCATAGAAACAGGATTCCGAAAGTTTCTTTTTAGAGATGTACTTGGAACATATCGTTTCTTTCGCAAAAATGCAAAAGTCGATTTGCAGTCTCATATACACATATATCCTCGAGATAATAAAATGGCTTCCATTATCAGAATTGAACCAATAATGAGTCGTATAAGTTAAGTCCCTGTATCGATAATTTGGTTAAAAACACAAATGGAACATCAATAGGTGTTCCATTTAGCCATTGAGACCGAACCTAAACATGTAATCAAGAGATAGTTGCCCATACAATGACGAGGCATGTATGGATTCTTCAAGAAGAGAGGAGCCACGATAGTCACCTCTAGACTGCCCGGATTCCGTCGACAACGTGGAGAGCTAATCCAGGAAAATCATAGTGGTTTCGAAAGACATGCTCACCGGACGCTTGAACCCGCTTGGTTGGATCCCAGCTAGCATCCCCCCACCCAACAAAACAAAATGTTTGTTTTCACCTTTTTATCAGAACCATCCTACGAATTGAACGAAGTCGAAACAACGAACCAAGAAATTGAGGAGATAGAAACTACAAGATCCTGGTCATCGATCCCGCTCCAGACCCAGGAAATCCAAAATCATATCGGATCAACAAGGAAAGTAGGAGAGCGCGAGATTCTATGTAGGTAAAACTGCGGAGAATATAAGCGGAGAGAAGAGACGCAGTAGGCTTACCGGTGCGCCCGGCGGACGTTGACGGCGGCGCTGACGAGCAGAGAAGAGGAGAGGGAGACCACTAAGAGAGGAGGGAAAGTGCGAGAAGCCTGTCTAAGGGTAGAGAGAGAGAGAGAGAAACGGGTCCTTCACCGTCTCTTCAGGAGAGAGACGCAGCCGCCGGGTTTGAAGGAGTGGACTCGACGAGGGAGAATATCCTCCTTGCGCACAAGTGTGTGATTTGGTTGCTGCACTCCTTGCGCACAAGTGTGTGACTTGGATATTTGATCTTATTATCCAAGTCTCATTATTGAAAAAGTTCGAGAATTTTTCCATTAAACACAATATAAAAGCATTGAAAAATAAAGATAAATAATGATAAGTAAATTACATTTAAATATCATGAAAAATGTGGATGTGATTCACATTATTCAGATGTGTGTAGAGAGAAATCTAAGATAATTAATGTAACGACCCCAATTTTGGATCGTCGGATCCTCCCATATCCGGATCTGGTTACTCAACAATAATTTATTCAGCAATCACAAGTAACATTCAGAAATATACTGCAAATAAAATTACTCAGAAAGATGAATTTAATACTTTTCTATTCACAAAATAAAGTTTCATGATACATTTTCTCACTATACCCATTTACATGCACATCATCTGGAAAGGAAATGCGTAGAAGGATTACTAACTCCCGTAGAGAGTAAAGCTATTACGGCTGACTGGATGGCTAAAGTCCTTGTGATGACACACCAACACCTGTTGGATTTTCTATAAATCATAGGATAACAATTAGCGAATCCTAAATAATGAAGAAGAGAAAAACATACTAATGACGGAATTTTGCAAAACTTGATAACACAAAAAGATTCATTACTTCTCATTAGTTTAAGTTCTATTCCTTTCTATTATATGTCAGGGAGTCCAGAGAATTACCTCACCACTATATGGACTCCAAAGTTGTGGACACTTCGGGATCGGAGATTGTGTTGATCTGATACGCTTATGCCACCGCGCGTCGCCTCAATCAATCCTTCAATACTACCCTAAAAATTTTCTTTTCTTTTATTTATCAGGGTCTCAAACCCTTAGCCTGACAAACAAAGGAGCACGCCATCCTCGAAGATTCAATTGCTTAAAACCTCAGGCTAACCTTTGATCATATAACCTAGCGGCTTTAAATAAACGTTATCATGACCCAGCCGCTATTGAACCACCCGTGCCTCCACATGGCACGAGCACATCTTCTGTCATTTAGCCTGAATATATTGGCTCCTGGAACCACGCGTTGCAAATCATTCATGTCGTGCGCACTTATCGTAATAGGCAACCGTGCACCACCTAAGTAGGGCAACGCCAATACGGGTTCCTTTCAACAAACATACAGGTTGCACGCTCAATCTGTAGTTATACTCCCAGTCATTATTAACGTAAGACATGATCCAACTTAAAACACATCAATTACCAAGACGTAATTCCTCCTAAGCCTTAGATTTGCATGACCATAAAATACTGAGTATAGACTTGCACATATATTAATTCATATATTTATATACTCATAATTATGCTCATTTTAACTTACAAACCCTAACCTCCAAGCCACTGCATCCATTCGATGCTTAAACCTTATTTTAATTGAAATCATAAAGCAATTTTTCATATTTCTTCAAAAATAACCAAATTAGGGTTCTTCGTAGAAAGAAGCATAAATATAGATATCTCTACGATCTCATATGAAAATCCAACAGTAAAAAGGAAGGATTTCGTTAACTAGCTGAGCTCTCTGTCACATATGCAGTTCTTTATCGTGATTCTTTTTAAAAAATGATTTATAGCTCCTGAAATAATCGAATTTCATTTTTTATATCAAAAACGCTAAGAATGTGCCAAAATGTGAAGAACGAACGAAGAACATACGAAGAACGCGAAGAACATATTTTCTCTCAAAAATTCGGTAGAGCTTCCCCTTATACAGAGTGATATTTTAGGAAAATTTCGTCAGATTTTTCCCTTATATTGGTACATATTTCTATGAAAGTTTTGGTAGAGCTTCCCCTTATATCGGGACATATTTCTATGAAAATTTCGACAGAGTTTTCCCTTATATCGGGATATATTTTAAAAGTGGAAAGAGTTTTCTCTATAAAATCACCAAGAGGAAACACAACAATGAAACTGAAAGAATATAATCAATTAACAAGAGATGGAGAATCGATAGAAACTGCGCGTGTTAGGTGAGTAAAGGTGTAACGAATCATAGGGTTCAATGACGTGCATAACTGCTCGTACTTAAGTAGGGTATTACACAGATTTCTCGATCAAAACAACTATAAAAGTGGACTAAAAATAATAGAAACATTAATAATGGAGAACCGGTAGACATAACGCATCTTAGATGATTGAAAGTGTGACGAATCATAGAGCTCATTGATGTGCATAACCGCCCGCACCTAAGTAGGATGTTACACAGATTTCTCCTTGAACCACAACAAAAAAATGAATTGAAAAGAAATATCAAAGTTAGAAAAAAAAGAGGATCGAAAACATAGCTTACGAAGCAAACTAAGAGAGGATCGTACATTTCTTCTTCTCGTTCTTCGGGCAGCGCTTCTCTAGCGTTCCTTTCCAGCCTCCTTCTCCTCCTCCCGAGCTCTCGACCCTATTCCTTGGGGTGGTGGTAGTGGGAATCGTAGAGAATGAATGAGTAGGGGGTATTTATAGGCTCCAGAACGCTAACCAGGGTTAGTAAACTATGGTTTAGACCTTAACTGCGGTTAGCGACCCATGTTTTTGGCACATGATTTTGACCAAAGCTTATACAAAACTTATGGCTTAAGTTAGAATTACCCAAAAGATTCTAAATTCGCTAATGAAGCTTAATTAGTGCTAATCGTGATTAACTTTTACTAAACACGATTTAACTTTCGTGGTTTATGCTTAACTTTTGTTAACTATTGATTAGTGTTTGCTAATAATCATTAACGATCCTTAATCCATCATTAGTTTCTTTAATCATGTTTAATTAGCCTTAATGACGATCATTAAGAGTTAATGACACCTTAAGTCTCCTTACTTCTTTTTCTTCGAAAATCATAACAATTTGAAACGAAGTCTGATTCATACAAAACAAATTCTGTTGGTTTCCTCTTAACGTGTCGGATCTTATGATATAGGATCCGAGAGAGACCAAGTTTAAGAATTTAAAATTAAATTGGATTTAATTATCGTAGATATGGTTAATCAATATAACACTATCCATAATAATCATGGACATTAAGGATGTCACATGTAATATTATAGAGAAGTTTAATTGTGAATAAGATTCACAAATTATTAGTTAATGTGAATTAGATTCACATTGTATAATTAAATGTAAATGTGATTTACATTTAATATTGGATGGTCGAATATGATTTTTAATTATCAATGACACGATTAAAAGTGTCACAAAATAATTTGAAATTATTTGGTGATAATTCAACAATAAAAATTATTGTACGTGTAGAAGATTTGGTGGAGATTGTGATATCACAAAATAGGAAATGTGTGGAGAGCACTCAACTCCTAATTAGGAGTGGACGACCATGGTAGAAGCACCATGGTGATTGTCCACCACCTATTAGGAAAGAGGCTCTCCTCTTTCACGATCCTTCTACATGATGATTGATTTTAATTGAGATGATTCGTTGAAGGATGTCTTCACTTATTTTTTATTTTAAAATTAGTTATAATCTTGGAAATTATTGCAACAAAATCTCGATCATTGGTTTTATTAGGGGTGTATTCTAACTATCCAATTTTGTATAAAAGAAAGGCTAACCTTAACTCCTTCTAAACACGATTAAGTTGAAGCAAAAGTTGCAGCAACACATGCGCGCGCGCGCACACACACACACTCTCTCAACTCTTGGTGACAATCCACCTAGCGGTTTGTTGGGAGCTCCATCGTCATCGTGCTATCGCCAAGATGCCAGACTGACTTCTCATGGATCACTTCCTTGACGTTTCGTCTCTCGCGCTCGTGAAGGAGACAATCAAATTTTGTGCAATGAAATAAGGAGGATCTCCACTCGGTTCGTCGCTTTGGATCGTGGGAAATGCACGTCTCATCCACACGCCCACAAGTGATTTCTATGTTGGATCATCCGTCTTGAAACAAGATGCCTTCGCTTAAAGATTCGTGAATTGCAATCGCGTTTCAAGAGGTAACCCTATTACATGTCATGTTGTTTCATTTAAAATTTTTGTTTTCTGCTAGTCGACCTAGATCGTATACGATACAATCTCCACGCGTTGTGATGCACAATGCGTGATCACTCACCTCCATTCGTATGAGTTATTAGAAATACTAGTAACCTGTCGATTTTCTCGATATCATTGTGAACAGATTTTGAAGTTTGCACATTTTACTATAAAAATATATTGCAATTCATCGAACATTAAATTTATGATGACTAGCCATACGTATGTATAATGGCACGAAGGATTTACAAATTTAGTAAGGATGCAAGAGAAATAATAATATTCGACAGTAGATATTAATTAAATAGACTACATATTTGATCATTTATGGATCTTCTATGGTAAGTAACCCTTTATAATAAATATAATGAAAGGTGAAATCTAACAGCCGAATAGCCCAAGGTCTCGTTCGGATGAGGAATAAGATTTAAGATGGAATAAAGAATGGGGAGGTTTGTTCCTTTTGCTTGTTTAGTTAGTGACATATTTGTTTGAGGGATAAGGGTGAGAGTTATAATTATGTTGTATTCTCGACTTGATTTCTTTTATCAACTTTAATATAAAAATGATAATCATGTCGGTTTTAAGATAAACATGTATTTCGATCAAGAAAAAATGTGCTAATAAAATATGTAATAATTGTCTAAAACTATACGCTCACAAACTAAAATTTCAAAAAATAATCGTCCATGTTAAAAATGTAGCAAACCTTCCTTTTGTTTAGATGTTTCTTTCGTAAGAATAACTACTTATATTCCTAGTCACCAAATAGAATGAAGTTTGTTAGAATAATTATTAATGTAATTGTAAATGCTGTTGTATATAACTGTTATGATAAATGCATCTAAACCAACATGTCCATTACAACATTTGATTTGTTACAAACGGGATGGGTGATGAAGGGTGATGCTAGTCTTGGTTGTCTGCGATGGATTGGTTTGCAGTTTTTTTCTTTGTTAGAAATTAATCATGTTTTTATGGGTTTCGATATCGACTATGGCACAATTTTGTTGTTTTTTTGGTTGCTACTCGGGGTGGTTAAAATGTTTTAGTGGTCTTATACCTCTTGCAATCTTTCCAGCATCTGTTTTGTTGCAAGAGGTACAGTTGCCCAGCTTATTGTCTGGACTTCACATTGTTGAAACTTTCCTTTCATTGATAAATGAATAGTTACTTTGATCGTTTTTAAAAAAAAAAACATCCGTTTGAGATGCCATGGGAAGTATTCATACTTCGAGCTTGAATGTGGAAATGCAACTTGCTTTTCTTTCTAATTGTACATCATCACTACATATACATGTGCTAGTCCCTATCAAATATGCAATTTTTTTGTAGTTATATCCCTTATTCTTTGTGAGTGGTCAGTGGTTGAACTATCACGAGTTTCCTTATATATGTAACTATCACGTGTTTCCTTCATATGAAAAAGTCACATTGATTTGCATAATTAGATAGGTCCCTTTATAGGATTAATGCCATTTAATGTGACCCAACTGGACACCATTCATTACATTTCATGATATTAGGAGTTGGGTGGAGAACTCAGCTGGCTTGAGGTAAAATCCGGGATCTAATTCTTCGAGACTATTCTTTAATCTATAAAATAGGTTAATGTAAAAGAGTTGAATTGATGAGATCCGTGCAAATCCATTCAGTAATTGTCGTGAAGATGCTCATCTTTTGACCACAAAATACATGTTATTGTATTTGAGTGTGTACATACGGCAAACAAGTAGGTTAATGCATGAACTAAGGAATGAACTTGACAAGTTGGTGTGTATGCATGATGGTGTATGGGACGTATAATCCCTTAAGAAATCATGCAACAAAGGATTTTTATCATTTGTATCTTTAACTTCTATTATGTCACTTATATCCCTCCCTTTTTGTAATATCAGTTGTGTCCCTGACTACTTACAAAGTTCACATTATTGTCCTTCCGTTAAGGTAAAGCAGGGACATACTTGATATTACAAAAGGGCAAAACTTTGAATATTGTAAGAAATCAGGGATAATCAATATTACAAAAAGGAGGGGCATGACTGATATTACAGAAGTTAAGAAGAGCACAAATGATAAAAGCCCTAAATCAAAATACATATCTCATTTACAATACATTGTAGTTAAACAAACTTCATCATTTAATATTTCACATATAATAAAAAGTAGAGGTGTGTGAATCTCAAAATACACCTTTACAAAGAGTATAATTTATATTTTCACCCAATAATCAAAAGAAATTCATTTGCATAATCCTTCAAATTATAAAAAAATTGGGAACATGTATTATGTTATTCACGACTAGTGTGAAGGATGCAAGAATATCTAAGCACCCTAGATGTGACGCCTCACCTACATCTCCAAGATCCAACCAAAGATGTTATGCTCGATTAGTCTTACAATCTAGTCATCCAAAGGTTCACATAGATTGCTTAAGTTTGGTAGGAATACATATAAACTCGACATGCATCCATACTGTTGGGTACGGAAGCGACGTCAACTCTGCTCTGATACTAGTTGACGAGAATACGACCCATCGATATCATCTCCTCTCGGATACCTGACCCTTGGATACGAAAGCGGATACAGATACGAATGCATATGTGCAACAGAAGCACAATGAGAAAAGAACATTCGGGTATAACGGTAGTCGGTCACCTCTCGCGACTACCAGAGAAGAAATATCACTAAAAGAAGAACGAGCACAACTCTCTCCTTTACCTCACTCTCTTCCTCTCTTCTCTCCCCCTCCCCCTTTATCTCTAGGCATTACCTTGTTCTTGCTGGTGGTGGTTGCTGAGGCAATGCCCCCACCCCTATTAAAAAAGTTACATCAAACCAATGACGGGAATTACATCAGTACACAAGATTTATAACTAGAAAATTACAAGCTATACTACACTATGAACATTATGTGCATAATATTTGCTTTAGTTTGATGTAAATCCTTATCTTCAATGTAGGCCATAAGCATAGAGCACCGAGTGATGTCCAATAACAGTAGTCACATGGCAAACAAGAGTTGTATATTGAATCCAAGTAATTGTTCATAGCATAATTAATATATCTTTGAGCCATCACCACCTCATCGGATCTCCGCTGCCACAACGAATTTACAACCACCATCTGGACGTTAAAGTACACCATTTCGAAGAGTTCAGCGTGAGCATCGTCATGGACACGTCCGTCTTTCATAAAACACTGCGGAACTCTTGTTTCAAGAGAAGAAAAGTCACAAGGGAACATTCCCATAGGTACGGATTTCACTCTCCTCTTGTTGTCGGATCCACACGATTTTCGTATCATGAGCCATGTATAGTATCTAGAACACATAGGTGTGTCAAGATCGTGTTTTGATGAATTTTAGGCTGAAGCCCACTTTGTATCGTAACATGTTTTCGCGATTTGTCGCCGAATAGATGAATGCATGGGAATGATAAAATATGCTTGTAATATGGGTAACAACAGGAACAATGAGGTACAATTTATTTCACGATTTGAGGAGCTTCATGGACGTCATTGGAAACGAATCCAACTATTATCCAGGCAAATGATCGATCATGCCACATGACTGATTGATCGTGCCTTGATGAGTGATCGATCATGCTAGCCAAAATGATCAATCATGCATGAATGTTCGATCGATCATTGGGGACCTATATGGACCCAAAAATTTATGAAAAAGGATCCTAAAAAGTCTTAGAATCATCTAGGACCCTGTATTATATGTTAAGTGCATGGAATAAGCGATATGAATCACTAAAAGATTGGAAATGGGCCCATTGTGAATTGAATTAAGGTAATCTAGATGCATCGAGACTCAGTGAGTTGTAGCATTTTGAGCTCAAATTGAATAATTGTAGGGGATATACAAATCTGTATATTATTTACATCTATATTTAGCAGATACCATTTTTCGTTGAGATCTTGTCCATGTCATGGTGATTATCTTAAGTGGTATGTGGGTAGTGCAGTAATTGCCGGGGGGGAGGGGGGGCAAGCACCATTGGGGCTTCGGGTAGAAGCTTAAATGTTACGATCGCAACATGCCTTGGTTGGGGAAGATGTTGCATGGCACACCAAGGTGCCAACCTGACAATGTTCAGCATCTGTACTTGCGTGCCTGCAATCCAGTGTTTTGAAAGTGTGCCAAGTAGTCATGGCTGATGGTATATTGTTTCACCTTTTCACTTAGGG
The DNA here is from genome assembly GCA_037367405.1 of Ottelia alismoides. Classification (NCBI taxonomy): domain Eukaryota; kingdom Viridiplantae; phylum Streptophyta; class Magnoliopsida; order Alismatales; family Hydrocharitaceae; genus Ottelia; species Ottelia alismoides. The sequence goes on along the minus strand of JAZKJV010001028.1, from coordinate 104,210 downwards.
TCATCACTTGTGTACTAGCTGGTGTAGGCTACATTGGTTGGTATTCCAAGTGAGAACACTAAAAGGGGAGTTTCAATAAATGTGGGTAATGAAGTTGGAATTGAAACACAAGTATCTCGTGTATAAGGAGGATTGGAATAGTTGTGGGGATTCTAACTATGGTTTGGTTGATCTTAGTAACCGGTACCCTGACTCGTACCCTACCCCATCGTGGACTCTTATACGTGGGTAGTGGACTTGGATGGTTCACGATGATTCACGGGTTGGGAATTAGTTAAGTGATCAAGGTTATGGTAAATCAAGTGGAGTACTTGGGGGTTTAACGTGGAGTCACATTTTGACAAGTGAAGGTAAGTGGATGTGTTGAGATGCATTGTACCCCACTGTATGCCTACAGAGGCACCCTAATCCAAAGGTTTTCTCAATACGTTAGAGTCATAATGTTAGGTCCCACATGGACCAAGATCACATATTATCCACGAAGATTGAGATATTTAAGATTAATGATAATGACCACAGTGTTGTCATCTTGATGGGGACAGTTTACCCATTTGTTCTCTTTTGCATGGTTCTTTAGTACCCTATTTGTTTTACTTTGGCACCGTACTGGGAAACGTTGTTTGTAATGTACCCTTATGTTGGATCTGTAGGTTCTCAGGAGCAACCATTATAGTTCTTGGTAAAATACTTGTTGTAGATCTTACCGCTGTACTTTACTTGTAGTATGGACGCACTTCTTTATGCATACATGTGATGTTTTGTGGACATGGACTGTAATGTATTGATGGATATTGCATGGAAATGCAAATGAGAATTTAAATTCTAGTCTTTTCGTGATGTCAGATGTAAAATTATCGATCAGACTTTTGATCGTACCTTTTACATAGTGGATCGTCAATTAATCTCCTTCCTTCTTCCTTATTCAGCAAGTTCGAGTTCAGACCTCTTCGACCAAGCATAACAGTCTCACACTTTGCTGATAGATTGGTCAAGAGGCCTAAGGTATTAATCGAGGACGTTATCATCACCATTCAGGTTTAAAACTCCCTGTGGGCTTCATCGTGTTGGACATGACAGTCCCTGATTGTGGGACCGATATCCAGATCATGTTAGGACAACCTTTTCTGGAGACAAGTAAGGCCGTTTCCAATTAAGGTACTAGGAAGGTGTACTTTCACGTCCAAGACGATAGTATACATATAGAGACGATCCAAGTCCTCAGGACCAAATCGGAAGAGTAAGAACGAGCATCTGATGACGAGCCCGATAATCGTCAAGACTGTGATTTTGTACAGACCAACGATGAAGCAGTTTGGACTGAACCGGGCAAACAATCTTTCATTACACCTTCAGCAGGGTCTGAGATTCAGATATTAGATGATGGGAGATTGGAGAGCACATTCTTAGAGCCGATTAGTGGTAAGGGCGATGGAGCCGATTTTGGAACTTTTCAGACCATTTCGATATTTTCGATCCCTCTGAGTCCGAAGTGAACAATCAGATCTGTTACTCATTCATAGATCCATCAGATGCTGATTGGCAATGTTTTGCAGAGTTCCTTTCACTTCAGACTTCACCTGAAGAGCCTACAACCAGCCTGGAGATCGAGACAGTTCAGAATATCCAACAATCGGATGATCACTCTCCAGATCTTTCCGAGTCAAAGCAGGATGAGCTTAAGCACATAGACCTAGTATCCTATACCCGGGCCCTAGTTGGACCAACTCTCCCTATTTCTTCCCCCTCCAAGCTAAAATCGTTACCTCAGAGCATGAAATACCAATTCCTTGCTAGAGAGCCTAAAATGTTCCCAGTCATCATTGCTTCCGATATGACCGAAGATCAAGAATCCCATATGATGGAGATTCTTGAAAAGAATCTGACGTAATTTTCAAAATTTGAATTTTTTATGGATTTTTGAAAAGGTTTTGCATATTTTTATGCAAATTTTGTCAAAAAGTTTTTGCGAATGTTTTTCTGATTTTTCAAACAAAAGATTTTTTGGAAAAAGAAATAGGTACACATATTTACACAGGCATGCTTTTTATTATTTACAATAATTGGGGTTTAAAGGATTTACATAAGGGATATGTTATTATTTTTATAGATACATATACAAAGCTGGTGAAAAGTGTTTATTTATTAGGATGATGCATATATTCTTCAAACTTATTTGAAAATAATTTTACGAACAATTTTGAAAACTATATTTCTAAATATTTTTTTACAAACATTTACAAATATTTGAAAATATTTTTTGCAAAGGTTTTTGAAATAGTATGTATAGATTTTTCAAAATATTTTTGCAACCATTTTCAAATCCATTTGCAAATAGGTCTTCAGAACATTTTATTTCACACAAGGAAAATAAATTTTACAATTAAAACATTTTACAAAGGTTGAAAATATTTTACAAAATATTTTTCAAACTATTTTCAAAAGATTTTATAAATAGATTTTCAAACTATTTTTCAAACATTTTTTTAAACATTTTTATTGATTTATTAATCAGTATATACAAAGAGAATTTGAGGAATAATTATACATGTTTTTATTAGTTGACCTAGTGAATTGCATACCTATATATGTAGTATTTTAGCTATACTATTCAAAAATTTGAAAGTAGTTATGTCTAAAGTATATACAATGTATATACGACCCCCTATACTTAGCTTAAGCTATGTCCTCAAAGATCGAGAAGTAAAAGAGAAGACATAACTCGTACTGGGTATTGAAAAGCCTATACTACAATGACCAAATAAGAAGTGAAAGAATGGAGAAATAACTGAACGAGAAGTCGACCGTCCCACTTATACTTAGGATGAAATAATCCTAAGTATAGCATGATGTACCTACATGTCGGGAGGGTCGAGGGTGGGAATAAACAAATCATAGCTTGGTATGTCCCCCTATACTTATGGTAAGATATAACTAAGTATAGACAGAAATATCAACAAAAGAGGAGATGGTGGAGATGATCAATGAAAGAATTGATAAAAAGATAAACTCACCTCGAGAATGTACATCTCACTCCCCCATACTTAGGGTAAAAGAGACCTAAGCATAGGTAACAATAAGAGTGGTGAAACGAAATGAAGAAAGACAAACATAATGGGTGCACCCCCTATACTTAGGACAAGGTATGTCCTAAGTATAGACACACGTATATGGAGTATGATCGGGGTACACTTGACATACAGGAGAAAGAAGGAATGGAAAGACAATACACACACAAGTAGTAAAAATTGGTGAAGTGCATGATGTTATCTGACACTTGAATTTTGTACTCTTGTCATCATCTCCCTGTGAGAACGGTGACACAATCATAAAGAAAAGGATGCCCTAATATGCAATCATGTGGGTGTCAGCTACCAGGACAAACATATCAGAAACTAAGCCAGGATCCAGTAGCGGGAAGCAGAACATTGGCTCATAAGAAAAGAGCATGAGATCAAAGCTGATATCGTAAGACATCAAGGAAGAAGGATTAGTATAGATTCCTCCATGTCACTCATAGTCTTAGGAGGATACGAAAAGTGAAGAACATGATATTCTCCACGAGGCTTGATATCCGGTGGACATAAGGTCAAAAGATCAAGAGCACACCAAATATCACAAGACATGACTTAACCTTGCGAGGGTCATCAAGGTGGGAAGACTCAGACGAGTCAGAGATCTCAGAATAATCAGAAGACTCGGTTTCGTGATCCACCACATAGGATACAGATCATGAGGTGAGACCGAGTACACAAATCAAAGACTCAACTTCATGATCTACCAGATTGGAGACACTAGAAGTGAAGTTGAGTACCCACAAAATGATGTATGCTCCCATAGATAACCCTCAGGAGTGATACATACTAAGCAATGTATAGTCAGAACGGAACTCATCATTGCGAGGATTGTTAAGGAGAGCAGACACAAAGGAGTCAGATCCATCAAATGGATCAACAAAGCGGTTTCATTAGGAAACATATCATCTACCCAGCAGAAGAGACCAAAAGACCTTGAGGATGTCACAATCTCCTACACATAACCCTCAGAGAGTAATATGAACTAGGTAGTGAATATTCAGAAGAATGTGACTCATCCCTGCGAGGATTGTCAAGAGAGAAGACTCATAGGAGTCAAGATCAGTTGTCTCGTACTCTAACAGATCGGACACACAATCATATAGCAAAACCGACAACTCTTATCAGACAACCCGGTTTCATGCTCCATCAAGATGGACACACAAGCAATGAGTGAAACCGATCGTAAAGAAAATGTTGCATTCTCCCGCAGATAGTCCTCATGGAATAATGCAAACCAAATCAATGAAAATCAGAGTAATGCTGATGTCAAGTCTCAGGTCCTAAAAAATAATCAATCAATCATCATTAGGAGTGCATAAGGTAATGGGAGGGATAAGAAAGCATCATGCAATCACAATGCAATCCCTCAAATCATCCAAATCAGCTAGGATGGATCAAGATGTATGAAGGAGATCCTCTAAGTGCTAAATAGGGATGGAAGAGTCAGGAGATGAAGGATGGGTCAATAAAGAAGATGAGTGAAATCAGATGGGTTCCAAGCACCGTCGCTTTGAAGCACACATAGAGATAGTACACCAAACGTATGAATCAAGATGGGTGGAATCGACTAAGAGATGGTGCTGTCGTAGCTCAATGAATCATCATTAAATCATAGGGAATAAATTACATCCTCAATCAGGTGTGCGAGATCAAAAATCCTCAATAACGAGTCACACCTAAAATTGTGCCAAAATCAGAACTCTTAATAATATCTATGCACATATCAAAGTCAGATCCCCTAAGAATAGCATACCAATCTCAACATCCTTGAATCCACCCGTCTAACTCAAATAATTCAAGAAATCAAAACCTCGATGCAGGCCTCATCTAATAACATAATATTCTCAGGTAAAAGAAGGGATGACACTGAAGGGAAAGATAGGGGTGAGCGAGAATGGCAAAACGAAGAAAAAATTGTGGTCCAAGAAAAGAATCTTCTTGAACCAGACCAGAGATAGGATGATATGGACAAGGAAACATCCGTAAAATCCGGCGATAAAAATAAAGATCAAGACCCGATATCACGAGTCAAGTAAAGAAGACAATAATATGGACAAAGAAAGGATGATGGACTCAATAAAAAGAATAACTCAAAAACTCATGGATATACCAACTCAAAGAATGATGAATGTGAATGGATCCAAAATCACAATCAATGTACAAAGCAACCTCCAAGTTCACCTACTCGACGTAGTGAAGACCGGAGATGGTGGTCTTTTATCTTTTCCATTTTAGAGTTAGGTGAGCATCAAAATAGTTGTATACACACGTAGGTAGGCCTAGGATTTGGGCACTAATTCTTAGTATGTACGTATTACATGTAAAATGTAGAATACAATGAGGGGGTTGCTCTCCCCAAGACTATGAATCCATTACATTTATTTAAAAATCAGATAGATTAACAGTCCCAATTTTATTTTGGTTATCACTTTTTTGGTATTTCACTGCCATCATCATACAAGTTTCTGATTCCAGTGACATCCTAAGTGATAAAAATCAGAGGGAGAAGGACGGAAAAGCAATTCAAGTCAGGAATTGATGATGCATGCATGAATAGTCAATGAGGGGGTTCCCAGATCTCTCCATGAGGGACGCATAACAAAATTGAAAGCTACACTATATGAAATGCAAGCTGATGAAATAGCCCTAAAATAGTAATTTCTATTAACATGAAGCACCATATGCTAATTATCTAGATATGAAACCTAAGATCTGGTCTTGGAGACTCCTTGGTGCCGCCACAACAGATCTTGCAAGCACTGTGTGGAGCCTCTCGCGATGCGGGGTTTCAAGTCTAAATAATCAATAATTAGATTCGACTAAGTCCAATCACAAATATATATGTACATGCAAATATAATTAGGGCTTTAGACCTTAATCTATCGTCAAGAAATTCCTAATCTAAGGCTCAATCACACAAAAATAAAAATAAATTAGAACAACAAAGGAAAAGGAAGCGATAAAAACATGACAAAAACCGATCAGAAGAGTCAAAGTCTAAGAGAGTCCAAATTATTACAATTATCTATGTCTCTCGCTCACTTTAAATTACAAAATAAAAATAAAATAAAATACAAGTAAAGAGACTGTCTTCCAACATTCCTCCAAGTTTTCATTCGGTGCTCTCTCCTGCCACTAAGTCAGAAAGCTGGATCCGCCTTGCTTGGGTGCTCATCCTAAGAAGTCCTCCCTCATGTAGCGATCCCTCGCAACAATGTTCAACAAAGAGGGTGATTAGACAAGTCACAAATAATACCAAATAAAACAAAAAATAAATAAATAAAAAATAGATACGAGTAAAGAAATAAATAAATAATTACAATCTATGCGGTGTTGGTTCCCAACAATGGCGCCATTTAATGAAGAGGGATTCGGTGAGGGTCTAAAAATAACCTCACTAAATAAAAAGCGAAGATAAATTGTCGACAAGGCGACCTCTCATGAAATCCTACTTAAAAGAAAATTAACTCACAAATGAATAAATCAATAAAAAATCAAGATGTGGAGTTAAAATTTATTATTACTCTACAATAAAGGTGTTAGTGTGTAAACATGTGTAGAGGTCGAACTCATGGAACAAACAATAGATTGTGCAAATTAATGCAAAATTTGTCATTTTCTCTTGTCCATTTATTGTGTTTTTGTGTGGGTTTTAATTTTTAAATTTTTTTAATTGTTTTAATTTTATAATGTGTATTTTCTTTTTATATTTTTCTATTTTTTAATTTCCTTTCTTTTTTAAATATATAATATAAGCTCTTCTAAGGATATATATACAATATGAGCCAATATAATTATGAATGTTAATACAAAAAAATAAAATGAATGGAGTAAAATGTTTTTGGGTTATATATAATTTTCCAATGTTTTGTGTTTTTTTCTAGAATTTTTACATATTTTTATTAAATAAAAATATGTAAATCAGAGAATAAATAACATTTAAAGATTAAAAATAGAAAATAAAGTTCAAAATTCCTCCAATTAATTTTGATAGATCAATAATAAAATAAAGAAAATTCATAATTAAAAATAAATATTTTTGGTGATTTTCCCTAATTTTTACTGGATTGTGGAGCTTTTTTTTATCTTTATATTTTTCTGTTTTTATGGATTGTTGGTTTGGAGATACAATATGATAAAATAAATGATTTTTTGGAATTTTTCTAAAAGGTTTTATATTTTTTGGTATTTTTTCAATCAGATAGGGACAAAATGTACTCTTTTTGGTTTTTAATAAAAAGTTAAAGTGCCAAAAGTGCAAAAATGAAAATATTACGTTAATGTACATGCTAGCAGACATCTAACCTTATTTTTGCATAATTGTTGGAACATGGATACTATTTTTAATAAATGAATTTCATCCACAAAGCACTAGGATAGATATGCAATTTACCCAACTCACGTGGGATGGTACATGAACCGAGTTGGAATGGACCATTTGCAAAATAAGTAATCATCAAGGGTCTCTATGAAATTTTTTTAATTTTATTTACATGACAAAAATTATTTATAGGACTAATAAGTAAAACAAAAAATACAGGGGGAAAATCTAAAATTTACCATATTATGTGCTCCATCGTGCGGTTCTGATCCTTCCACTTGCCACGCGTCGCATGTTGGTCAGTCGATGATGCTTCGCATTTGGACATATAAGATCTAATCTCGGGAGGAGATCCAACGGTTGGTGCTTGGCTGATCTGACGCCTCCTTCTCATTCTAGCGATCAGACTCAGTCAGACGACTCTGGACGTATCTGGACGAATGGGGAAGAACTCTTCCTAGGGGCTCACTCAATCGATCCTTCCTCCTCGCTCTGTACTCCCGGAGGCTGTTAAGATGGTCAAAAGGTTGTTGCCGTTGATCCGCAACTCCTAGAGGCATCAAAGAAGTCCGAGCCCCATCGATGGGGGCCTAGAGCCTCAAAAGACCTGGAGCTTCAATTGAACTTCAAAACCCCTCATATGGGGCTCTTCCAGACCTGTTATGAAGACAAGCAGAATGTACTAGCACAAGAAGGTTCTGGGATTTTATTGGTGGTTGTCAGAGGTGATTTGGTGTGAGGCGGAGATGCTCAAGCAAAAGGTAGCGACTGAGCATCAATCTCCAGATCACTGGGTGATCTGGGTGGTGGATGATGAGTGAAATGTGGAGACGGCTAGGGAAGGTAATGGGACAATAGCGGAGGTCGACAATAAGGTTTTATGGTGGAACAGAGTGGTTGGAGCTCTAGAACTTTGGCGAGGTAAATTTCATAATCTATATTAAAGTAGTAATTAAAACAAGAAATAAATGGCATATAACAAAATCGAAAAGCTACAAGTACATAGGAGTAATAAATGCGTAGCTCGAACTTGGCCAGGATGAACAAAGAGCAGGATGAGCCGGAGCTCCGACGTGGGTGCACCTTTCCTCCTCCTTCTGCTATGACAATACCTCAGGGGACCTCCCCCTGTAACCGAGATGCTCGCTTGACCGAGGATGACCCACTTTAGGGTTTGAAAAGTGACCAAGTTCAATAAAAGGTGGCTGAAGGTCATATTTATAAGCAAGGTGGGCATCCATATTGACTTAGGGTTTGGGGTGAATCCAAACTATGTACAATGGATCTGGAGTTTCAGCGTGGATGTAGATTGATTGAAGCAGAGGACGGTGTAGAGAATATAAGAAAACTAGCGATGGATCATGTGGGAAAAAGGGAGGAAATTGAGGATGAGATGCTTCTGACAAGTTACAGACACTGGGGGAGGCATTTTACTTGGATCAACTTTTCTCACAATGTGATTGGTCTACATAGGACAAGTCACGACAAAACAAGGTATTTATTCAGAAATAAATGAAAAAAACAATTTAATTTAATTTTGGTTATAGAAAATGTTTATTATTTTATATAGTATTTTAATATGATAGTTATTTATTTTTATGAGTTAATTGATTATAAGTTGTTATTTTACAAGTTTATTTATATGTACATTGACCTATGCTTTGTATATTTTATTTTTATTTTGTATTTTGATATCATTATTTTATTTTCTCAATTTATATGTTTATAACTGATTTGTGTACATAAATATATTTTTATTATAATTATCTGATTTATTATGTACACTTAAATAAATAGGGATATCGTATATATTGGTATAAGTGTAGGTATTTTATATGGGGCTAGGGAGCATGCACCCAGGTGCATGTAATTTTACATGCATTGGGGCCTAAATCTTCCATGTTTTTTTACTTTTTTGGGAAATATCATCATGTATATTCATCCCTATACTCCTCCTATATGCCATTCGAATTTCGTTAGAAACAGAGACTCCTATGCCTTCCATCTAGAACAAATAATTTTAACGGTCTTAGAATTGTTGTAATCGACCTATTTTAGATGGAGAGCATAAGAGTCTCTGTTTATGACGAAATTCGAATGTCATAATGTAGGGATATATAGATGAATCTACATGGTGATATTTTCCAAAAAAGTAAAAAATGTGGAAGATATATGCCCCGATGCATGTAAAATTACATGCACGTGGGTGCATGCTCCCCAACCCATTTTATATATGTATTTATATACATTATTTTTTTGTATTTTATTTATGGTTTTATTATATTCTAAATATGTACATATACTATAAATTATATTTAAAAATATAAAATTACATAAATTATAAAGAATAAATAAAATGAATATTTTATTCGAGTATATTGTACAATAGGGGTCCAAAATCTAACTTTCACAATTTAACTCCAAATTAATCGAAACTACCTTCATTAAAGAGGTGATTAAAATTTATATATGACTAAAGTGATTTTGATGCATTTTGAGTTTTTATTGAGGAGACATGGGTCTAGGAAGTTTGAGTTTTGATTTTTTATTCTCAGTACAAAAGAACAATAAATGTTATTCTTGTGTAAACTCAATTTTGTATATGTATAATATATTATTATCTAAACTTTCATCTACAAAATTTCTTTATTTGAGGTATAAAGATGGAATATAAAATAGGTCTAAAAGTTGATTATTGATGAATAAAAGAATGGAATTCTAATGCAATTTTACCCTTATCTCCCCCTACTTTATTCCTTGTTAACCAAATCAATTTTTGACTTGGTCTTTGGGTTCAGGGTCATAAAATACCTTTGTATTTTATTCCTTTTCTTTTCTTTTCTTTATTCTACAATTCTTGCAAAGACTATATTTTATACATAATAAATGGAACAAATAGTGAATATTAATATATACAAAATAATTCTATTTACACGCATTAGCCAGGTTTTTAATGCCAAAAAGATAGAATAAAGGTGATGAAATGGAGATTCATCAGATGCTAAAAGACAAACAAAAATGAATAAAAGAAAATGATTTAAAAAGAAATAAAAATTGTTTTATTCTCTAAAAATTCAAATCATAAAATATTTTGAATATTTTTTACTATTTAATGGTTATTTTTATTTATTTTTGCAACTTAGTTTATTATAGGTTACTTTTTACAAGTATATTTATAGGTATTTTTACCTATATAACGTGTATTTTATTTTTAATTGCATTTTAGAGTGTATTATTTTGTATACTTAATTTATATATTTATAAATTATTTTAATACACTTAAATATATTTTTGTTATATTTTTATGAAGTTATTTGTACACTTAATTAATTATATGTATTAATTATATCAGTATATGTATAGTGTATTCAACTATGTATTTTTGTATTTTTATTTATTTTACTATATTTTTAATGGTTTTATTTTGATTTATATATGTATATGTACTGTATAGAATATTAACAAAATTATAAAATATAAAAGTGTGAAAAATATAAAGAATAAATGCAGTGATTATTTTATTCGAGTATTCTACACAATATGGGTCCAAAACCTAAATTTTGCATCTTAACTCCAAAATAAATGAAACTAACTTCATTAAATAGCTTATTAAAAGTTATATATAATTAAAGATGATTTTTGTGTATTTTTAATTCATGTGGAGGAGATATAGATATGTGAATTTTGGGTTTTGGGATTTTATTCAAAGTGTAGAATGTACATTGTATGTTATTTTTTGTAAAATAAAGTTTGTATTTTTCAATGTATTTTTATATAAAACTTTCATGATAAAGTTTATTGATTTGATGTATAAATAATAATGTATGAAATATTTGTCAAAATAAATTGGAATTTTTATTATTGTTTTTGGCTTTTATCTCCCCCTGTTTTATTCCCGGTCGACCCAGCCAATATGATACCTATATCTCGGGGTTTAGGGTCATAAAATTACTTTGGCATTTCATTTCCTTTTATTTTATTCCTTTATTATTTTATTTTGTCCTTAAATACAATCTTTACACAATAACTAATATGTGTTATTTTATGCAAAATAATAATATGTACATGCATCTGGCAAGGGTTTAAAGGACAAAATGAAAGAATAAATGTGATGAAATGAAGACTCATAAACCCCAAGGTTGTATGAATGTTGAGGGTTGAATTTGGTTGGTCTCTCCCTCCTTCATCCTCACCTCCATGAGATCCATCTACTGAGCGATCGTATCTATCATCATGGATATCATCACCTCCTCCTTGAGGTGTCTCCCTCTCTTTTGATCTCCACCTCAAGTCATTCAGCATATCTTGAAAGGTGACCTTATCTAGAGCTTGGCCAGTTAATTGCTGCTGAATGGCACGGTTGGATGCCAAGAGCTAATTGTTCACTTCATTCGAACTTCGATCAGTGTCCTACTCTGTATCGAGATCTGTGTTCGGCTACTGAAGTCCCTTTCCTCTTCCTGTAGGAGACATCTCTGATGATGACTGTAATGGTATGGGTTCAAGAGTGAGATCTGAAGGATATTGAGAATCCTTAAGCGCATCACGGAAGCGTGACGATCGCATCGTATGCAATTGGAGCAACTAGTCGCATTAGTTGCTAGATGCGGCGGAATTTAAAATTTTTAAACTAAAGATGAAACCACATGATCAAGAGAACACTTCTCGGATCGTTTCATCAAACCACAAAGTATAAGGAATACCTCTTGAAGCGTGGTTGTGATCATGAGATCCCAAACAAGAGATCCTCCTGTCTTAAGTCCGATCCACGAAGAACGCACTTGCGGGCACGATGATGAGTCGCGTTCCTCCCGCAATCCTCGATGAAGATCCAAGCGATGGATCCCCTGATTTCGTCAAGCGAAATCCATTGTCTTCCTTTAGAGTAAGCAACTCCAAAGAAGAAGGAGATCCTCGAGTCGTCGAAGGCGAAGCCGAGAGTCTCTCCTTTCTCAACATAAGATGGACGGCCATCTTTTGGAGGAGAGAAAGAGAGAGAGGGCGAGAATATGAGAGAGAGAGAGAGAGTTGTAACCTTTTACAACTCTTAATGATGTACCAAGAGAGGTTAGGCTAGCCCTCCTTTTATATTAGTTTAGGATCCAATGGATCTCAATCCGTGGATACATAGATCCAATGGCCATGCTTGGTCTATGTAATGAACAATGGCTATGATTGTTGTTGGTTAAAACCAACAATATTTATTTATATTTAAATTAAATATATGTTGCAACATTATCAACATAATTTAATTTAACATAAATAAATTAAGAGATTAATCAAGATAATAAAATGGAGATAATGTTGCCTCCCTAAAAATGGGACGTCACTGATGAGCGCGGCCTGAAGGCTAGGGTATAGGTGCTAAATTGGTCGTTGCGACCCACGCGATCAAGTCGGCTCAATCAAGAAAAATGTGAACCACTAATATCAATCAAATCAATCAAACACACGAAATAGCGGTCCTGCTATTGGATTAACCTGGTATAGCGACCAGGGTCGAACTCAAGGAGCACGGGTTGGCCTCTCGGCCTACGAAGTAGTCAAAAAAGAGATAAAATAAAAGGAGAAAATATTTTTAGTGGTTTTTAATTTGTTTTATATTTTTTTTTGGATTTTTAATGTATAAAGACAATAAGAAAAACAACCAAGCACAAACTTCAACAAATTATTAAATACACTAAAAGTCAATCAAAAATTCAAACAAAAATATTTTTATGTGTTTTTTATTTTTTAGTGTTTTTGGTGAATTTTTGAGAATTTTTCTGATGTTTATTTAATTTTCTAAAAATCAAACAGTAGCTGAAATCAAAGGTACTGTCCAGCCGAGCTAAAAAGGCCTAGATAAAATATCTAAAAGCCCTAAATTAGCTGGGAGTAATTTTCCTGTAAAGAGAATAAATCAAGGAAAATTTAGGCACCCTATTTTATTATTTTTGGATTATTAATGGATTTACTGAAATTTTTATAAGATTTTGAATGTTTTTCAATTTTTAGTGGTTTTTAGTAATGAAAAATAGCCAAAATTGGCTAGAAAATCAAACACAACAAAATGGACAGTATACAATTTTTTTGTAATTTTTGGACACTATTTAATATTTTTTTGTGATTTTTAATATCAAACAGTAGTAAAAATAGATGTTTTTGATTTTCTAAAAATATCAAACAGTGACGAAAATGTCTCCAAAATTTACAGAAAATTTTACATCATGGCAGGAGCCATGTATCTAATTTTCATTAAATTTGGAGGTGATTTGCTATTTTATTCAAAAACGAAGAGGGGGTACTGTGCATAAGGACCAAAGTGCAAATACCCAAGAGTCTGGGGGGTCTGGTGCAATTAACCCAGCAAAACATGTGCGATGCGCGTGTCTGGGGCACTCAGGGACCCAAATGTAAGAACAATAAGTTCCGAGGGCTTATTGGTAACAAGTACCAAAAGTCCAAGGGCTTATCTGCAAATAACCCAAAAATATCACGCACATGTCGAAATAAATCACGCACAGGGGTATAAATGCAAATAAACTAAAACATTCATTCCATTGATAACAGCCAGAACTACAGGGGCATGAGTTGCAGATAAACCAGAAAAGCACGTGACGAAGCACGTGTCACACAACGCACAGGGGCATAAATGCAAGGAAAATAAAGTACGGGGTCCTCTATGCAAATGTACCAAAACTTAAACAACTACGCTAAATATTTACAGGACTAAAGTGAAATAAAATAACTAAGAGGGCCTAAGGGTAAATTACCCTTTATTAAGATGCACCGCTGGATGGTTGCCACGTGTTGGATCTGACGGTCTGGATCAGGTGGCACTCCAGCACTGGGGTTCTTGGGCTGATCCAACGGTCGGGGCCGAGCCACGTGTAGATCTGACGGCTGGGATCAGACCTCCTCTGATCTGACGCTCTCTGCAACTCCACAAACGAACGACCACGATGTACTCTGGAGTAGGAGGCTGATCGAACGACGATGGAGGATGCTGGAAGAACAGGTCACCGACGAGACTCGTCGGCCTCGGGCGTGCGCTAAGCTCCTCCTGGGGGCACTCTGAGGGTCGGAGAAGAGTCGTGGAGTGCTCCCGCGTCTGGTGGTGGGCTCTGATGATCGAGCTGAGCTCCGAGGAGCTCGGGCAAGGTCAGCGGAGCTGGGTCTCCTGTCCTGAATGACCAAAGCCCTCAGATGGGCTTGGTAGCACCTGCAAAGACCACCAAAAGATTCGCGGGTCGAGGGAAAATTGCCTCGACCCGGTTAGGCGTAGCGACGGTGAACTGTGGGTCGGAATGGCGAGCTCCGGCGAAGGTGGTGGACGGAGGAGCTCGGGTCCCAGCTCCTGTGCGAGCTGGGTTGAGTGGAGGGATGAAGAAGGTGCGTCGGAGGGAGGCGAATGCGATGGTCGACTCCGATGATCGAAAGGGGTGATGGAGTGGTCGGAATCAAAGATAGACGGCGGCGACGCGATTTGGGAGTGAATGAAAATCGAAGAAAGATAAGGACCTACAAGGTTACCTGGGTGGTCGGAGAGACTGGGGAGGAGCTGGGGAAGCTCCGGGTCGTCGCCTCGAGGAGCGTCTCCCTCCGAGTCTCAAGCTTCAGCTGATGGCGGAGCGACGGCGGCGTAGCTCGCCGGATCGATGGACTCGCCTCCTCTCCTCGCTTCAACAGGCTCAGGCGCGAGCTGTTACTCTCACGCACTCTCTGGAGCTCATAGGAGGGGGAAACAAATGGCCAAAGATGGAGCATTAGGGTGGCAGAGCAACGACTATATATGGCTAGGGGTCCGGCTAAGAGAGGTCCGGGCGTGCTTGTCGGAGCACGGATCCCCATAACCCACCTCGGGCGTGGATCAGGGACGATCAATCTCGGATTAGGACCCGGGGTTAAGTGGAATGGCGATCGGGTCGAGCGGGCAAAAGGTGGAGAAATCGGGTCAGCCGCGCTGGATCCGGCTCTGGTGGTCCTGGGGGGAGAGTTGACCGGGGGTCAACAATCCCCCGTGGACCAATCAGAGCCCGCCAAGCACACCAATTTTATTTCTTTATTTTAGGGTAGAAAAAGGTCGAATTACTAAAAACTTAAAACATGAAATATTTTTATTTTATTTTTTTCTATTTTTTGTGATTTTTAATAATTTTTTCGAAATAAAAATAAGCTATATACAATATAGTACTATACATAGGTATGTATACAATATATAGGGTTTTGATTTTTGATTTTTAATTGTTATTTTTGTACAATTTTATTCCCTTTTTATATTTTATTTATTTACATTATAAAATAAGGAATAAAAAGATATTTTTATTTAATTTTTATTATTTATATACATAGGTAAAATAAATATGTATGTACATTTATATACATGGTATATGTACAATGTATTTTTGTATTTTTAATTTTTGTTATTTTTATTTTGTTTTTGTTTTGATTGTTTTTATTTTATTAAAGAATATAGATTATTTACAAAAATTAGAAAAGTTAATTTTATTTATTTACAAGACTAAATAAGTATATAAGAGTGGTTTATATGCATGGTGAAGGTGGTATTTTTGGTCTTTTTGATTTTTATCTTTTTCTTTTGTTTTTATACTTATAGATATACACAAGTATTTACAAGCATAATTTAAGCTATTTTTTTGTTGAGGAAAATCTTTTTATTTATTTACATAAATATGTACACACATGAGCCCCTATCTCCCTCTACTTTGGCTTTTATGCGGTCAGGCCCATGCTGAGCCCTCCCTTGGGTTAGGTTGCTCAATATTTATTCTAAATATTCTCCTCCTTTTTAATCTTTATTCTTTTATTTTTGCACAAAAACATGCTAATTATAGGTTTTTACACAATGCATGCTTTTGATAGTTATTTGTATTTACACACATCTACATGCATTTGCAAAGGTTTTTGTAGCTAAAATATAAGAATAAAGAGTGATGAATGGGTATTCATCAGTCACCCATGACTTTTTCATGGGTGACGCCACCTCATCAAAGGTGGTTATTATCTCCTTTTTATTATGTCATATTATCTCTTAATAATATGTAATAACCATTATCACATATTTATCCACCAAATTAATTCCAAATTAATTTGTGAATAATTCAATCATGCCACTGAAAATATGTGAATCACATTCACAACCCAAACTAATTTGTAAATTACATTTCCAATTAATTACTTAATGTGAATCCAATTCACATTAATAATTAACAAATGCTATTTACATAGTTTCTCTCTCTAATATATTATAAATCATATTTATAATATATATGATTAATATGGATAGTGCTATCCACATTATTCATATCCATGATAATTAAATCACATTTAATCATCTTGGATCTCTTTTCTCATGTGCCCAAATAACATGAATCACATTCACGTTATTCATATCTTTGATAATTAAATCACATTTAACTATCTTAGATATCTCTTCTTATAATATGAATCAAATTCATATTATTCATGATAATTAAATCATATTTAATTATCCATTTTCTCGATGCTTGGATACAGAATTCATCAAATGAATTATTCTTGAACTCCTTCAAGAATAATGTGCTTTCTCCGCAGATACTTGGAGATAAGGACAGGGCGATTGTATTGTTCCACGTATAGTGACTTGGATATTGAGATCTTATCTCAAATCTAAATCTTACGAACCTCCCACAGATGCTTGATTAAATCAAGACCGCAAATCTAATCTTCTCATTGTATCTGAATCTCATTCAGACCAATGTCCAACACTTGGACTAGGATCAGATTGCTTCTCTACTGAAAGGAGTCACTAAAATCCAGACCTGTTTCATCACTCCCTCGGAATGGAAGCGTCATGTATATACAATCGTTTATGATCACATCACCCTCAGGTATTCCCAATACCTGTACATCCTACATACTGGAAGACCCATGATCAACCCGAAGATCAAGATCAATTTTATACTGTCTTCTTTAGGGTTTTATCAGTAAGTTTCTCATTTGATCATTGGGATTTAGTATCGATCATATACTTTCCAAAAGCATATATCATACCAAGGTCTTGATCATATACTTTCCAAAAGTATATATCAAACCTACAAATTCAGTCAAGCTACCAAAGCGAGACGACCGTGTACGGAATTTGATTCTTCCCAATATCTCATGAGTGAGCTCATGTCTTCTGGTTCAGTAGTGAACCTGTATGATCCCTTTGAGAGATCGTATTACTCATATGCCCTTATATGCACACCAGCTCGCCGGTGTATAGACCTTGGTTAGGTCATCAACCTATTGGTCTGCCAAATGTACACACTCAGACATATAGTAACACATCTGTCTCCGGTCAGAGGATGCGTGCCTATGCTGTGACAGCATTCAACATAGGACTTAGGTTATCTCGATTTCGTTAAGTCAACTCTTTGACCTAACTAATCTGACACCTCCGAATCACCATTCCCATGCAGAGGACCTGCATCAAGTGGTCGGTCAGATATCAGCCTATATGAGAAAGCATTGCCATCTCCTACTCAAGCTGGAGATCACATCTTAACAATCATTTGACGGTGCTTGATGAGTCCTCAATCTAACTCTTTAGATATTCATCCAAGCACCATCCTCTATGATTCAATTATTGAATCAACAGTTGTATGGTCATCAAGATGGCCATTGTACATAACCCTAATTGAACAGAGGGACCTATTATGCAAATTATTTATTCTTCATTTCAGATCAGGGAATGATATTCGCAATAACATTTATTGCACAATGGCTCGTCGTGGGCTCACATGTCCAACAATCTCCCACTAGCCCAAAGAGCCATTAATGGGCTAATCATTTAAACCCACACTCATGTGACAATCATAGGCTATTTAGAAATAGCTAGGTAAGCTGATCAGCCACTCTGTTCCCAAAAGACTATGCCAAGTCCTTTTACGGCACTTGCATATCCCTAGGTAACAGTGCTCACATCCAATGCGAATGTTGCATCTAATGCAACCAATACTCAATCTAGTCAAAGCAGTTATAGTGTCCTTGACACTATTGCTCAATAACTATTATAACCAGTATTTCCATAATCCTTATCAGAATACCCTTATTCCGGGAGATCATTATCTCTCAAGGTATCCACAATTAAGACCTTTTTAGATCTCTATCTATAAAGTCTTAAGCTTTTGAAGATATGACTTTGAGATCACTATCTCAAAAAATCTTGTCATCTATGAAGATTTTGTTGTTACTGCAATCAAGTGTTTTCTCTCCACAGTAGGATTAGCAACACTTTACTACTCCCACTGCATGGCAGATATCTGGCTTTTGTACACATCTAGCATACACTTAGCTTCTCGTAACTGATGCACAAGTGCAAGCAGTTCTAGCATTCACTTCCTCAACTCTTTGAGGTGCTATCCCTTTAGATAGGTCAGTACTAAATCTTAAGGGAAGGAAGCCTTTCTTGGATTTTCCAAAAAAATTAGAACATGTCCAAGGTGTACTACAAATGTGACAGTCTCAATACCTACTTTTCTTTACTTCTGAACTACTTCAGAACTAAGATCCAAGACGCATCTTTGAGATCATATCTCAAGGTATGGAATAACCAGAATATAAATCACTTATTATCATCCTTATATCATTTCAAATGATTAGGATATTATCTACATTCAGCACGATGAACACAATGGCACTTCCACTAAGCTTCACATGGTACATCAAGATTCCATCTGAAATCATAACATTTATGATTTCATCAAATCTGATGTTCCAACTACAAGAAGCTTATTTGAGTCCATAGATGGAGTTTCTTTAACTTTCACACCTTACTTTCCGCAATCATGAAGCCCTGGGGCTACTTCATGTGAATATCCTCAGAGAGGTATTCTTAGAGGAATGCAATCTTGACTTACATCTTGAAGATGCACCAGTCAAGTTGTGTAGCTAGGGTTAGCAATATTCTGATGATTTCAATCATGGTTTCCGAAGAGCAAGTCTCATTGCAAGCAATATCTTCTCTTACGGTGTGTAGCTCATGGCTATGAATGGTGCTTTGAAGGTCTCTACCTTCTCATCAGGTTCCCTCTTCTTTTGAAGATCCATTTACACCTTAACGGGCCTAACCCTTATAGGTGGATCCTCGAGGGTCCATATACAACACTTGTATACGAAGTCTACCTTAGACTTTATTGCTAATATCCATCTTTCCATGTCATGATCCTTAGGAGCTTCATCACATGAAGTCCAATCATTGTCATACTCAACTCACACATGGAATACATCCTCATATTCATTTGAAGAGGTATTAGTGCTTCATCTTTAATTATCCTTTTAGTTCCCGATTTCAGGAGCCTCATTATCTTCTCAAGATTAAATGAGTTCCTTCACTTTATTTTCTTCTTGATTCTCAAGAGTCTCAGCCTCCAAGAATCATATTCTCAAAGATGAGATCTTCTAAGAATCTTAAGGTAGTAAAGTAGGTATCCAATACCATCCTTTATTTTCCTAATGAAGTAGCACCATCAAGTGCTAGATTCCAGCTTACATGCATGGAACCTTATTAAGGATATATATTGTAGTCTCTACTACACATATATACCTAGAAACTAAGGGATAATTATGCTAAAATCCATCATTGATCAAATCATGTCACACATGATCCAATTGAATCACCCTACAACTCTATTGAGTTTAGGTGCGTTTGGAGGATTGAGAGAGAAATTATATTCATATCTTCGTAAGGTATTCTTTGAATTTATCTAATAGGTACTTGCTACCTTGGTTAGATCAAATTCATTTCATCTTTCTTCAAACTTTGGTTCTAAACCAAAATTGTGAAATCTTTGAACATTTCAAAGGTTTCTCACGTGAAGAGAAGAAATCTCATATCATAATCATCAATAGATATCACATATCCATAATGTTCACTATGATATAGATGATCCACATACATCAATATGTATGAGATCCCGAATACCTTGACATCTTGCACCTTTCCTAAGAGAAGGGTGTATTGGACATTTTACTTTGAATACAATATTCACAAGTATGTAAGATTTGAAATTTTTAGACATTCTAAAGTTTCATATCTCACTAGTCTATTGATCTCATGAGCAGACATATGTCCAAGACTTGATGCCAGATCATTGTCAAATGATCTTCATCCTCCTATTGATCTTATAAGGTTTGATTTTCAGGATTAGAAATCTTAATGAACCATTCATTAATTTTCTAATTTTTTGGAGTCCACTAGATGTTAGATTACTATCTGAATATTTCCATCATAATTCTTTATGATAGTTCTATCTCAGAATTCATGTTTATTTCCAACATTTAGAAACAAACAATGAGGGTATTCTAATATCTAGGTCATAGAGACATTCTCTAAGACTAAGGGCTCTCCCACTGAGAATATGAAGTCCATCTATCCAACAGAGATTGCTGCAACAATTAAATCAATATCCATGTAGATGACTACTAAACGTTAAGATCAAATTTCTAATCTTCTAATATATATATGCAACCAATTGCAAATGTCATTAGAAGATTGGGATACAATTGTCAGACTTTATCTTATGAAATAAGAAAGTCAGAGTCAATGATTATATGTAGATTATTCCGATGCTCTATCTGAGTCCTTCACTAAGGATTTTAGACAGATTTGATAGTCATACTATCAACACATCAACTTATTGCACTATCGGCATTCATCCAACTCTTTGGATGTCATATGGAAGTCACAGAAGTAGGTCAACTCTTTGACTTTCCTTCTTACTCGGGTCCGACCCATGCTTCCACTGCGCTCTCTTAATCTATAAACAACCATTGCTTAAGACTAATGATATCTTATGTTAAATTCAAAAGAATTCAATGTAAGATCATTTCAACATTTATACATGCTTAATTAAATTCATACAATATGAATATCATGAAGCTTCATGAATGACTTGAGTATAGATAGTAGAATGATGACACTCATCATATCTACATTCATCTTAACTCTTGGAGACTTAGGTTCAGGTAGGTATTCAAACATTTTGAATACATCATCTCTTTCGAGCCACCATTCTGCATAATGCAGAGAACTATGCCATTCATGATTAAATGTCTAGAGCACATATGTATGCCAAAATATCTTCTTTTATTTTATAAGGATTATTCCACAATTACGATCACCATCGACATGTCACTTCCAAAGTACACTCGACGAAAGATCAAGACTATAGAGACACACAAACCCTAAGGTGATGTCTTATTATCTTATTTAATTGTCAGTCCTCAATATGTTGAGGAAACTTGCACATTGCAACCACATACATTATGTGTCCAATTGCAAGTACAATATCTGGGTCATGAGTCTAATCCATGATATTTTATTGGTTATCATTGAGTATAACATTGAGTGGGTTTAATGAAAGATTATCTGAAATAAGAAATTTGCATAACTGTATATATATTATATATACATATTTTACTTTGATTTAGGAATTTTTATATCAAAGTTGTCTTGCCTTGTCAACAATGAAAGTTCATTCCCTTAATCACTTTCAATGTAAGAGATATTCTTACCATTATATCTGTAGCAAGATCTGGGATCTCCTTTCCTATCTTCGTCACATCCCAATAATATGAGAACCTGCGACTCCGATAAAAAGAAGCGGGAACACATTCCGCATTGCAAGTCCAACTTGCATTTCCCAATTCGGTCTTTAACACCCGGGCCCACCACCCCTAAGGCAATGTTGACCCGTCTTTAATTGAACCAACCGCCAACAGGAATACAACTCGCTATGCGCAATCCAATATCGCTCCAATAATATGAGGACCCGATATTGGGGTCACTACGCATACGTCCTTACTCTTTCGAGAAGTAAAGAACCTGATCAAATTAAATCATATATATGACCTGTTACTTCGGACAAGCATCTCCTATATACAACAACTAGCGACAGAATTCTTTGCCTTGACGGGAGACCATTGTTGTCACTTATGTGATCCTCCATCTCATATTCAAATTATATAATTAATTATCGTGAATCATATTCACATAATTAATTCTTCCAAGGGAAATACACATCTATTCATAATAGAGTGTTAATTGGATATAATTAATTTCACATTAAATTAATTATTAATCCAATCATCAATAAACAAACTTGATTATTACTTGAATAGTAGGTATAATCTCAAAGTACATATTATTCGATTTTTAATAATTAGAAAAATACACATTGTCTTCTCCGGCATTATACAGTCCCTACTCGCTGTCATGGCCAGTACCGACAAGAGTGGGACGGACCACATACGTTGCAACCCGCGATCCCAATGCTCTCGACTAGGCACCATATCCGCCTTGGGAAAGGATAATACCAGATAGATCTTCATGTACTTTGAGATGCTCATCGATTTTTCAAACGAAATTATACCATATAATATACATCAAAACAATTTTGATTATATTATAAGGAGATATGCTAAACAAATCCCCAATCCTATTCAAGCAAGAGGGTTTTTCATGTAAAAGTTGTCCTACAACTATTGTAGGATAAACTATGATTTTTCATGAAATCAATGTTTGTTGATGAACCAATGATCAAGATCTATTATCTCATCATTGTGATTTAGGCAAATGTCATTCAATGAAATAATTATCTCTTTAAATATTTCACAAATATTCATCACTAATTATTTCAGAAAATTAACAACTAATTTTCGTCATGATAATTGAATGACTTATCACAAGGTTCATGATCAAAAATGTCAATTTCCAACAGTGACCCCCAATCACTAAAATTAACTTATATTGATCAATTTAAATCCAAAAAATACAAACTCAGTTTTCTAAGATTGCCTATTTGATTTATTAAAGAACTCAAGTGATAATTCACGCATTTCGAGGCGGATCAAAACCGTAATTAACTCATTAGTCACGTTTAAATCCGCAGTTCCCGTAACAGTGAATATATGCATATTCAAAAGATCATATCTTGAGCAAATGAAGTCCAAATTTCACAATCTCAAATCCTATGGTTTACTTAATTAATGGAGAACAAAATCCAATTGAAAATGTGCTTAAAACATTTAAACAGTACTGGAAATTTCAATTAGACAGAGGTGCGAAAATTAAAATGCGATAAAATTTTCGTGATCCTTTCAAAATCAAATCGTTTAAGGTCTATGGATCATATCCAAAACCTTGTTCAACCTAGATCTGATACCACTTGAAAGATATTGAGAATCCTTAAGCGCATCACGGAAGCGTGTCGATCGCATCGTATGCAATCGGAGCAACTAGTCGCACTAGTTGCTAGATGCGGCGGAAATTAAAATGTCTAAACTAAAGATGAAACCACATGATCACGAAAACACTTCTCGGATCGTTTCATCAAACCACAAAGTATAAGGAATACCTCTTGAAGCGTGGTTGCGATCGTGAAATCCCAAACAAGAGATCCTCCTGTCTTAAGTCCAATCCACGAAGAACGCACTTGCGAGCACGATGATGAGTCGCGTTCCTCCCGCAATCCTCGATGAAGATCCAAGCGATAGATCCCCTGATTTCGTCAAGCAAAATCCATCGTCTTCCTTTAGAGTAAGCAACTCCAAAGAAGAAGGAGATCCTCGAGTCGTTGAAGGCGAAGCCGAGAGTCTCTCCTTTCTCAACATAAGATGGACGACCATCTTTTGGAGGAGAGAAAGAGAGAGAGGAAGAGAATATGAGAGAGAGAGAGAGTTGTAAGCTTGTACAACTCTTATTGATGTACCAAGAGAGGCTAGGCTAGCCCTCCTTTTATATTAGTTTAGGATCCAATGGATCTCAATCCATGGACACATAGATCCAATGTCCATGCTTGGTCTATGTAATGAACAATGGCTATGATTGTTGTTGGTTAAAACCAACAACAATTATTTATATTTAAATTAAATATATGTTGCAACATTATCAACATAATTTAATTTAACATAAATCAATTAATTAAGAGATTAATCAAGATAATAAAATGGAGATAATGTTGCCTCCCTAAAAATGGGGCGTCACCCATGACTTTTTCATGGGTGATGCCACCTCATCAAAGGTGGTTATTATCTCCTTTTTATTATGTCATATTATCTCTTAATAATATGTAATAACCATTATCACATAATTATCCACCAAATTAATTCCAAATTAATTTGTGAATATTTCAATCATGCCATTGAAAATATGTGAATCACATTCACAACCCAAACTAATTTGCAAATTACATTTCCAAGTAATTACTTAATGTGAATCCAATTCACATTAATAATTAACAAATGCTATTTACATAGTTTCTCTCTCTTTAATATATTATAAATCATATTTATAATATATATAAGATTAATATGGATAGTGTTATCCACATTATTCATATCCATGATAATTAAATCACATTTAATCATCTTGGATCTCTTTTCTCATGTGCCCAAATAACATGAATCACATTCACGTTATTCATATCTTTGATAATTAAATCACATTTAACTATCTTAGATATCTCTTCTTATAATATGAATCAAATTCATATTATTCATGATAATTAAATCATATTTAATTATCCATTTTCTCGATGCTTGGATACATAATTCATCAAATGAATTATTCTTGAACTCCTTCAAGAATAATGTGCTTTCTCCGCAGATACTTGGAGATAAGGACAGGGCGATTGTATTGTTCCACGTATAGTGACTTGGATATTGAGATCTTATCTCAAATCCAAATCTTACGAACCTCCCACAGATGCTTGATTAAATCAAGACCGCAATTCTAATCTTCTCATTGTATCTGAATCTCATTGAGACCAATGTCCAACACTTGGACTAAGATCAGATTGCTTCTCTACTGAAAGGAGTCACTAAAATCTAGACCTGTTTCATCACTCCCTCGGAATGGAAGCGTCATGGGTATACAATTGTTTATGATCACATCACCCTCAGGTATTCCAAATACCTGTACATCCTACATACTGAGACCCATGATCAACCCGAAGATCAAGATCAATTTTATACTGTCTTCTTTAGGGTTTTATCAGTAAGTTTCTCATTTGATCATTGGGATTTGGTATCGATCATATACTTTCCAAAAGCATATATCATACTAAGGTCTTGATCATATACTTTCCAAAAGTATATATCAAACCTACAAATTCAGTCAAGCTTCCAAAGCGAGACGACCGTGCACGGAATTTGATTCTTCCCAATATCTCATGAGTGAGCTCATGTCTTCCGGTTCAGTAGTGAACCTGTATGATCCCTTTGAGAGATCGTATTACTCATATGCCCTTATATGCACACCAGCTCGCCGGTGTATAGACCTTGGTTATGTCATCAACCTATTGGTCTGCCAAATGTACACACTCAGACATATAGTAACACATCTGTCTCTGGTCAGAGGATGCGTGCCTATGCTGTGACAGCATTCAACATAGGACTTAGGTTATCTCGATCTCGTTAAGTCAACTCTTTGACCTAACTAATCTGACACCTCCGAATCACCATTCCCATGCAGAGGACCTGCATCAAGAGGTCGGTCAGATATCAGCCTATGTGAGAAAGGATTTCCATCTCCTACTCAGGCTGGAGATCACATCTTAACAATCATTTGACGGTGCTTGATGAGTCCTCAATCTAACTCTTTAGATGTTCATCAAAGCACCAGCCTCTATGATTCAATTATTGAATCAACAACTGTATGATCATCAAGATGGCCATGGTACATAACCCTAATTGAACAGAGGGACCTATTATGCAAATTATTTATTCTTCATTTCAGATCATGGAATGATATTCGCAATAACATTTATTGCACAATGGCTCACCGTGGGCTCACATGTCCAACAAGATCAAGATCTACAATGGGAAATACACCCTGATCATTCTCATGCAAGTACCAGATGGAGAAAATAATTTAGAATTAGGGTCACTTCTGAATCTTATGAGGAATGGAGAGGAGTATAGAGTGAAATCAACCTCCTTCCATATAGGGCAAAACTCTAGAAGAGATTTTTCCCAGTCTGGGTGAGGAAGAAGAAGCGGGGACTCCTAAGGTTGCTTCATGGAGTCTGAACCAGGCACCTGGAAATCACCTCGAATTATTGGAGATGCCGAGCTTGAGGAGTCAATGTGGGTGTCGACGGAGTCCCGACTAAGTTGCCATAAAGTCACCATCTTTAGTCAAAAGAGAATATCAAATTGGAAGAAGGATATAGTGTAACCGAGAGGCAAATGGAGTGCAAAACAGTAGAAGGCTCACGATGAGCGGGGATAAAAGAGGAAGTGGAAAAGAAGAATGTCAAAAATGCGCAAGTGTGCAGGACATTGATATTTGAACCTAATGCTAAACCAAAAAACACCAAACAAAATTGGATTCACCAACTTAACTCAATGTGAAGCCGTAGAAGTTCATATATTTTTATCTTTTCAGTTTTAAGGTTGTAATTCGAGTAAAAAATTTCAGGTGTCCTTAACGGCTATCCCCAAAGGAGAGCATGCATTTCTAGGAAAGTATTCACGTACTTGTTCCACATCCTTTATATCCTATTATCTGCACCTTTTAAGGTCCTCAATACCTTTTCTAAGTGGCTACTCTGTCAAAGAAAAGAGAGGAAGCCAATAGGCAAAACCACTACTTCTCTCGCAAGCAAGGTGCTCGGACGCAAACTGATGAAACAAACATGCTCGTGAGGGCGTGACCTAGGCTCAGTACTTCAGACTGAGTCGAGTGCTCCATACAAAGTGGGAACACTATGGTGACAAGTCCCTACTCGATCACGTATGATAGAAGCGCAAATATTTCGCCGGTCCTTGGTGGTAGTTAAGGCAACCACAGATTGGGTTTTTGCCTCTATTCCTTAAGGGTCGTGCCTCACTCAGTCTGGAGTCTACCTGAATATAAGGTGGACTTTGTGAATCCCAAACAATGATGTTTGTTACGGATTTTATTTAGGTTAAAGTTCAATTAGCAGTCCCCTTGTTTTAAATGTTTGATTTTTTTACTTTTTTGAGTATTTTCAATTTCACAACATCTAATGATTTTTCTATTTCCTTTTTGCCCTAGTTGCTCAAAATCAGAGGGAGAGAATGACAAAGTAATGCAAGGTGACACTAAAATTGAAATCTCACCTTAGTGCTTAAATGATGAATGCTAAGCTAGAAGACTTATAGTGCTTCCCAACACTCTCCATGCGGTATGCATGGCAAAGAAGTTTAAACCTAATCTATATATCGATATGCACATGAAGAAATCATCTTAAACAAGAATTTCTATTAGCAGGAAGAACCAAATACTAAATACTAGAAGAAAAACCTATTGGTCCGATCTTGGAGGCTCCTCGGTGCCTGCCATAGTAGATCCTGCAAGCATTATATGGAGACCTCTCACTGTACATGGTTTCAAGTCCAAGTATTCAAAAATTAATCTTTGATCTAAATCCAAATGTAGAATCTATAGGTACATGCAAGATATTAGATGTTTGACCTTAGATTATCGAGCAAGCAATCCTACAAGACTAACTCATTCTACAAAATATATAAAAATAAGGCAAAAAACTCAAAACATGGAAAACAAAGAAAATAAAGGCGATGAAATCATGAGAAAATCCGATGAGCCCCCAAGTCAAAGAACACTTGGATATTGGGCCCGAGTGTTCAAGTTCAAGTCCATATATATTATTACAAATTAGTTGTGCAAAATAAAATAATCCTCTCTCATAAAAATAAAATAAAAAGAAAGATCACTATGCCAATTATCCTCCTCCCTCTCTCTTGTTCTCTCCAAGTAGCTAGGAAGTGGGATAGCTACTCCCCTCATAGCTTGGGTGCATCAACCACCTAAGACGTCATCGTCGCCTTGAGATCCCTCACAACAAAAATAGAAGAGCACGTATTAGCAAAATGAAACAATTATATAAAATGAGAAGATAAATAAAGACAAATAATGAAAGAAAAATAGACCCAAAAATCTATCCTACGCATTTCTCTCCGGCAAAGGTACCACTTGATGACTCAACTTTAGCGAGGTCTAAAAATATCCTCACAAAGAGCAAACACGAAGTGGCATTGAGGCGATCACTCACTTCAAGTGATCGACAATCCACCCACACAATCAATTAAACAATCAATCAAAATGAGGGACTAAAATTTATTATAATCGTATATATAGATATATAGTGGAAGTATGCGTATGGTGCCGAAAACAAGAAGAACGAGGGATAGACAACAGAAGTTGGCTAAAGATAATAGATGTTTTCAGTTTTTGTGAAGAATTATTATTTTTTGTCGAATTTTAATTAATTATTTTTTGGAATTTTTATTTTAATATATTTTATGTATTTTCATTTTTATATATTTTTATATTTTTTTATTTTATGATTTTAATTTTCTTTTGTTTTCTTTATAATTAGTTATAATATGAGTATATATAATATAGGTATCTAATATAGTTAATATAGATAATAAAATATAAAATGAAGATAAAATTAGGAAAATACCCTAAGATACGGTCCGTTTTATTTTTTTTGTATTTAAAAAATGTTTTTGGTATTTTTGATATTTATAAAATTTTAATAGTAATATAAATAAATAAAGCTATATATAGAGGCTTGTGCTTTTATATTTGTAGATATAACTATAAATACCCAAAATGAGGAAATAAAATGTTTTTGTTTTTTTAGATTTTACCTATATTTGTTATTTTTCTTATAAGTTTTACTGTTTTTTTTGCGTTTTCAGTTGAATTGAAATATTCAAATTGTGACTAATATTATTAGGCCCAATTGTTTTGGAATTTAAAAATAGGTAAAAGTCCAAAAAATTTCCTAAACTGTTTTTATTATATAGTAAATAAAGTAGAAAAAAATAGAAATAGAAAGGAATATTTTTTTTTAGATTTTTTTATAATTTTTTTGAGGATTTTGATATTTAGTTTTTAGTTATTTTATTTTTCTATTTTTAGGGATTTTTGGTTTATTGGTTCAAAATAGGGTGATAAACAAAATGTATTTTTTGGAAATTTTTATAATGTTTTATATTTTTTATTTTTCTCTGGTAGATAGTGAAAAATAGATTTGTTTTTATTTTTAATACATAGAAATATAGAATAAAATTTGTTAATAAAAGTATAGTTATAGAATATTATATAAGATATTCATCCTAATTTTCTACAAAATTTTAGGGCATAGGAGCTATTTTTAACAAAAATAAATTTAAGAAAAAGAGAATGTAGACTGGAAAGGGCCTATGTGCAATCAAAATAAAGTTCCAGGCTAAACCAGAAACCCTATGCAAAAGTCAGGGGCCAAACGTGTAAATTACCCAAATATTCCCAATAATATATATTAAGAGGGATATTTTTGTAATTAACAAAAAGCGGAATGTCCTTTGTGCAAATTATCTAAAAGATTTAATTTTGAAATTAAATATTTTATTTTAGGAAAAAATATAAATATGAGAAATAAAAGTGTCCCCCTACAAAATGCCCACTACCTCACGTGTACAAGTACGTGAGGTGATGTGGAGGGGGACCCAAGTGCAAATATGAAAAGTATAGGGTTCAAACTACAAAATTTATAAAATAAAATTAACGGCATATGAAAGTTTCTGTACTAAAAAGTAAATACAAAAAGTGGCATGGAGTAAAGAGCAAAATACTCCCACATGGTTGATCATACGTCTCTGATCTCCTCACTTGGACGCGTGGCGCACCTAGGAGAGGTGATGACGGTTCAACTATGAGTGGGCACGATCAAATTAGGGGCCTCATCGAACAACTGGCGTGGAGGACAATCGAATGACAAATTGAGAAACTACAGAGTGCTTAATTGGATGGTAGAGGGATTATCTAGACGAACATCGAAGAAGATTCACCCATGAGAACTTCAATGAGATAAATTTGGCATCTCTTGGCCTCATTGTTGTTGCGACATGGTCCAAGATGATATTGGTTTGGATCCGCATCGATTGGACCCTTCAAAATGATCTAGAACGTGATGGAGGAGTCCTGGAGCTCAAGACCATTGGTGAATCTCCATTTCATAACCTTTATTCTTTCATTTTGGCCTTTAAACCCTAGCTAAGTGCATGTAAATAGTATTAATTTATACAAAATAGCATTAATTATTTATTCTATAAATATTGTATAAATACTATATTTAAATCAAAAATAAAAGAATAAAAATGAAAGAAAAGAAAAAGAAACAAAATGTCAAAGGTATTTTATGACCCTAAACCATGAGAAATAGGCATCATGATATCTGTGTCAATAAGGAATAAAGTAAGGGGAGATAAGGGTAAAAAATACAACAAAACCCTTATTTTTATTCTTCAATAATTCACTTTTTGGGACCGATTTTATTATTTATTATTTATACCTTAAATAAAGAAACTTTGAATATGATATGTATATAAAAATAATAGAAAAATACAAAATTTATTTGACATAAAAATAATGCAAATTGTACATTCTACAATAAAAATAAAATCTACATGCTATACTTACCGGTTGCCCATATCTTCTCCATATGAACTCAAAATGCACCAAAATCACTTTAATTGTATATACTTTTAGTTAGTTATTTAATGAAGGTGGTTTCATTTAATCTGGAGTTAAGATGCAAAAGTTTAGTTTTGGACCCCTATTGTAATATATACCTGAATAAAATATTCATTTTATTTATTCTTTATTTTTTACAATTTTATATTTTTTTATAATTTTGTAAATATTATCCATGGAATATGTACATAATTAAAGTGAAATAAAATCTTTCAAAATATACTAAAAATAAACAAGTCTATCTTTATACATAAATGAATATACTATAAAAATTATAATTAATATATATATATTTAATTTAGTATAGAAATGAAACAGAAACTAAAATAATAAAATATTTTGCGTATTTAGATAACATATAAATATACAAATTATGCATATAAAATAATCAACTTAAAATACATAATAAAACCGTAATGTACATAATATAGGTAAATATATCTATAAAGGCACCTCTAAAAAGTAACCTATAATAAATTAAGTTGTAAAAATAAATAAAAAAACATATTAAAATACTACATAAAATAATAAATATTTTTTATGTTTTTAACCAAAAAATAATAAATCATTTAATATTTTATTTTGAATTAATAAATCTTTTATTTACAGTTTTGTCCCATAGCAGTCCACATGGAACAATAGGGGACCTGAACTAGTTTACGTCGATCAATTGTCTGATCCCCTATCCCTATAGCAATTAGAGGGTTTTCGACCTTGTCTCTCTCATTTTTGGAGCCCGATCCTTACATACATTTGGATTGATTTCTTCTTGATTTTTACTCATTGATTGTTGCTCTTTCACGTTGTGATCTTTCATTGATATGAGGATCCATCTATTAAGTTGTCACCTCAATCCAAGGTCACCGAGTATAAGATATCACCCCCGTCTTCCTATCCACTTTGATCCCTCTTCTGCCACCAAAACACTAATCTTCAAGATTTGGAGCATACTGGTGACAACAGGGTCCTCAAGGAAGGTTCAACACATGTGTGCGACATCGAATCAAAGTTGATCCACCTCAGCCACCTGCTCCACAACGAGCTTGCTTCGTTATGGTCTAGGTCCGGTAAAGCTCCTCCTTTCTTGTTATTTTTGTTCCTTAGCTTAGTAGTAATGAGGTGTAGCCTTTAATTTCCTTTAATTCTGCCTAGTTTAGCGTAAAATCCAAAAAATTGATCGTCGGAGCCCCCGCTCTGTCCTCTGTTTTCGACTGTTCGGACCATTCTTCGCCTCTGCTTTCATCCTCCACATCTTCCCCTGACGTCGCTCTATGCCATGACTCCTTTTATCAACCCGATCCTCGTTGGATCAGGAGTTTGGCACTCCACCTCTTCTACTCGCCAGAGTAGCCATCGACTCACCCCATTCCACGTCGCTTTCAACCTCTAACAGGTTGAGATAGTTTGCCCTCGACCTAGCTTTCAACCTGTGCAAGTATTTGGAGATGAAGACTCGATCGAAGGTGATTTTGGAGTTGGAGGAGGGTCCTAGGTCACATGAGCTCCTTCGACCTCCTAGGACTCCTTCCATGGACACCATAGATTTTTGACGCTTCATGTAGACTGAGATCGATGTGGGGTACACTTTGAGCACTTGAGTATTGCCACATATACTCTACATCAAAGGGAATCGACGATCGAAGCTCTACTCCATGATGGTTCTTCCCCGTTCTTGAAGACGAGTAGCCACCGTCCGATTGCCCGCTCGCTCCAGTTCTGATCGTAATCGTTGGATTTTGCCAAGCTTTCATTACCAGATCTCCTCGGGAGATCTAATACCAGCAGCTCGCAATGAATCGGTATCAACCATCAGATGAGTGCCATGTGTAAAGTAAATATCATCAGCCGTTGGTTCACTCTTGTAGGGGTAATTTGGTTCGATACCCTTGCAAATTTTGTATTTTATTTTCAGTACTTAAACATGTTGGACATGCGAGCCCATGACGAGCCATTATGCAATAAATGTTATTTCATATATCATTCACTGATCTGAAATGAAGAATAACTAATTTGCATAATAGGTCCCTTAGTACAATTAGGGTTATGTACCATGGCCATCTTAATAATCATACAGTTGTTGGTTCAACTTTTGAATCATAAAGGCTGGTGCTTGGATGAATATCTAAAGAGTTAGATTGAGGACTCATCAAGCACCGTCAAATGATTGTTAAGAGATGATCTCCAGCCCGAGTAGGAGATGGCAATCCTTTCTCACATAGGCTGATATCTAACCGACCTCTTGATGCAGGTCCTCTACATAGGAATAGAGATTCAGAGGTGTCAGATTAATTAGGTCAAAGATTAGATTTAACGAGATCGAGATAACCAAAGACCTATATCGTATGCTATCACGGTATAGGCACACTTCCTCTGACTGGAGAAAGATGTGTTACTATATGTCTGAGTATGTGCATTTGGCAGACCAATAGGTTGATGACCTAGCCAAGGTCTATACACCGAAGCGCTGGTGTGCATATAAGGGCATATGAGTAATACGATCTCTCAAAGGGATCATACATGTTCACTACTGAATCGGAAGACAGGAGCTCACTCATGAGATATTGGGAAGAATCAAATTCCGTGCACGGTCGTCTCGCTTTGGAAGCTTGACTGAATTTGTAGGTTTGATATATA
Source organism: Ottelia alismoides (assembly GCA_037367405.1). Taxonomy (NCBI): domain Eukaryota; kingdom Viridiplantae; phylum Streptophyta; class Magnoliopsida; order Alismatales; family Hydrocharitaceae; genus Ottelia; species Ottelia alismoides. The sequence goes on along the minus strand of JAZKJV010001028.1, from coordinate 70,642 downwards.
CTTTTGGAAAGTATATGATCAAGACCTAGGTATGATATATGCTTTTGGAAAATATATGATCGATACCAAATCCCAATGATCAAATGAGAAACTTACTGATAAAACCCTGAAGTAGACAGTATAAAGTTGATCTAATACGTCGGGTTTATTCTAGGTCTTTCAGTATGCAGGATGTACATGTGTTGGGAATACCTGAGGGTGATGTGATCATAAACGATTGTATAACCATGCCTCTTCCATTCCTAGGGAGTAATGAAACTGGTCTGGATTTTAGTGACTCCTCTCAGTAGAGAAGTAATCTGATCTTGGTCCAAATGTTGGACATTGATCTGAATATGATTCAGATGCAATGAGAAGATTAGATTTGTGGTCTTGATTTAATCAAGCATCTATAGGAGGCCCGAGATCTGGATTTGAGATGTGATCTCAATACCCAAGTCACTATACATGGAACCATACAATCGCCCTGTCCTTATCTCCACGTATCCGCGGAGAAAGTGCATTATCCTTGAAAGAGTTCATGGATAATTTCATTATTGATATAAGTATCCAAGCATCAAGAAAATTGATAATTAAATTTGATTTAATTATCATGGATAATATGAATTTAATTCATATTATAAGGAGAGATATCTAAGATAATTAAATTTGATTTAATTATCAAAGATATGAATAATGTGAATGTGATTCATGTTATTTGGGCACATGAGAAAAGAGATCCAAGATGATTAAATGTGATTTAATTATCATGGATATGAATAATGTGGATAGCACTATCCATATTAATCACATATATTATAAATGTGACTTATATATATATATATATAAGAGAGAGCATATTGTGATTTATATTTGTTAATTAATTATTAATGTGAATTGGATTCACATTATATGATTCATTGAAAATATAATTTACATTTTGTTTTGGGATGTGAATGTGATTCACATTTTTTTAATGGCATGATTGTAATATTTCATAAGATAATTATATTTGTAAAATAATTTACAACAATTGTTGTTGTAAATTTTGGAGATATATCATGAGAAAATGAGATCTCGTGAGACAATGAGATCTCATGAGAAGAGTGACCGTCCCCTATTTTTAAGGGATATGGTTTATCTCCTCATTATCTCCAAGGATAATTAATTGATTTGATTTGAATTTAAATATATCGATTTGTCGATATATATTAAATTAAATTAAATTAATTTTTGTTGTGTTTTTCACAACAAGATCATGGCCATTGAAAGAAACACAAATCAATCTCAACCATTGATTGTGTGTTGTCCATGGATTGAGATCCATGGACTCCCAAAACCCTATATAAGAAGAGGCACCCTTGCTCTTCAAGATATATGTTAGATGATGATAATGAATGCTCTCTCTCTCTCTCTCTCTCTCTCTTCTCTACACGCCAAAACCTCTCTCTCTTATAATGGTCGTCCACCATGGAGCCATTGTGAGAGTCGTCATCGACGCAGCATCGTCGTTATGCTGCCGGATCATCTACTCGTGGATCTCCATCTCCTTCGGTGCGTCTCGCTCGTGAAGAAGATGTTGGATCTTCTATGACGAGATCAGGATATCCGTCGCTTGGATCATCAACATGGATTGCGAGGAGCACGCGATTCATCCCCGCGCTTGCAAGCGTCTCCTCCGTCGGATCGGACTTGAGATAGGAGGTCTCTTTGTTTAGAGACTTGATCGCAACCACTCTTCAAGAGGTAATCTTTATTAGTTGTTTGTGGTTTATATGAAATAATCTGATAAGTGTTCTTGGATCATATGGTTTCGTCACATAGAAAATTTTTAATTTCCGCTGCATCGAGCAACTAGTGCGACTAGTCGCTCCCGATCGCATTCAATGCGATCATCATGCTTCCGTTATGCGCTTGAGGATTTTTTCCATATCCTTCAAGTGGTATCTGAGCCAGGATGTCAAAGGTTTTGGATTAGATCCATGAATCTATGAAGATTTTGGCTCGTTTGGGTTCGTGAAGATTTTAGCATTTCGATTTTCGCAGTCCTGTCTTGTGATAAAATTTAAGCCCTGTTTAAAATATTAAAACACGAAATTTTAAATTGTACAATGTTCCCCATTAATTAAGGAAACAGTAGGATTTGAGTTTGCGTAATTTGGATTCCGTTTGCTCAAGGTATGGTTGTTTTATTAACCATATATCCACTGTTTCGGGGATGTCGATTAGAGGCGTAATTAAGATGTTAATTACGGTTTTAAAATGCATGGAAATGCGTGTTTATCACTTGGTTTCATCTTTAAATCAAGTTATCAATTTCTAGAAATTGATTTTGCTTAATTTGGATTTAAAATGAATGAGATATGCTATTTTTAGTTAGTGAGGACCACTGCTGGAAATTGCATGATTATCCAAAACCTTGTGATTGTCATTCAAATAAATTGATGAAAATTAATTGTTAAATTTCTGAAATGATTATTGATAAATATTTTTGAAATATTTAAAAATGATAATTGTTTCCTTGAATGACATTTCACTAACCAAAATGATATGATAGTTGATCTTGATCATAATTGGTTGATATGAAATCATCAACAAACATTGTTTTCATGCAAAACCCTAGTTAATCCTACAACAGCTGTAGGACAACTTTTACATGCAAAATCCTATTGCTTGAATAGGATTGGAGATTTGTTTAGCAAATCTCCTTATAATATTATCAAAATGATTTTTCTGAATATTATATGGTATAATTTCGGTTGAAAAACCGATGAGCATCTCAAAGTACATAATGATCTATCTGGCATTATCCTTTCTTGAGCTGGATATGGTGTCTAGTTGGAGAGCATTGGGGTAGCGGGTTGCAACGTATGTGGTCCGTCCCACTCTCGTCGGTACTGGCCATGACAGCGGGTAGGGACTCGATAATGCCGGAGAAATCAAAGTGTATTTTTCTAATTATTAAAAATCGAATAATACGTACTTTGATATTATACCTACTATTCAAGTAATAATCAAGTTTGTTGATTGATGATTGGATTGATGATTAATTTAATGTGATTAAATTAATTGTATCCAATTAAAATCACTCTATTATGAATAGATGTTTATCTCCTTTGGAAGAATTGATCATAATGAATGTGATTCATGATGATTAATTAGAATTTGAATATGATATGGAGGATCACATAAGTAACATCCATGGTCTCCCGTCAAGGCGAAGGGTTCCATCGCCAGGGATTATATGTAGGAGACGCCTGTCCGAAGTGTCAGCTCATGTATGCAAGTGCATCTGGATCGGGCACTTTGCTTCTCGAAAGAGTAAGGCCGTATGCATAGTGACCCCGATATCGAGTCCTCATATTATTGGGGCAATATTGGATTGCGCATAGCGAGTTCTAATCCTGTTGATAGTTGGTTCAATTAACAACGGGTCAACATTGCCTTAGGGGTGGTGGGCCCGGGTGTTAAAGACCGAATTGGGAGATGTAAGTTGGACTTGCAAGGCGGATTGTGTTCCCCTTCTTTTTATCAAAGTCACAAGTTCTCATATTATCGGGATGTGACAAAGATAAGGAAGGAGATCCCATATCTTGTTTGAGATATAATGGTAAGTATATCTCTTACATTGAAAGTGATTAAGGGAATGAACTTTCAGTGTTGACATGGTAAGACAACTTTGATATAAAAACTCCTAAATCAAAGTAAAATATGTATATATATATATATAAATATATACACTTATGCAAATTTCTTATTTCATATAATCCTTCATTAAACACACTCAATGCTATACTCAATAATAACTAGTAAAATATCATGGACTGGAGTCATGATCCAGATATTGTACTTGCAGTTGGACACATAATGTATGTGGTTGCATTGTGCAAGATTCCTCAACATAATGAGGTATGACAATTAAATAAGACAATGAGATATCACCTTAGGGTTCGTATGTCTCAATAGTCTTGATCTTTCATCGAGTGTACTTTGGAAGTGACATGTCGATGATGATCGCAATTGTCAAATAATCCTTATAAAATCAAAGAAGATGTTCTAGCATACGTATGTGCTCTAGACATTTAATCATGAATGACATGGTTCTCTGCATTATGCAGAATGGTAGCTCGAAAGAGATGATGTATTTAAAATGTTTGAATACCTACCTGAACCAATGTTTTAAGAGTCTAGATGGATGTAAAAATGATGAATGTCATCATTCTACTGTCTATACTCAAGTCATTCATGAATCTTTATAATATTCATATTGCATGAATTAAATGAAGCATGTATAAATGTTGAAGTTCTCTTATATTGATATCTTTTGAGTTCAACATAAGAGATCCTTTGTCTTGAGCAATGGTTGTTTATAGATGAAGAGAGCACAGTGGAAGCGTGAGTTGGACCCATGTGAGAAGGAAAGTCAAAAAGTTGATTGTACTTTTATGACTTCCATATGACATCCAAAGAGTTGGCTGAATGCCAATACTGCAATAAGTTGACGTGTTGATAGTATGACTATCAAGTCTGTCTAAAATCCTTAGTGAAGGACTCAGATAGAGCATCAGAATAATCTACATATAATCATTGACTTTGACTTACTTATTGCATAAGATAAAATCTGACAATTGTATCTCATTCTTCTAATGACACATGCAATTGTTACATATGTTTTAGAAGACTGAAAAATTTGATCTTAAGGTTTATAGTCATCTACATGGATGTTGTTGTAATTGTTGCAGCAATCTCTGTTGGATAGATAGACTTCATATTCTCAGTGGGAGATCCATTAGTCTTAGAGAATGTCTCTATGACCTAGATATTAGAATACACTCATTGTTTATTTCTAAATGTTGGAAATAAACATGAATTCTGAGATAGAACTATCATAAAGAGTTATGATGGATATATTTCAGATAGCGGACTCCACATCTAGCGGACTCCACAAAAAAAATATAAATTTAATGAATTGTTCATTAAGATTTCTAATACTGAAAATCAAACCTTAAAAGATCAATAGGAGGATGAAGATCATTTGACAACGATCAGGCATCGAGTCTTGGACTTATATCTATTGACATGATCATTAGACTAGTAAGGTATTGAACTTTAGATTGTCTGAAGCTTCAAATCTTACATACTTGTGAATATTGTATTCAAAGTAAATATGTCTAATACACTCTTCTCTGGGAATAGTGTAAGATGCCGGGGTATTCATGATCTTATACATATTGATGTATGTGGATCATCTGTATCATAATAAACATTGATGATATGTGATATCATTCAATGATTATTTGTGATATGAGATTTCTTATCTTCACCTAAGAAACCTTTGAAATGTTCAAAGATTTCACTTTTTTGATTTAGAACCAAAGTTTGAAGAAAGATGAAATGAATTTGATCTAACCTAGGTAGCTTGTATTTGTTAGATAAAATTCAAAGAATACCTTATGAAGATATGAATATCATTTCTATCTCAATCCTCCTAACACACCTAAACACAATAGAGTTGTAGGGAGATACAATTGGATCATATGTGACATGATTTGATCAATGATGAATTTTAGCATAATTATCCCTTAGTTTCCAGGTATATATGTATAATAGAGACCACAATATATATATATATATCCTTAATAAGATTCCATGCAAATAAGATGGAATTAAGCACTAGAGTGTGCTACTTCATTAGGAAAATGAAGGATGGTATGTGATACCTACTTTATGACCTTGAGATTCTTAAAAGATCTCATCTCTGAGAATGTGATTCTTAGAGGATGACTCTCTTGAGAATCAAGATGAAAATGAAGTGAAGGAACTCATTGAATCTTGAGAAGATAATGAGGCTCCTGAAATCGGGAACTAAAAGGACAATTAAAGATGAAACACTAATACCTCTTCAAATGAGTTTGAGGATGTATTCCATTTGTCAGTTAAGTCTGACAATGATCGGACTTCATGTGATGAAGTTCTTGAGGATCCTGACATGGAAAGATGGATTTTAGCAATAAAGACTTCATATGCAAGTGTTGTATATGGACCCTCGAGGATCCGCCTATAAGGGTTAGACCCATTAAGGCATAAATGGATCTTCAATAGAAAGGGAACCTGATGATAAGGTAGAGACCTTTAAAGCTCGGTTCGTAGCCATGAGCTACACATCGGAAGAGAAGACATTGCCTGCGATGAGACTTGCTCTTCGGTGACCATGCTTAGATCCATCAGAATATTGCTAACTATAGCTGCACAACTTGACTTCGACATCTTTGAGATGGAAGTCAAGATTGCATTCCTCTACGAATACCTCTCCAAGGATATTCATAAGTCGTAGCCCCAGGGCTTCATGGTTGAGGAAAGTAAGGTGTGCAAGTTGAATAACTCCATCTATGGACTCAAATAAGCTTCTTGTAGTTGGAACATAAGATTTGATGAAATTATAAATGTTATAATTTCAGATAGAATCTTGATGAACCATATGAAGCTTAGTGGGAGTGCCTTTGTGTTCATCGTGATAAATGTAGATAATATCCTAATCATTTCTAATTATATAAGGATGATAATAAGTGTTTTATAGATTGGCTATTCCATATCTTGAAATATGATTTCATGGATACCTCTTAGATCTTAGTTTTGAAGTTGTTCAGAAGTAAAGAGACGAGGATATTGGGACTGTCACATTTGTAGTACACCTTGGACATATTCTATTCATAGAAATTCCTAGAAAGGCTTCCTTCCCTTAAGATTTGGTACTGACCAATCTGAAGGGATAACATATCAAGTGTTGATGGTGCTAAAACTTCTTGCCTTTGTGCATCGGTTGCTAGAAGCCTCGTATGTGCTAGATGTGTATGAAAGGTCAGATGTTTGCGATGCAGTGGGAGTAGTAAACTGTTACTAATCCTACCATAGATATAAAACACTTGATTGCAATAGTAATAAATATCTTTAAAGATTACAAGACTTAGAGATAATGATATCAAAGTCTCATCATCAAGAACCTAAGACTTTATAGATAGTGATCTAAAAGGTCTTAACTGTAGATGCCTTGGGAGATAGAGATCTCCAGGAATAAAGGTATTTTGATAAGGATTATGGAAATACTGGTTATAATAATTACCGAGAAATAGTGTCAAGGACACTATAATTGCTTTATCAAGATTGAGTATTGGTTGCATAAGATGCAACATTCGCATTGGATGCAAGCACTGTTACCTAGGGATATGCAAGTGCCGTAAAAAGACTTGGCATAGTCTTTTGGGAACAGAGTGACTGATCAGCTTACCCAGATATTTTATAAATAGCCTATGACTGTCACATGAGTGTGGGTTTAAATGATTAGCTCATTAATGGCTCTTTGGGCTAGTGGGATATTGTTAGACATGCGAGCCCACGACGAGCCATTATGCAATAAATGTTATTGCACATATCATTCCCTGCTCTGAAATGAAGAATAACTAATTTGCATAATAGTTTCTTTAGTACAATTAGGGTTATGTACCATGGCCATCTTAATAATCATACAGTTGTTGGTTCAACTATTGAATCATAAAGGTTGGTGCTTGGATGAATATCTAAAGAGTTAGATTGAGGACTCATCAAGCACCGTCAAATGATTGTTAAGAGATAATCTCCAGCTCGAGTAGGAGATGGCAATCCTTTCTCACATAGGCTTATATCTAACCGACCTCTTGATGCAGGTACTCTACAAAGGAATAGAGATTCGGAGGTGTCAGATTAGTTAGGTCAAAGAGTTGACTTAACGAGATCGAGATAACCAAAGACCTATATCGTATGCTATCACGGTATAGGCACACATCCTTTGATCGGAGACAGATGTGTTACTATATGTCTGAGTATGTGCATTTGGCAGACCAATTGGTTAATCACCTAGCCAAGGTCTATACACCGGCGCACTGGTGTGCATATAAGGGAATATGAGTAATACGATCTCTCAAAGGGATCATACAGGTTAACTACTGAATCGTAAGACATGAGCTCACTCATGAGATATTGGGAAGAATCAAATTCCATGCACGATCATCTCGCTTTGGAAGCTTGACTGAATTTGTAGGTTTGATATATACTTTTGGAAAATATATGATCAAGACCTAGGTATGGTATATGCTTTTGGAAAGTATATGATCGATACCAAATCCCAATGATCAAATGAGAAACTTACTGATAAAACCCTAAAGTAGACAATATAAAGTTGATCTAATACTTCGGGTTTATTCTGGGTCTTCAAGTATGCAGGGTGTACAGGTGTTGGGAATACCTGAGGGTAATATGATCATAAACGATTGTATAACCATGGTGCTTCCATTCCTAGGGAGTGATGAAAAAGGTCTGGATTTTAGTGACTCCTCTCAGTAGAGAAGTAATCTGATCTTGGTCCAAATGTTGGACATTGATCTGAATGTGATTCAGATGCATTGAGAAGATTAGATTTACGGTCTTGATTTAATCAAGCATCTATAGTAGGCCCGAGATATGGATTTGAGATGTGATCTCAATATCCAAGTCACTATATGTGGAACAATACAATCTCCCTGTCCTTATCTCCAAGTATCTGCGGAGAAAGCGCATTATCCTTGAAAGAGTTCATGGATAATTTCATTGTTGATATAAGTATCCAAGCATCGAGAAAATTGATAATTAAATGTGATTTAATTATCATGGATAATATGAATTTGATTCATATTATAAGGAGATATATCTAAGATAATTAAATCTGATTTAATTATCAAAGATATGAATAATGTGAATGTGATTCATGTTATTTGGCACACGAGAAAAGAGATCCAAGATGATTAAATGTGATTTAATTATCATGGATATGAATAATGTGGATTGCACTATCCATATTAATCATATATATTATAAATATGATTTATAATATATAAGAGAGAGCATATTGTGATTTATATTTGTTAATTAATTATTAATGTGAATTGGATTTACATTAGATGATTAATTGAAAATATAATTTACATTTTGTTTTGGGATGTGAATGTGATTCTCATTTTTTAATGGCATGATTGAAAATATTTCACAAGATTAATTATATCTGTGAAATAATTACAACAATTGTTGTTGTAAATTTTGGAGATATATCATGAGATCTCATGAGAAGAGTGGTTGTCCCCTGTTTTAAGAGATATGGTTTATCTCCTCATTATCTCCAAAGGATAATTAATTTATTTGATTTGAATTTTAAATACATTGATTTATCGATATAAATTAAAGTAAATTAAATTAAATTAATTATTGTTGTGTTTTTCACAACAAGATCATGGCCATTGAAAGAAACACAAATCAATCTCGACCATTGATGTGTGTTGTCCATGGATTGAGATCCATGGACTCCAAAACCCTATATAAGAAGAGGGCTCCCTTGCTCTTCAATATATATGTTAGATGATGATAATGAATGCTCTATCTCTTTTCTCTACACGCCAAAGCCTCTCTCTCTCTTATAATGGTCGTCCACCATGGAGCTACTTCATCGACGCAACATCGTCGTTATGCTGCCGGATCATCTACTCGTGGATCTCCATCTCCTTCGGTGCGTCTCGCTCATGAAGAAGATGTTGGATCTCATGTGACGAGATCAGGAAATCCGCCTCTTGGAACATCAATATGGATTGCAATGAGCACGCGATTCATCCCCCGCGCTCGCACGCGTCTCCTCCATTGGATCAGACTTGAGACAGGAGGTCTCTTTGTTTAGAGACTCGATCACAACCACGCTTCAAGAGGTAATCCTATTACTTGTTTGTGGTTTAGAAGAAATGATCCGAGAAGTGTTCTTGGATCATGTGGTTTCGTCACATAGAAAATTTTAATTTCCGCTGCATCGAGCAACTAGTGCGACTAGTCGCTCCCAATCGCATTCGATGCGATCATCACGATTCCGTGATGAGCTTGAGGATTTTTCCCATATCCTTCAAAACATTTATCTGTAGCGTAAAAGTTTTGTAAAATGTACATTTAGCCCGTTATCTTTACATATTTGCATTTAGTTCAACCTACACCTCACATGCCCGTGTACGTGAGGGATTGAGTTTTTACACCTAAGCCCTTGGGCTTTTGTATTTCATTTTAGTCCTTATTTTAAACTAACCATGTAATATTTTTTGGAAGAGGGCTTTGTATTAATTCTAGAAATATCCTATCGGGTATATATTATTAGATATATTTTGGAAAACTACATTTTTAGCCCAAATCTTTTTTAAGGTGTTCCACTTTAGTCCAAGAACTTCAAATATTTACTTAAATACCTCTTCTAGATTGTATTTTCCTTTTCAAGGATTTTATTTTAATGAAAATGGCTTAAGGACCCTAAACATTCGTAGAAAATTCCCATAAATATATGATATCCATATCTATAGCATATATTTTTGTTTAGGTATTTAAGGATTATTTTCTATTTATTAGAAACGAGAAGCTTAGCTATTTACTCTTGTTTGCATTTAAAAATACAAAAAAATATATAAATGTTTTAAAAAAATTACAAAAAAATAAAATTTGTTTATTACAGTTTTTATGCCTACAAAATCCCTAAAAATCGAAAGACAAAACAAAAAAATTAAAAAGCTCCAAAATCCTTATAAAAATATATAAAATCTGAATAATTCCAAAAACATTTATTTCTATTTCTAAAATTTATCTATTATATATATAAATAGTGTTGGAATTTTTTTAGCTATTTAGTTATTTTTAATTTCCAAAACATTTTAGACTGTTTATTTTAGTCATTGTTTTGCCTTATTTCTTCTACTAAAAATAATTTTTTAGTAAAAGTTAAAATAAAATATCAAAAACAAATAAAAAAGGCAAAAATATTTTATTTTGTGAATTTAGGTATTTATAGATATAGTTATAAAATGTAAAATCTATCTCTCTCTATATAGCTATTTATACTTGTATTATAATTATTCGTTATTATAAAAATTAAAAATCAGGAAATATAAAAAATATAATATTAAAAATCTAGTAAATATAAAATTAAAATTAAAAAAACTAAAATAATTAAAACCCACAAAATTCAAAAATATAAGAACCTAAAATCATTTATTGTATTGTTTTAGCTAATTTGATTGTCTACCCCTCATTTTCCTTGTGTTTGACTTCTATTGTAATTGCCCACTATACATTTTATTGTCGGGTATAAAAAAATTTTTATTCACACTTCCTTGCATTGACTTTTATATACATTGTGTGGTTTAATTGTTGGTCGACCTTCGTGTTTAGTGAGTGGTCACCTCAGCAACATTTTATCTTCCACCTCAGCAAGGATATTATTTTAGACCCTCGCAAAACCTAAGTCATCAACCACCTGGAGCTTCTTCCCTACCTCGAACAACCCTCAACTGGGTCTCTTTCTCTTTGATACCTGTAGGGTTAGAACAATAGCATAAAAACAGATCCTTAAGAGGTTTTGACAGGCCAGAATGCATGGAGATGGGGTGAGGTGGTGTTCTCCAACGATGCTATGGAGAGGGAGAAGGATTCTCTTGATCTGATCAAAATGAGGGGGAGTGAAGGTACTTGGAGAGAATGGAAATCAAAAGGTTATGAAATGGAGGTGATTGCTGGGTTGGAGAACAACTGATGAATAGTGAAAGGCTCAACCGAGTAGAGCTCTGACGAACAACGATAGTCGCATTCTACACTACTAGTGTGAATCAAAAACTAAACTAAGGATATAGGTCTAATACATGGAAGAAATACTACCTAGAAATACAAAAGGGGGGCTCAACCTTCCTAGAGGTGAGGGAGCTCAGGAACCTTGCAACAAAGCTCATCCAGAAAGGTGGATCAACTCAAGTCCAACACAGATGAACTCGTCGAACCCCCGGTTTGATTCCTGTTGTCACTAGGAACGTGAACCAGTGTTAGGATTCAGGTTTTGCTGGGAGTAAGATGATCGAAATTAGGTTGATGTTGGAGGCGATATTATGTACTGGTGACTTTGGATTGAGGATTCTGCCTGATGTGGTGATCCATCGATCGAGGTGATGCTTGGGCGTGGAAGTGCAACGATCGAGGAGCAAAAAACCAGAATGAGTTGAGCAAAATGGTTGAAAGAATATGGAGGGAAAATTTAAGGAAGAGGAGTCAAAAGTCCTCTAACGGCTACAAGATTGGGGTGGGGGGATCAGACAATTGACCGAGGTTAACTGATATGGGCTTCCCATTGGTCTATGGTGAACTTCTTTCTACCTTAAGAATGATATGATGTAGTATAGAAAGGCTGAAAATGATCTATCAAAGACCACAATCTTTGAATGTTGTGGAGAATTTTTACTTGATAAGCGTACCAAGGTCGAACACATGGAACGATGTTTTTTAGTTGCTTCAAATTAATTTAAATAATTAATTTAATGCTAAGTTAATCTATATGAAAATAAAAAGATGAAATAATGCAAATGCAATGCAAAATAAGAAGAGAGAACAATTGAACACGTGATATGTGATTTTGATTTGTAATCCTTAATTCAAATAAGTCAATCCTAAAAAATCACATATCAAAGGAATAAACTCCTTCGATTATTCTCAAGAAAGGTATTCAATTTAATTCCAGTTGCGGGCAATAATGCAGATACATCTATGAATAATCCTGTAAATTAAGGAGATAAGAAACAATCCTCAAATAAAGATGGTGATATCAAAATTCTCTCTAATTTAATCCTCCAGTAAATAGAGTTTAATCACATAGAATATTGATAATCAAATTCACTTCTTCTCAATTGAATCCCCTACAATATTAAATCCTCAAATAGTGATCTACAGTAATGATCATAGGATTAGCCCACTTGAATCCCTTAATAGAATCTTGCAAATGATCATTAATTTTCTTATAAAATATTGCACAAGTGTCTGAATTCAGCCGACAAAGATCAAATTGAACCTCTAATAATTATAATCAATGAGCATTCTATGATTTGTCCATAGAACATAAAAAGTAATAGAGTGTTCAATAAGCTTCAAAATGACATATTGTGCATAAAAATCAAAGTTCAAATGAGCAAGAATATGATAAAATAAAGTAGTAGGGACTAAAATGTAATAAAAATAGCCATTTCCTTCTCAATAGGTCTCAAAGGACTTATTTGCAATTTTCGAAAAACCATGGGCTAAGATGCAATTTTCCCAGGGCGGTCACGTACGTCGCACATGACCCGGGCACCAGGGACGTGCTTACATATTTAAGGGAATGCAGGGGCACATTGTATTTTTCGCCTGAAGCACGTGGTTGCACGTGTCACATGTCACATTTGGCTTGGGTGCATACGGGAAGGCTTAGGTGTTGAGCCTCCCACGGCTGCTTCTGAGATGCTTGGATGCAGACGAGCAAGGGGATCAAGACACCGAGCCTCTGTAGCGGTTGGAGGGTGCTTTGGTCGACCCAAGCCTTATGGATTGGGCGAGGCTCGGGGATGGTCCACACGGCAGGCTACAGAGCTTTGGCAGACCTGAGCCTCAAGGGTTGGGTCGAGGCTCGAGCGGGCGATGTGGCGAGTGGAGAGTTGTCGGATCAAGGGCTTTTGACCGATTTGATGATCACGATGGTGGGTGTAATGTTCGATGACAATGAGATGTGGAGGTCATAAGGTGATCGATGGTGGTGGTGGAGCTTGTAGAGCGGCATGGCCCAAGCTCAGCCGGCACATGACTAAGCTAAGGCTGAGGCTGAGGTGTGGTCCGACTGAGGATGTGCAACAGTTGCAACGGAGGTGTCGTGACCTGCAAGGGTTAGATAAATGGAGAAAAATGGAAGAGGGAAGATGGAACATGGCTCCTGCAGGGATTGTGGAATGGGAGTCGAGTTCCAGCCTTAGTAAGGTCGGAGGTGGTAGACCTGAAAGGGAAGAAGACAAGTTGGGTGGGAGATTTGATGAATGCGATCGATCGAGGGAAAGAGAGGTTTGATTTGGGGAATCAATGGAGATGCGTTCCTCATCCAGAAGGAAGAAAAATGATGAATAAGAAAAGGGGATATGGTGCGAATGGGTTACCTGATGATGCACTGAGGCCGGAGAGGTGAAACTAGTAGAGGTGTGCGCTCGAGGTGGAGGGAAAAAAGGGAGTGCTCCGATCTCTAGGTCGTCATTCGAGGATTCTGTGATAGACGAATCCGAGCTTAGTAGCTCGATGGACGTACAAGGAAGGTTATGCTCCTTGGATCCCATCAGCCTCCTGCTTGTGGTCGCTCGACAACGACCTAAAGTTGTCACCTTCTAGGAACATGAGCTTGAGATGAGAAAATGTTGGTTCAACTTGGAGGACGAGTGGCAGCGAGGATATATAGGAGGAGGCGATGATCGATGATGGTTATGGAAAATGAAGCGACCAAGGGGAGGAATCTCTTAACGGTCGGAGATGGATGGGGCGATGTAACGGTGAGGAGGTGCAGCGGTTACAGGAGGCGGGCAATGAGTGTTGATGGGGAGTGGTTGGGGAGAGGAAAGTGGACATGTGTGCAAGACGTGCACGTGGAGGGAGAGATGACACATGTTGTGCACGTCACATGCCATGGGAGAGAAAGAAAGGAGGTGCATGGTCATGTACACACACATGGCTAGGGAGAGAGGGATATAGAGAGAAGGAAGAGGCGGAAGGAAGAAATAAGAGGGAGAAAAGGGAATAAAAATAAAAAATAATGAAATAATTAAGATTTAAATTTTAAATTTCAAACTAAAAAAAATAAAGATAACAAAAATAACAAAAATAAAATTAAAGTTTAAATAAATAAAAAATATAAAAAATTAAATAAGATTTTTTTTAAAAAAATAAATAGTAAATAAAGTCAAATCAAAAGTAGAGGAAAGATGCTCGCCTTGACGAGATCTACAACTTTCCTGAAGGACCCAAAACTAAAAGAGGTCAATTATACAAAAAAAAGTATTTTTGGAGGTACTCTATAGATCATAAAATACCGAATTTTCGTATTTTGTGATTTTTTGTATTTTTTTTTTAATTTTCAATAGTGGATTGATTTATAAACAAAATTTAATAATTATTCTAATTTTATGGATTTTTATGGGTTAGAAAACTATAAAATAAAATCAATAAAGATAAAAACTGTACAAAGTACGCAATGTCAGATATGTTTGATATCTTTTAATTTTGATCTTTTTACGGATTTTAATTCTCATTGTTAAGTTTTGAATGTTCAAAGAATAATTTAGAGAAAGAATTAGGTTAAAATCATTGAATTTTGTGCATAAAATAATAGACTCAATTAAGGTAAAAAGGGTTAGTTATTTATAAATTTTAAACCCTAATTTTAGCACAATTAATAAATTTTAGTTAATTGACTTTAGGAGATTTAATTAGTGAATTATTAAGTAGATTTTGTTAAGATGTCCATATAAAGTAGATGAATCATGGATTCATAAGTCTACATGGACAATTAGAGGACAAAATAGGAAAACTAAAGAGTAAAAATTAGAAATAAAATAACAAACGAAATAATTACATAAAACTCTAAGCATAAGGATTTTTTATTATTTTATGTAGTATTTTATTATGAATTTTGTTTATTTTAATTTAATTTATTACAGGTTACCTTTTACAAGTATAATTATAGGTATATATATATAATATGTATTTTATTTGTATTTTGTATTTTAGATTTTATTATTTTATATACATAATTTACATAATTATAACTTAATTAAATCTACACGAATACATTTTATTTTATTTTTCTGATATAATATTTACACATAAATAATTGTAGCTATTAACATATTGGTGTATATATGTATAATTCATCTATGTGTTTTTGTATACATATTTATTTTAATTTATTTTTATGCTTTATTTTATACTAACTATGTACACATGTTATAAATAATATATACAAAATTATAAAAATTTAAATTATGAAAGAATATTAAGAATAAATAAAATGGATATTTTATTCCGGTATAAAATACAGGGGTCTAAAACCTATTTTTTTTATCTTAACTTCAAATTAGATGAAACATCTTCATCAAGTAGAAAATTAAAAGATTATATACAATTAAAGGTGTTTTTTTATGAATTTTAAGTTAATATGGTGGATATATAGGTTTGGGAAGTTTGGATTTTGTATTTTTATTTTAAGTATAGAAAACACAATAGACATTATTTTTACGTGAAATAAATTTTGTATTTTCTATATATTTTTATCAACAACTTTCATGTACAAAGTTTATTGATTTGAGATATAGATAATAAAGAATAAAATAAG
Organism: Ottelia alismoides; assembly: GCA_037367405.1. Lineage (NCBI taxonomy): Eukaryota > Viridiplantae > Streptophyta > Magnoliopsida > Alismatales > Hydrocharitaceae > Ottelia > Ottelia alismoides. The sequence goes on along the minus strand of JAZKJV010001028.1, from coordinate 54,417 downwards.
TCTCAAAGTGGATATTTTAATGAATTAAGAATTAGGGTTTCCTGTATTTATTGGCCCTTATATCCCCCCACTTGATGCCTTGTCAACCCAGTCATCATGATGCCTAGGTCTGGGGATTTAGGGTCGTTCAATCCCTCTGGTATTTCATTTCTTTTCCTTTTATTTTCTTTGTTCTTTTATTCTAGTTTTAAATATAGTATTTTATACTATGTTTAGACAATAAATAATAGATGTTATTTTATGCAAAATAATGTTATTTTCGTGTGTTTACCTAGAGTTTAATGGCCAAAATGAATTAATTAAAATGATGAAATGGAGATTCATCAGATACCTTGGATTGGTTTCCTATTTCTCCAAAACTCAAAAGGATACTTTTTCCATATGACTTATAGGAACCCTATTCAGAATATGACAAGTCGTATTCAATGCCTCTCCCCACATATTGGTTTAAGTCCAGAACTATCTAGGAGAGCATTTGATCATGTTAGCTACGTTCATATTTTTTTATGATATCCCATTTGATTATGGTGAATATGAAGCATTCATGAGTTATGCCAAACAGTTTGCATTATTCATCAAACAAGTTGGAATTATATTCACCCCCTCTATCTAACCTAAGGCGTTGAAGCATTTTTCATGTTTAGGTCTCAACCTCGTTCTTAAAGATAAGAAATTTATTTAAGACTTCATCCTTTATTTTTCATTCAAAACACAAAGCAGTATCTTCTGCCATCATCTATAAATGTGATAAAGTATTTCTTATTGTCTTTAATCAACACACCATTAAACTCACAGATACCCATGCGCACTAGATCCAAGATCTCACTATCTCTAGAGATAGACCGAAAAGACTTCTTATGCATCTTTGCTTGCACACAAATTTTACATTTTTTAGTTTTATCAACAATATGTTTAGGGATCAACTCTAAGTACATCATTCTTTTAATTAAATATAAGTTCACATGTCCTAATCTAACATGTCGCAGATCACAAGATTCTAAAGTATTAATAATATGAGACACAGAATTAGAGCATTCAGAATTCAAAACATTCACTGAATCAATGTTTACTGAATCACATTTATTTCTAAACAAACAATCAAAATATACCAAATAACATTTTCGATAAAAAACCATATCTCAGAATGACAACTTTATGACATTTAAAGTTCAATTCAGGATCGTTTCTAACTAAAATGGAGCGAGATAAAACATTCTTTTTAACGTCAGGGACATGCATCACCCTGTGCAAATTTCAAACATGCCTAGAGGAGAACCTCAAGTTGACTTGTCCTGACCCTAACATCCTTACTGCAAAATAATTTTCTATCTTTACAGTCCCACTACTACAAGTTTGATAAGAAGAAAAAAACTCTGTTAGAACATATGTGTACATTGGCTCCCGTATCCACGAGCCACTCATATGAACCATTTTTTTAGAAAAAAATTCAAGTTCATTCATCATAAATAGACAAACAAATGACATCTTCATCAGTTAGACACAACAACAAGAGGAGGAGGATCGCACAGATGCGAGGCATAATAAACATATGATTATCAACATAACCTCCAATTAGATAAAAGATCGAATGAGACTCAATTGAAATAAATAAAAATACACAATGCTTAAAACCTTCATCCAAATTATTGCTGATTTGAAAGCCCAACCTTAACATGGAAGGTTTTTTATAGAGAGATTCTTAGCCCTAGATGACATCCCTATCATACGCTCACCACGATCACCAGCTGAAAGAGAAGCACCCATAGCAATGATCCCTACAACAGAAGATATCAATCACATGAATCGACCAAATAGATACTTGTTACAAATCAAATGATCATCCCCTTTAGTGAACCCATTCTAACGACAGAAATAGTGTTGTCTTCTAGTACTAGCTTAGTTGAACTGAAAGGGATACCATTAAAAGATAATTTACACTGTACTTTCCAAATTAACCACCAGAGGGTTGTTTGGAAAGAGATCAGATTCCAATCCACACATATGTTTTTTGACTTGTCATTCGCCTGGAATTTGTTCATAAACTCATCAAATTTAGGGTTTTGACATGCTGCAAAGATATCCTTTGTTATAATACAATCATTGAATAGGTGTGTATAGTTTTCATTGTATTTTCGACATAAGTTACATCTTTTTATAGATGAAACATTTAGTTTTCCTAATACAGCTTGAGTTAAAACTTTATCGTGCACCAATAACCGTACAAGGTATGAAAACCTCTGGTCAAAGATAGGTTTACAAAAGAAATCATGCAATTTTAATCTAATTCCCCCGTCAACCACTAGGGAGTATAATTTATTTGTGGTAAATTCACGAAGAGGCTGACCCATGCTTGAATAGATAACCCAGTCCTGTTGAAGAGGATGGATTGCTTGGAAGATATTTTGTACTGCTCCCCTTTAATTTTTATGAGACCTCACAATCCTAATGGAACTTTATTTTCTAGGGCTTTGAACCAATTAAACCGTGCTTCCCAATAAGGTAGTCCCTTCCCCACCATAATCAACTGATTTTTTTATAAATGATTAGATTGTTAGGAAAGAAGAAAAAAGAGCTTTTTACCGACTAATGGATCTTTCCAAAGAGATGAGTGGTTTCCGGACTCCATATTTTTATGTAGTACATGTTAAAGTAATTTAGTTCCTCTAATGCGACTTTTCAAAATGAATGAGTGGTTCGTCTTAGTACCGCTGGATAGTACAATCATACCATCGTGATAGTGAGGTGCGCTCAAGATGTTTGAAATCCGTGGTTTCTTATAGTCCACAATATTTATTATTGATTTGGTTAGGAGGGCTTCATTAAAAAGTGTAAGATTCAAAACACACCAACCATCATTTGAAATCGGACGAGTCACCTTATTCCACATCGCTTTTGGGGTTACTTTCAAGATGAAGTTTTTAGCCTACAAAAATTTATGTCTTATCTTGTCGATCTTCTTGATTATACCAAATGGGATTTTCAAACAAGTCATCACATGGATCATCATATGAGTGAGTGATGAAGTTATAAGAGATACTCTTGTCGGAAGTGGTAGCATTTCGGCTTTCCATCCCTATAGTTTGGCTACAAATTTAGAAATAATAGATGACCAATCTTAATTTAACATCCTTCTTCTAGCCAATGGGAAGCCCTGGTAGTTTAGTAGGAAGGATCCTTCTTTCCAGTTTAAAGTCTCCTTGATATGAGCAATCTCATCTTGAGAAATGTTCAAACCATAGAAGGCAGATTTTTTTATTGATGTCCATGCCAGAGAGTTTACTGAAAATTTTTAAATAAGTAAGAAAAATTTTAAGGTCTTCCTCCCCATATTCCAAGAATATCAAAATATCGTTTGCAAATTGCACATATGTGATTATTATATCCATTCTCCTTTTGAAGAAGCCTTTGAACCTTTTCCTATTAACCGGTTTTGTTAACATAGCATGTAATACACACACACAGAGAGAGTACAAAGTGGAAAGGTGATAGGGGATCACATTGCCTAACGCCTCTTTTCGGATGCAGAAAACCTGATGAGATTCCGTTGAATTTAAATGATATTTCCGTCATTACGAGGACATATTAAACCCAGTTTATGGATATTGAAGGGTAATTTGCCGCCTTCAAAGCACCCACAATGAAAGGCAATCATTGTGTATCGAATTCCTTATGAAATCAATCTTAAGGACCAAAGATTTAGTCCCCCTGATCCCACTCATTTATAATGGTTGAAGTGACAATAAAAACGTATGCCGCATAACAAATTTTTAAGAATGTGCATTTTGAGGGTGGAATCGCATTCGCAAGGAATAAAGCCCAACGGGTTGCAAGTGCATTCAAGATGATGCGAATAGGAAGAATGGTCAAATTGATCAGTCAGAAGTTTTCAATATCATTCACATCACCCTATTTGAATCAAGGAGATTAGTGTATTATTTAGATATATGAGATTATAACCCAGAAAATTCTAGGAGTGGAGGTCAAAGATAATATCCATGAATCCTTTTGATAATGGGCCAACAATGTTTGATGAATATAGTGAGACCATCTGGACCAAGTGCTTTGTTTCTCTTGAAGCTCTTAATAGATCCATAACTTTGTTAGGGTTAACAATTTTGTGAATAGGGAGTGATCATTGAATTGAGTCACCAAGTATGTGGGGATGTCGATCGGGTTGGTACAACTACAAGGATCTTAAAATAGATTATCATAAAAAGTTATAATCACCGCACACATGTTCATATAATCAAATACTATGATTCCTCTGCTATCTTTTAGTGACGTGAAGTAATTCTTTGAAGTCTTTATCGAAGACAACATTTCAACAATTTGGTGTTCGCATTGCCATGCTTAATATAGTTGACTTTAGCTCCTTATTCCTAAATAATTCTTTCATCAATCCTCAACAATTCAATTTTTCATAAAAGGTCCTTTATTTTTTGCCAACCTCAGGAACATCCAACCCCATTTTCAACTCGAGTGATCTCTCACTCCGTCTTTTAAATTTCCAAATTTATGTCCGGTATTGGTTCTTTTCTCCAGAATTTGATTTTAGGGCGCAACCCTTTTTTTGTATCCCATAGATGGAATGAATTGTCCGATATGAGCTCATGATGACCTGAAGCTTCTAAAATCCCATTTCTCGATGAAGTTCCTCTGAGAATTAGGTGGATTAAGGTCCAACTAAGCTCCATTCTTCAATTTTATTCCATACATAGTTTAAATATCGATACTATCCTGAAAAATGCACATGCAAATGCAAAATATGAACAATGCAGAGTTTTTTTAGAAATGATGCACATGTGAAGAGAACACTTTTTCCCTTTTTTTGAACTTTTTATGGATTTTTGGAGGAAAAATACAGATGTGAAAGAAAGGTTTTTTTTGTTTTTGAATTTTGCAAATTTTTATAGATTTTTGATTTTGTAGTTTTTTAAGGAAAAAGGGTTAGTAATATATACAAGTATATACAAGAGAGTTTTTTGTTTGTTTTTTTGTTTTGCTTTTTTTTTGTTTTTTTTTGTTTTTTTTGTTTTTTTGTTTTTTTGTTTTTTTGTTTTTTACACACGTGGATTTTACAAAATATACACATAACCCCCCAAATAAACGTATTTAAAAGTATGAGCTATGTCTAATGTATATATACAATATATACAACACCCCCCTATACTTATCTCGAACTATGTCCTCATAGTGATCAGAGAGCGACAAAGGAAGACATAACTCGTGCTAAGTATGGAAAGGTGAAAAGACTCCTATGCTACATGACTTAAAGAAAAGATAAAAAGAAGAGAAGTTGGTGATCCCCCCACCCATACTTAGGATCAAGTAATCCTAAGTATAGTAGAATGTACAAAGGGGAAAATCGATGAAAAGAATGTACAGACTCACAAAGACATGATATGAACAACATCATCTTCCTATACTTAGGGTAGAGTATCCCTAAGTATAGGCAACAACAACAAGGGTGATAAACATGACGAATATGAACAACACAAATCCTTCACCCCCATATACTTAGGATAAAGCACATCCTAAGTATAGCATACACACACACACACACACGAAAAAGGGGTGAATGATAAAACGAGAGAAGAAAGAGTGAAATGAAAGGATATACAAGAGGAGTGGATGTACAAAGGTTAAGAAGGTCGAAAGCGAACCTTCTTGCGGGACCGCTGAGGTATGGATTTGACAAGGTGTAGGTCGATATTGGGATCATCATTAGACATAAACTGAGTAGGATCGACCAAGAATGTATCCTCAGCGGTTTCAGATTGTGCAGGCCTAAACCGATTATTGGAAGTAGTGTGGTCATGTCATGCCTTGGAAGTCTCACAAACATCAAAGTAAAATGGCTCGAAGTCATTATCAGCAAAAGAAGGATCAATGCCAGCCTGGAGAGCCTCCACCGGATCATCATCTTTATCAAAAGGTCCAAATTCCTTTATACAAGCAATCAGATCAAATTTGGCCTAATCGGTCTCATCTGAATCAAGGTGAATAGGAACAGACTCATCAGTGAAAGTAGTCGAATCATGTCTGTCCCGTCTAGTCTCAGATTCTACCTTCCGCTCTAAGGTGTCTATCGTGTAAATTGCGCGGATGTCATCAATGCATCACCACGTACCAGAAGAGGGAACTCCAAGGTCTATGCTTTCCGATTCTTCCTCCTTGAAGAGGAATTCTTGGGTTCCATTATCATCCAATATATAACAAGAATCTCTGATATTATCCTCGAGGTCAAGTTCCTTGGGGTTGTCTAACACAGGCGGGCTCTTATGGGATGAAGGTCTTTGGTCAGTAGTGGGTGTAGTGATCAACACATCGCTCCCTGCATCAGAACGGAAGTGAATCTGTCCTGAACCATAGTCAATAACGGCTCCCGCAGAGGCAAGGAAAGGCCTTCCCAGGATGATTGGAGGGTGCTCCACAGAGGTAGAGGTCTCCATGGGCATTATAACAAAATCCGAAGTAAAATTCATGCCCTGAATGAGAATGACAACATTTTCTAAAATACCTTTCGACCTCTTGATAGATCCATCAGCAAATTCAACTATCATCCTGATTTTCTTGAGAGGCCCAAGGTGAAGAGACTGTACCATAAAGAAGGGTATTATATTGATTGATGAACCACCGTCAAGGAGAGAGTTATCACAGATATGGAGCATCTCACAAGAGGTGTGGTTGTGTTCCTTTTCTTAAAATATGGACGGTGAGAGATGGCATAGGCAGTGGCCATGGTCAAGATGTGATGCTCAGATCTTCTCCTTCTCTTTCTCTTTTTGTGTTGAGGAGTAGATAAATCGGTCATGATCTGTTGAAGTGGGGTTTTAATAATCTCGTGAAGGGTGGCCACCACTTCAAGTTTAGTCAACATTTTTTTTGAATTTTTGGACCTCATCCATACAAGGGAGGAGGTCGGAATCAACATTTACACGAAGGTTGCCAAGAGCAGTCTGTACAGTGGCATCCTCGAGGTCAAGATTGGGACATGGCTTTGTGGGTAAATGATCAGGCATTTGGGTCCTCTCCTCACAAAATGAATCAACAACGTGTCTCTCGAATTCTTTTTGGATTTTTGAATTTTTTTTATTTTTTGTATTTTGGGTTATTTCAAGCTCTCATATTATCCTCAAGTGAATCAATATCCTCAAATAGTGGAGCAACATTCTGGCTCTCATTTATATTAAATAGATTTGAAATCCTCGAATTCATATGCTCCATCATCTGGTTCAATTTCTCAAGTGTGGAAACCATGAAAGGTGACTCCAAAATGCCAGGATCGGGTGGGTTGAATGAGGGTGGGTGAAAATCGAGGTCCTCCGACTCCTGAAATAACGGGTTAGGCGGATATGTACAAAAATCAGGATAAAAATCCTCCTGGAAAAAAGAAGGTGGATCGTCTGGAGAGTATGAGGTATCTGCGAAGATCGGATTAAAATAACTCCAGTCGGCCATCTTCGAAACAAAGGATGAGAGAGCACGAGGATCAAGTCAAAATATATGGAGAAAAAGGATGCACAGCAAGATCTGGTATGCACACAAGGAATCAAACATAATAAAAACCCCCAATTCACCAACTCAACGCAATGTGAAGACCGTGAAGATTCGGTCTTTCAATCTTGTCTGTTTTAGAGTTTGGTGATAATCACAAGAATTGTACAAACACTTAGGTTGAATTATGGGATTTGGGCTTAGTTCTTAGTAGCTTTTTTCAAGTGTGGTTACTTTCATTCTGTACATGATTTAATTATGCAACCAATTTTATTAATTAGGACACATTTTTATTTACAACTTTTGTTTTGAAAGTTATTTGATTTAGGGTCAATTAAGGCACAAATAAATTAGTGTCAGTTTTATACAGATATACACAGAATAAGTGAGAAGTATTTACAACAACATACACACAATTTTTTTGGATTTTCTACTTAAGGACCCTGTCTCCCCCTACTTTATTCCCGGTCGATCATGTCAAGTCTTGACCTTCTCTCGGGGTTCGGGTCAGCCTGTATACAGTCTTCCTTTTTTATTTTCTTTTCTTTATTTTTCCTTTCTTTCTTTCTTTATTTATTTTAGGTTAAAATTAGTAAGAAGTGTACAACATTTACACACAAATGCAAGTTAGTAAGAATATGGAGTTAGCGTTATATGCAGGTGTTTTGTAAGGGATTTTAAGCTAAAATAAATGAATAAAGATGACGAATCGCAGATTCATCAGGAGCTAACAGTCAGATGGTCGTAGAGGAGAAGCTCCTCCTCAAGATACTCTTCTTGAGACGATGAGGGTTTAGAAGGTTCTCCGCGCATGCGTCTATTCCTGCAAAGGATTCTATGCTCAAACGCGAGGCTTCAATGAAGATTATTCCATAGATAGATAAAGGAATGTGACTGGGGATGGTGATTTGGGCTTCCGATGAAGATGAGGGAAGAAGCCAGGCCTAATCTAAACCCGATGGTCGATCCTTAGGGCGATCAGCCTTCAAGGGAAGAAGCAAGGCAAGCAGGGGTTCGATCGGAACGAAGAGGAGCGGGTATCGGGGCTGCGGCCAGTTGGTTAGAGTAGAGATGACTATGGTGGCGCGAAATGGAAAAAGTGGATCGAAAATGGAAATGCAAGAGGGAGGATAACTACCTGAAGATTCTGATGAGTTCCTAGGCTTCAGGCGAAGAGCATCAGATGGGTCTTGGCCTCAATCTGCTATGATGGGCAAGAGAGACTTCTGAGCTACGGGCCTCCAAGCTCCTCCAAATGATCCTAAGTCTCTCCTCTAATGGCTGTCACTACGAGGAAGGTTCAGGAAGAATGGGGGCACGTGGGGCGAGCTACCATGCAATGGAGGTGGAAGAGTGAATTTATATGGTTTTCTAGGGTCCAGAAAGATCAGGAGGAAGCAGTAACTCTAAGAAGATCCAATCTTTCCTAGGGATCCGTGAGGGTCACAGATCCTAGGGGAAGAATCAGGCGAGGAATCGAGGGGAGCAGGGGTCGGAGTTGGGCAGTAGAAATCAAACAAGAAGTTCTGATGATAGGGGTTCGACCCGACCCGGTCTGGAAAGGGACCTTGACCGAGGTCAACGTTCCTACGTGGCCCAATAACAATCCAGGATTTTAAAAAATGAAAGATTAATAAATAAAAATAATAAGTGATTTTAAATTAAATAGTGTGTAAAATAAAAAATATTTATTATTTTATAAACTATTTTTTATTATTTTTAATTATTTTTATGAAAAATAAAATAGTGTATATTTAGTATATAGTATTATATACAGGTATAATATACCTATGTATTATGTTCACGTATTTTTATTTTATTATTTTTGTTAAAATAATTTTATTTTATATTTTATTTATTCACAACATGATTTTAGGAGTATAAAATAGTTTTTATTTTATTTTTATAAATTATTTATGGGTATAAAATAAATTCTTTTTGGCATTCCATCATTCTCTTAGCTCAAAATTTCATCATTAACCCCTCATAAATTTAGGAACGAATAGTTAAAGCCCTTCCTTAAAAATAGCAACAGATCGATACAGAAACATTTTTTTGTATAATTTCTTCCTAACATCTCATAATCATGTCTCATTTTTGTATTTTAAATTTTGTGTTTGTAGAATACATACCTTCTTTTGTATACTGAATACCACGTTCTTAACCTCATTGTGTCAACTTCTTATTTGCAAAATTTTCTAATCAGACCTCCCATAAATTTAGGAACCGGTGGTTATTGCCAATCCAGTTTTGTATAATAGGGTGGTTTTAATCACATCCATTGAAAGTGGATCTACTAGTTAGATTTATTGGCCTTCCTTAGGAATAGAAGGACCATGTCTCATTTGAAAGGCTCCTTATATATATATATATATGAGTAAAATGGGGCTGCCCCCTAGGAGTAGCCAACTCGGCTACTCCCACCCCTATTTTTCCCTCATTTTTTTCTTTCTTTGGAAAATAAAAAAAATATATATTCATCACTATATCCCTCTAACATTCTAAAATTTTCGTCAGAAACAGAGACTCCTAGGCCCTCCATCCAGACGTTATTTTTTTAACGGTCGCATGATTTTTTAAATCGACCCTGTTTGGATGGAGGTAGTAGGAATCTCTGTTTCTGATGAAATTTTAATAGAATCTTAGAGGGATAAAATGATGAATTTAAAAATTTTTATTTTTCAAAGAAATAAAAAATGAGGGAAAAATAGGGGTGGGAGTATCCACGTTGGCTACTCCAAGGGGGCAGCCCCATTTAACCCTATATATATAACACATGACTACCATCACTCTTATATTTTGTTGTACTTACAGCTAATGTAATTTGGTTTTAAATTGGTAAGCCTATACAATTACTTTGGGTAACAAAATTGGTTTCAAAAGAGAAACCAAATTGTGTTGGAAGGAAGTTGTGAATTCCAAAATTGAAATAAAGAGGAGTCTTGGGTGGATTTTTAATATCACATCTAGTAGTTTTGAAAGTTTGGTGGACATATACATAAAATCATACCCCAAGCTCTTGTAGCAATAATAGAGAGGAGTGAATGGAGGACCACTAAAAAGGTTCCTTGCCCTTGCTCTGAAAAATGACATAACTTGGCTCCGCTCTGACTTCGGCTCTGACTCGATTGAGTCAATTCAGATCTCAGTGCATGTTGAATGATGTTTTCAAAAGATAAAAATCATGCTCTAGGTCTTCTTATACCCTTCTTCATACGCCCTTTTCTTCTCACACAATAAAAGGATGCTCGCCCCTTCTCTCTTTTCTTCCATCGCAACTATGACTCTCTTCTTCTCTCAATTGTAATTCTCTGAGGTGCTCTCGAGGAGATCTCATCGATGTGCGTGGACGACGATTATTTATCGTCATATCCTGGGAGCGGATAACCATATCGTATGCATTAGTATTGTGATGGAGATATTCTATCTAGGGATAGTCCACTATATGGGCGTTTTGATGATGTCTATCCTAATCTTTTTTCTATCTTGTTTTCCGCAATTTATTTATTACTTTATCTATCTTGGATCTCGTCTTAAAATGATGTGTCAATGGTTTAATTGGCTCATGCATGCAAATTTTAATTGTTATATGATTCATAAAGGCATGATTATGATCATGTTAATTTGTAATGCATCAATTGACATTGATCCTCAAAATTACTATTTAATGGATGCTTTAATGACCCTGTTTACAATAATCTTAGAGAGGATATCAGTAATCATGATTAAAACCATTTTGGAAACAATGTTTAAATCACGAGTGGATATGACTGGGATTTCTAAAAAAATTGAAGGTCAGAATTTCAACTGTTGGCATCAATACTAGTTTACCATAGTAGGGCTAATTTCAATGCTTGAAACTGAATGCCCAACGGTAAAAGGAAAACTCCTAACCCAATAGAAAGAAGATAGATCCATGTGGAAGAAACATGAGCGTATATGTCATGATTTCATCTTGTTGCCTTTGTCCAACACATTATTTGATGTATGTTGTTCGCCCACGCATACTGCGAAGGCGCTATGGAAAGAACTGAACCAAAAGTATAATATTGAGGATCTCAGTATAGAGATATACTATGTCGCTAAGTTCTTAAATTTTTCCATGACTGAAGGGAAGTCAGTTTCTGAATAGGCACATGAGTTTTTACTCATGTCTATGATTTATAAGATGTCGAGGTGAAACTTACAGAGAAGATTCAATCCATGTACATCATAGAAAAATTTCTCAAGTCTTGGGAAGATTTGGTATGACCCTAGACATAGGAAGGGGAAGATTTCTATGGATGACTTGATGATGGAAATCACCATGGAGGAAGAACACAAGTAACAAAGGCATGTTGTTCCTATTGATGTTCGTGATAAGGATAATTTCATGTCCTCCAATGGTAAAGAGAAAAGGGGAAAGGGTAGTAACAACAATAAAATAAAATCAAAGGGTTAAATTCATAAAAACGTAAAGAATAAACGCTTATGGTACTGTAATCGAGTTGGCCATTGGAAGAAGGATTGTCAGTCCTTAAAGACTTGACCAAAGATTGCAGATGGAAATCCTCAAGTGAATATGATCACTGCGAGACCTAAGGTTAGCAAGTGGTATATCGCTATAAAATTTGAACTATACAATTTTTTGCTCATTTGTTACAATATGGAACTCAATCTTCTAAACATTAGGGGTTTAGGTGGGCCTAGAAAATGGACGAGACTCAAAAATTATATGAGGGAAACTTGTATTCACATCACATGCCTACAAGAAACCAAATGCAATTCATACCCAAGTCTAGGATTTACTTCAAATGGCAAAACTTTGATTGGAATTCAAATAAGGGGACTAAATCTTGTCGCATTCTTACAGGCTAGGACCATACCAAATTCAATCTTCAAGGCATATCGGACTTTGACTCCTTCTCCGCGTTTGATTTTCAACAAATGTACACAAATGTAACCTGCAAATTGGTCAATGTGTATGGGCCACCGAGTGAAGAGTGCAAGAAATAATTCCTTGTTGATCTATAGTTGTTACCCATCTAGTTAACCCATATATTCTGGTTGGGTACTTTAACTTAATTAGAGTGAGGTCAGGCCATTTATCCAACAAACAATTGAAAGCCCACAATAAAAGATTTGATAATGGGATAAACTCTTTTGGTTTGCTTTATATCAATGAAAGGGGGACATGATATACTTGGCCAAGTTCTCAAGATTGTAATTCATGTCAATTTTAGATAGAATTTTGGTAAATGTACCATTCTATAATGCCATCCCTCGTAATATGATCAAAAGACTCTCGAAGACATATTCTAATCATAATCCTTTGGTGTTTAATGGTGGAAGATTCAAAATGGGAAGTTGAATCTTCCAAATTGAGACCTTTTAGCTAAGCAGAGAATCATTCTTACCCTTGTAATGAATCTCCAATTCATCACCTTTATTCTTTCATTATGGCATTAAGTCCCTATCTAAATGGATGCATATATCACTAATTTGTCAAAATAAGTATTCTTTAATTTGTACAAAATACTATATAAAATATTTTATATCTATTGTATTTAATTCCAAAATTAAAGAATAAAGGAAGAAAAGAAAAAGAAACGAGACGCCATAGGTGTTGAGTGACTCTAGCCCCCAAGACTCGATCATCATGATGACTTAGTCGACAAGGAATAAAGTAGGGAGAGATATGGCGAATAACTGTCCAGTCCAAACAGTCTAAAACCCCTAAAAATATAGGCCAATAATTACCTTTTGGGGGCTATTTTATTCTTTATTATTTATGCATCAAATCATTAAACTTTGTAATGAAAGTTTTATATAAAAATACGTAGAAAAATACAAAATTTATTTCACATTAAAATGATACATAATGTACATTTTATGCTTAGCATAAATACCCCAAATCCAAACTTCTCAGACATGTATCTCCTAAATATGAGCTCAAAATGCACAAAATCACCTTTAATTGTATATAACCTTTTCATTAAATATTTAGTCAAGGTGGTTTCATTAAATTTGGAGTTAAGATACAAAAGTTAGGTTTGGACCCCTATTGTACAATATATCTAAATAAAATATTCATTTTAATTTATTCTTTATATTTTTATTATTTTATACTTTTATAATTTTATAAATATTATTTATAGTATATGTACATAATTAGAATTAATAAAATCATAAAAAAACATTAAAATAAAATAATATATAAAAATACATAGATGAATATACTATACTTATACATATATAATAAGTATACATTTTTAACTCAGTGTACAAATTACTTCAAAAAAAAGAAAAATATGCTTATGTACATTTAAATATGTTCTAATTATATAGATTATGTATGTAAGATAATAAAATTTATACTACAACATAAAAATAAAATATACGAAACATAGGTAAATATACCTATGTTTAGACTTGTAAAAAGTAACATATAAAAATTAAGTCATATAAACATGAATAAAATTCTATAAAAATTAATAAACATTTTATATTTATAACAAAAAATAATTATTTTTATTAGTTATTTTTATTTTACAAATCTTTTTCAATTCACTTTTTCGTGATTGGTCCACTTGGACCAATTAAAGGCTCTCATTCGTTGACCTGCGGGTCAATTGTACCCCAACCCTTTTGACTCTTTTCAGAAGTCATGCGTGCCCGATTTCTTCAAATTACCATGCAATCCCCCTCATGACTCTCACCTCGAGAATTCCTCCCTTCCATGTTTCATACCTCAACCACCCTCGTCGACCACTCCATCTCCATCTACCACTGCTGACCTTCATTCAAGCTCCCCTAGAAAATCACCAAAAACCTACCTCTAAATATAACCCTCTCATCCCTTTTGTCTTTTGGTTCCCTCTATCATCGTTCTTGGCCTCTCAGACTGAGCCCTTGGTATTTGTCTTGGTGAAAGCAAGGCGAAGCGGCCTTCTGCAGTGAGGAGCGAAGGATTAGGTGATCCAACCATCACCGGCAACATCACTGGAGGTTCTGCTTCCTGAGCTTCCCACTGAGTCAAAGTGATCTTCCTACCATTTCTAGATAAAACTCTTAGCTTAGATTTCAATTTAGCCTTTAGGTTGTTAGTTAATCTTGTAGTTTAAATAAAAATTAGGATTTTGTACAAACCTGGAGCTTGAGCTCCAGGCCATGTTCATTGTGAAATATACTGTTATTCGGCGCATCTCCGAACTCATATCATCCTCAACCGTATTCTCTATCAGTATCGACCATTTGCCCCTTTGATTCAACTTCAATCGAAGTAAATCAAGGCTCCGTCTATTTCCTTCACCAGAGCCTCATCACCATTTCACTTCATGAGGTCTTAGACTTCCAAGTAGTGCTAGAAGGAGACACCCCTAGGTCTCGATCGAGGAAACTTGTAACCTTACTGGAGTCCTCTGCAGAAGCGGATCATCGCCACAAAGCTGAGGAGCCCGTCAATGTGAAGAATCGTGCATGGACGTCGCTGGATTCGCGATCGAAGTTCATCATCTTAGGCATTCTTCCTATTCTTTGAGGATGCCCAGTTGCCATCCTATCAAGGCCCTCCTCCAAATCTAATCGTACCCATCGGTTAATGGTGAAACGGTGCATGCCTCTAACTGCACGATCAACCATGTGGCATCACGATAATGGTCTGATTCAAAGCGTTAAAGGGTAAATATAGAAGGTATCCTATGCTCTTTTGTAATTTTTAAATAATCTTGTAAATATTTTATGTTGTTTATAAAGTAGTGGGATATTTACTTGCACCCCCTCAAACATTTCTAATATTGCAATATAGTCCATGTCGGTGCGTGCACCCACACATGTTATCTTGTAAAAATTGTATGTAAACCCTCTCAAGTTCTTCTAATTATTATTTAATATATACAGTTCGAATATTAGTTATAAAACTTTGGGTTATTTGTACTGTATCCCTTGTATTCACGTTTAATTGCAAATATACCTCTACCAGTTTCACAATTCATGTGTATGTTTCTTGAAATTTTATAAATATCACCCTTGCTTGAAAAATTAGGGTGATATTTACAAGTACCCCTCGAACATTTCTAATATTGCAATATAGTCCCCGCCAGTCACATGCACACGCACAGGTTATCTTGAAAAATTGCATGTAAACCCTTCTAGGTTCTTTTAATTATTATTTAATATATAGACTTTGGATATTAGTTATAAAATTTTGGGTTATTTACACT
This sequence comes from Ottelia alismoides, assembly GCA_037367405.1. NCBI lineage: Eukaryota > Viridiplantae > Streptophyta > Magnoliopsida > Alismatales > Hydrocharitaceae > Ottelia > Ottelia alismoides. Next base: position 38,719 of record JAZKJV010001028.1, on the reverse strand, counting down.
GTGTCCCAAGTATTTTTTAATGACAAATATCCCCCTGACAGTTTAAGTATTTTTGTGTATGTTTCTTGAATTTTCATAAATAACATCTGTACTCTGGATATTAGGAAAAAAATAGGATGAGGTACATGGATTCATGCTCTTTCACATCATGTAATTAGATTTGCATTTTATACTTTTTTCCTATTTATTAAAAAATCAAATATTATATAGATATTTTATGTTAGAAAAATACAAAAAATATAAAACATTTCTCTAAAATTCTAAAAAAAGAGATATATTGTATTATAGTATTTTACACCTCTAGATCGAAAATCCATTAAAATAGAGAAAGAAAAAGATTAAAAAAACTTCGAAATCCTATAAAAATATAAAAATTCTTCTAACAATCCAAAAATACTTGTTTATGTCATATATTTTTACTTATATATATACAAATATATTAAAAATAGTTTTGAGAATTTTTGGACCTATTTAGTAGTTATAAATCTCAAAACAATTCGACCCATTTAAAAAGCCCCTACTTATTTTCGTTTATACTTCAAAAATACCTAAAAATTAGCAAGTGAAAATGATAAAAACAGTAAAAAAAATATAAAAAAACATAGAAACAATTCATTTTCTGATTTTTGACTATTTTATCTATATTTATATCTATATTACCATATATAGCCTATTATTACTTATATATAAATTATATCTAGTATAATTATTATAAATACCTAAATATATTTTTAATGTCTTTAAAAAAAAGACTATACCTTTAGTTACATCCTGATTTTTGTGTAATTATTATATACTTTATGTATATTACTTATATTACACATATTACCTATATATATCTATATACATATCTATATTACATAATATTGAATTAAAAAAGAAATTAAAAATCAAAAAATTATTAAAATAAACAATATATATAATTAAATAATTAAATAATATAATAAAAAGCCTACATTCTTTGATTAATAGTGTGCATAGCTTTATACATACATATCGATATTATTTATTTATAAATAATATTACATACTACTACGTGTGTTCCATGTGTTCGACTCCCCACTCAACTAGTCACTATACACATTTATTTATAGGACCCGACTCTACACTCAGGGATGCCCCCAGCCACAGACCGTGCAGTACCAGAGGATAGCATGGGTCGATGCCGGTCCTTCTACTTCGTCCGCGGCAGCCGCACAGGACGAGTCTACAGCCGCAGACATGGGCATCATCAGCGAGAAGTTGGACCAGATTGAGCTGATCGAGAAGAAGCGGTGCCAGAGCATTACACAGATGGATCAGATGGCACAGACGCTGAGTGACCTGAAGACACAGCTCATGTGTCTCCAGGAGGCACAGACGACTTCTCAACCTTGTCTTCGGTCACGAGGAGATCCGAGCAGCAGTGGTAGCTCGTCCCAGCACTCCAGTCAGCCTAGACAGGTTCACCTTGCACAGGCGGAGTCGTACCAGTAGCCACCACAGTTTTACCAGCCACCATCATCCCAGGACACTCAGATGGTGGTGTATCAGTCGGATCAGCCCCTGGCAGTACTCCCTCCACCCACCTACGAGCCGGAGCCGTTGATGGATGTCAACGGGATTTGGTACGACCGACCTCAGCCCGGTATCCGACAAGATCATCCCGAATTTTGTTGGTCGGTCGGAGGCACCAGTTCCCAACAGCAGCCTCCAGTTCAGGGTGACCAGTACAACCAGCAGCGTGAGCAGCACCAATAGCCCCAACCCCCAGTACACCAGCAGCAGTAGCCATCCCAGCACCAGCAGTATGGTCCTCGTCCCTATCAGCAGGGACAATCTTGGAGGCGAGAGTAGACTCAGCAGCAATATCATCAGCAATACCCTTCATACCCACACCAGCCACAGCAACCTCACTACCAGTGAGGCCGCCCATCAGGTTCTCATGGGCTGACCTATGAGAACCCCGCCTTGGATTATCTAGCCTGCCTCATGACCGAGCCGCAGGCTACTTTTAGACGGGAGATGGATGAGTTCCGCCAGGATATGCGGGAGATTGTGAGAGGGAAGGCTGCCATCCCTGCCCAGATTGAGCCGAACCCGAACAATCTCAAGAGGAAGTCTGAGAAGGTAGAGTTCACTGAGATTACCACTCCTAGTGCTTCACTTGGTGATATGTCTGCATACATGTTTGATGCTGATTTTGTTACTCTTAGGAGTGGTAGGATGCCAGCAGGCGGCGCCTTGTCTGAGAGACGATCCCACACTACTTCATGAGTGTCAGGCGATGAGGAGCGTGGTACTGATGCCACGAGAGATGATGACGATGGTGCTGACGCCACCATGGATGTTGATCACACCGACGATACCGAGGCCGTCGCTTCACCAGTTGGAGGAGGTGGTACTGACGCCACCATTTCAGTTGCTGAGCCAGAGTGCGGTACTGATGCCGCGAGTCCAGATGTCGAGGGTGGTACTGAGGCCACCATTTCCAATTCTTCTAGTCCTGTTGTTTTTCCTTCCGTACATGTATCTCAGGACATTTCTACAAATAAAGGAAAGGGTTTGTTATTTTCGGACCCGCATGTGTTACTTGATGATGTTTGTGTGGATTCTGCTATTCATGAGCATGATAGACCCTCTCCTAGTCCTTCATCTAAGAAGGACCATGTAGTCCCCTTTCCAGAGCACTCCATTTGGCTAAGGGGCAGAAAAAAGAAAATCCAAAAAAGAACCATCAGATAGAGTTCAGCCAGCAGATGATAGATAGATTTCACATACAGCTGACTCTACAGGAGGCCGTGGAGCACATACCTCTATTCTAGAGATCACTCAGATACAGGATCACAATTAGGAGGAAGAGGCAGAACCATCAGGCAGAGATCCATGTGCTTACTCGTGCCACTTGTTTCGCGATTCAGAACCGTCTGCCAGCCAAGAGGCTAGATGCAGGAGCCCCGTATGTCAGATGCCACATCCATGAGCAGAGGTTCGACCACACTCTATTAGACAACAGTTCTTTGATCAACCTAATTCCCGGCTGCCCTTCTCGACCGCTTTGAGTTAGGCCCTCTCCGATTGAGCAGGATGGTCCTTCAGTTTGTTGATCGATCTGTCAAGACGTCGAAGGGGTTGCTGAAGGACGTTTTCATCACGATTCAGGGCCTGAAATTCCCCGTGGACTTCGTTATGTTGGACATGGAGATCCCTGAGTCCGTGACCGATGCTCCGATCATTCTAGGATGCCCGTTCTTGGCCACAGCCAAGGCAGTGTCCGACCATGATAGCGGGAAGGTATACTTTCACGTCGAGGGCGAGAGTAAACAAATAGAGACGGTCGAGGAAACTAGAGCCAAAGATTCAGCTTGCTCAGAGCTGACTTCCGATTCAGAGCAGATGACAGAGGCAGGGCGAGACATCCACTAGGACCGCGATTTTGTGATTACAGATGATGAGGCGGTTTGGGAAGATCTAGTCGCACAGGCCATCCTCTCACATTCAGAGTTCACTGACAGAGAGATGCTAGCAGAGGAGAGCTTGGAGAGCGCACTCCTGGTCCAGGATACATCTCAGGCAGCAGATCCGGTCCCGATCCTGAGAAAGATTTTTGTGAGTCCGATATAGATCCCTCGGAGTCAGATATTGATTGGGTAGAGTTTGATGATTTGATACCATGTATGACTTCTACTGAGCCTACAGCTAGGGAGGAGGCTGATTCCATACAGAGCAGAGACAGTCCAGCAGAGCAGCCTTCGCCAGATTCAGATTGTGAGCGAGTGTTCTCATTCTCCCATGCAGATTTGGCAGCATTCACTCAGACTTTTCAGAGGCCAGATCCGCCAGCACCTACTTGTCTAGAGCTGAAGTTGCTACCGTCGTCGCTGAAGTATAGGTTCCTTGCGGGTGAGCATGAGATGTACCCAGTCATTATCTCCGCTGATTTTACTGGAGAGCAGGAATCCTGTCTGATGGGGGTTCTTGAAAAGAACCACAAGGCGATTGGATGGAGTGTAGCCGATCTCCAGGGGATAAGTCCGGCCCTGTGCTCCCACCATATCTATCTCGAGGAGGAGGCAAAGCCGTCGCGTGAGTTCCAGTGGCGGTTGAACCCGAATCTTCGAGAGGTTGTCATGAAGGAGATCTCGAAATGGTGGAATGCCGATTTTATCTACCCCATCTCCGACTCCAAGTGGGTCAGTCCATTGCATGTGGTGCCCAAGAAGACGGGCATCACCACAGTTGTTAGTGAGTCTGGAGAGGAGATCGCTACCCGGGTACCCACTTCTTGGAGGGTCTGTGTGGACTACAGACGATTGAACCAGGCCACCAATGAAGGATTATCTCCCCCTGCCCTTTTTTTATCAGATTATAGAGAGGCTGGCAGGGAAGAGCCATTATTGTTTCTTGGATGGGTACTCCGACTATAATCAGGTGACCATCGCGCCCGAGGACCAGGACAAGACCACCTTCACCCGTCCCTTCGGGAGATATGCTTTCAGACGCATGCCATTTGGATTGTGCAACGCTCCGACGATATTCCAGAGATGCATGTTGTCCATCTTTTCGGACATGGTGGGGGAGTGCTTGGAGGTCTTCATGGATGATTTCTCGGTCTACGGTGACAGATTCGATTCTTGTCTTGACTGCCTAGACCGAGTCCTTCAGTGATGCATTGAGGTTCACCTTGTGTTGTCTTGGGAGAAGAGTCACTTCATGGTGACTCAAGGGATGGTGCGTGGTCATATCATCTCCAACAGGGGTATGGAGGTTGATCCGACCAAGGTGGATGTCATTAGAAAACTCAATCCACCGTCCAACTTGCGGCAGTTTCGGTCTTTTCTGGGGCACGTTGGTTTCTATAGGCGCTTCATTCATGATTTCAGTAGGATTGCCCGATCGTTGACTGATCTGCTGATGAAGACACCGAGTTCCTTGTAAAATGATAAGTGTCTATCGTCCTTTGAGACTCTCAAGAGTCGTGTTGTAGAGGCTCCTGTTCTCCAACCGCCTGATTGGTCTCTCCCATTCGAGATCATGACGGACGCCTCCGATTTTTCCGTAGGGGCCGTGTCGGGACAGAGGAGGGATAGAGTCCCATTTTCTATTCACTATGCTAGCTGTACATTGGATGCCGCCCAGCAGAACTATACAGTCACTGAGAAGGAGATTCTAGCCGTAGTTTTTGCCCTAGATAAGTTCAGATCTTACATCATTGGATCTAGAGTGACCAATCATACCGCCATCAGGTAACCTCATGGCAAAGAAGGATGCCAAAGCCAGATTAACCAGATGGATCCTTCTACTCAAGGAGTTTGATATAGAGATTAAGGATAAGCCCGGAGTCAAGAATGTGATGGCGGATCATCTCTCCCGATTGGAGTATCTTGAGGATTCTGAGCAGATTGGGCCTATTTGTGAGACCTTCCCAGATGATGTGATCCTTGATATTGCCTCTCTTCCATGGTATGCTGATATTGTGAACTATCTTGTCGCCAGAAAGTTCTACAAGATTGGCCCAGGCAGAAACTTTAGACCTTCCTCGGGAGGAGCACCACAACGTCCTTACATACTGCCACAAGCTTGAGACAGGAGGACATCGCTCTGGGAGGAGAACGTCACAGAAAGTGCTCCAATCCGCCTATGGTGGCCTACTCTCTTCAAGGACTCATATGAGTTCGTGAAGAGGTGTACTGTCTGTCAGAGGATGGGCACTTGTGGACAACATGATATGATGTCGATGCAGCCCATACACTTCTGTGAGGGTTTTGATGCATGGGGCATCGATTTCATGGGTCCATTCCCTAGGAGCCAGGGATTTGAGTACATTCTGTTGGCCGTGGATTATATGAGTCGTTGGGTTAATGCCATCCCTGCCTGTAACCGCAGATTTTGCAGATTTTTGAGGAAGAATATCATTTCACGGTTCGGGGTACCTTGAGTGTTGATATCTAACGGGGGGTCTCATTTCGTCACCGACAAGGTAAAGGCCCTTACTAGCGAGTTCAGCATAGACCATCGAGTAGCCACTCCATATCACCCTCAGACGAATGGTCTTGCTGAAGTGTCGAACAGGGAGATCAAGACTATATTACAGAAAGTCGTCCGCCCCGACCGAAAGGATTGGTCACAGTTTTTGGACTTGGTCTTGTGGGCATATAGGACGTCTTTCAAGACTCCTTTGGGTACATCTCCCTTTCACCTCGTTTATGGCAAGCCTTGTCATTTACCTGTTGAGCTGAGACATAGGTCACTTCGGATCTATAGAGATCTATAGACATGCTGTTACTGATATACTTTTGGATCTGGAGAGTGTAGGAGATCAGAGAAGTGTAGAGTTAGCAGCTCTGGAAGAGCTTTGTGATACTGCCTTTTCAAACATCCTACATTATAAGGAGAGAGTGAAAGAGTGGCATGATTCTCGTATCAGCCACAAGCAGTTTGAGCCAGAACATAGAGTATGATTGTTTGATGCTAGGCTTCGTTTGTTTCCAGGGAAGCTACAAAGCAAATGGAAGGGACCCTATTTAGTTAGGAAGGTACATGACAATGGGATTATTGATATATCTGAGTTGTCTTCTGATGCTACCTTTCGTGTCAACGGCCAGTGACTCAAGCCATATCTAGATCATGAGCTACGGGTCATTGACGTTGCCTCGATTCACTTTGCGTGAGATGTGGTCTCTTGACTCACATCTATTGCATCTCACGCCTGATTATCATTGTTCTTCCGACTTGTATAGATCCAGTTGTCCATATCGCACTATTCTTTAGTCCCACACCCCTTTCTCATGATTATGCTATACTTAGGTGTACTTTACCCTAAGTATAGGGGGTGTAGGACTCGCGGGTATTCTATTCATTCTTTCTACCTCTGTTTTGCTGCCTATACTTAGGGATATTTTACCATAAGTATGGGGGGGTAGACCCTGTACATCCTTCCACTCGGATTTCCCTTCATGTACAACTTGCTATACTTAGGATTACTTGATCCTAAGTATGGGGGAAACACCGAGTCTTCTTCAATTTATTCTTTGATTCGTCTTTGTATATACCGTTCCTTTTCATTTCCCTACACTAAGCACGAGTTATGTCTTCTTCATCGCTCTTGATCACTCTGAGGACATCGTTTGAGATAAGTATAGGGGGTGTCGTATATATTCATATATACTTTAGCCATAACTCGTACTTAATGTGAGTGTATTAATAAATAAAATGGCTAAAAATTTAAAAATTTCCCCTTGTACATAAAATTCTTCTTGCACATACCCATTTATTCATAAAAATTATTTTTGTACAAATGTTTGTAAAATCTTTTTGTGTAAATAGCTTGTAAATATTTTCATATCAAAATTATGTATATGGTACATAATTTTTGTAAAATTTTTTGGAAAACAAAAAGTTTGTAAAAACCTTGTGTAATTTTTTGTAAATATTTTGCAAAACTTCGCATTCATGCATACATCCATGTTTTCAAACATTTTTCAAAAATTTTGCACAATTGTAAAAATTTGTAAAATTGCATATTTTTGTAAATACTTGTACAGTTTTTCCAAATCATAGTTGACATTTAAACTGGCCTGGAATTAAATTGACAAATGAAGCTTGGTTAAGACCTTGATCCACCTAGTTATAAGAGGACCTTATAGGGCTTAGGATTAAGACTTTTCAGGTCCTTTGGAACTTAATTCTTTGAGTCCACTAGGCTATGAGCAGATGTCATCTTGATGAGCCTACGTAGAGCACTTAAACACACACGCATGACTCTCAGAGACAATGGCTTTACTTGCACCAACACTTTACACATAACTCTCCACAGATGAGGTGGTGAGGAGGCAGTTTCCTTTGGCTTGGGGTAGCATATGAGGGTAGTACTTCTAGGCGGAACCTCTCTTCTTCTTATAGTGAAGGAAGTGCATCTCAACTTGGTCTGGTGGTTATGAAGTCTAAAGATAGGAGTGTGGGGTTGCAATAAAGCTTCAAAAGAGGGATAGTCTACTGGCTCAAGAGGAAAAACTCCTTATGTATATATGCTGCACCATGTAGATATGTTGTACATATGCACATGAAAAAAATGTGCAAAGAAAGAAAAACTCCAAAAAAGTGGTGGGTCGGATTGAAAATTTAATAATCCCACCGGAGTGTATATAGACAAATAAAGCAAAGCTTATGTTACGCGTGACCATCTCATGAAGCTGCAGCGGGAGACTCAGCTACACTGGTTAGAGCTCCCAAGGATACATGGCTACACTGGTCATTGTCCATTCTCCTCTTCCCCCCTCTTCTTGAGCCGATTGTACTTGAACTTAGAAGGGAATACCCCGATCCTCGAGGAAAGAATTGCTAGACCGAGGCATTAGATTTACCAGGTTGAGGAGGTTGTTTCTTTATCACTTCTGAGGTGGGGAGATACACATCACTTACACAGTACAAGGAAAGATTCATGGTCATTAGAGTTTGTGTATGTAGACTTGTTCTGATCTGGTTTATTGAGGAGTCTTGACCATAGATTAGTGGAACGTAGAGGCTGTTATGTTTTAAGCTTAAGTCCAAATAAGGTTCCGACAAATGAATAATCCAAAGGTCTGACTGAGCTCCATATTTCAATTTACTGAAGGAAAGTTTAATACTCAACTTTGATTTTTCTTCTTTTTCTTTTTCTTTTTCTTTCTCTTTTGCACTTCTTCTCCAAATAAGTGTTTGCTAATGGACTAGCAAAAGTAAAGTATGGGGGGGGGTGATGAATCCCCATTCATCACTCTTTATTCCTTTATTTTAGCTAGAAACCTTGGCAAAAGACCATGTAAATGATTGTAAATACAATAATTTGCCAAAATGCATGCATCATGTAAATAGTCATAATTGGCATGTTTTTGCACAAAAATAAAGGAATAAAGAAATAAAGAAAAAGAGGGAGATATTTAGAATAAATATTGAGTGACCTGAACCCAAGGGAAGGTTCCCCAAGGGCCTGACCGTAAAATAAAATAAGTAGAGAGAGATAGGGTAACTCAACATGGTGTAAATACCCCCTTTTGTGGAAATATTTTATTTTCTAAAAATAAAAATATTTATGCATTCCATTTATTTTGTTTATATTTATAAAAATAAAATAAAAATGGGAAAAATAAAAGAAAAAATAAATAAATTCTCTCACCAGTGTATATATACCATGTACATACAATAAAAGATGTATTTATTTCACCTTTGTAAATACCTAATAAAAATCAACTAAAAATCTTTTTATATTCCATATTTTATGATGTAAATAAATAAAATATAAAATTGGAATATTGTACATAAATAAAATAATAAAAAATTTTTAAAAATACACAGGTATTTATACATGTAAATAATAATAATATAATGTAAATACATAATTTATTTTTCAAAGAAATAAATAAAAATCATAAAAAAATAATTTGAAAAATAATAAACATTTTTTAAGATGAGAAATTTTCAAAATAAAATTATTTATTATTTTTAATTGAATTTACAATTATTTAATAAATCCTGGATTCTGATTGGTCCAAGGGGGATTGTTGACCCCCCGGTCAACTCCCCCCCTTGGACCACTTAGAATCCAAACCCGCCTTGCGATCCGATTTTGCCTAATTTTCCAAAAGTGATCCGATCATCTCTCACCTAAACCCCGTGCCCCGATTAACCTCGATTCATCCCTGATCCACGCCCGAGGATCTTCCTAGGGATTCGTGCACCTGAATTCCATGCCCGGCTCCTTTGCTGGATCCCTACCATTATTTATCTCTGCTCCACCACACCTTTTCACACTATCTTTGGCCATCCCCCTTGCCACCGAGGAGCTCCTCATCTTCGCCTGAGTGACAACAGCGTGAGGGAGAGTTGCAGGGAGGGTGCGAGCACCGGGAGCCACTAATCTGACGGCCACACTGCCGTGCTCCGCTACCAGGCGAGCCAGAGCCTCTGGTCCGGTAAAACCATCAAGGCGATGATACCCGAAGGTGCCCAACCTCCAGCCCAGACGATCCCAGTCACCCACTAGGTCAGATTCCGTTCAGCTTCGTTTAATTTTAGGATTTTAAGATTTGTGTCGCTGGCCTTCGTCGGCCAATCCCCGCAGCTCCGATCACCTATTCAACCACCGACCCCGGCTTCATCTTCACGAGACCTCGCTCCACCTTCTATGTCCCTCCGATCATCCTAGTTCGTCCCAGAATCGGAAACCCGGGTCTCCTCCGCCGCCGCTCGTCGAAGACCCACGCCCCTACTCACCCGACCACCCACTCCGCTCGTATCCGGGTCGAGGCACTTTGCCCTCGACCCAGCTTTCTCTCTATGCAGGAATCATCGCGTAAGGACCTCGTCTGGAAGTCTGACTACTCGAGCACAGGTGCTCAAGGTCTCGAGCTTCGTCGGGGACCTCCAGGACCCCCCTGCCCCTTCCGAGCACGCCATCAGTTGCAGACTTCTTCGGGCGTCATTTCCCCTTTCAGAGCAGCATCAGAGGAGCCCCCCACCACGCGTATCGGGCCGGCGAAGTTCGTCGGCGACCTGTTCGTCGAGGGTCTTCCTCTGCCGTCCGATCAACCCCCTCACCCAGTTTGGATCGTAGCCGTCCACCTGCGGAGAGTTGCCAGCCATTCGATCATTTGAGGGTTGCATCTGGAGCGACGATCAGCGAAGGGGCGTCGTGAGTTCTACACCATCCGATCGTCCACGTGGCACCACCTCAATCGTGGATATTAATAATAGGGTATATTTCACTTATGCCCTCCTCCTTTTGTATTTGTCGTTTAGTCCTGTAAATATTTGTGTCCGTTGTTTTTAATTTGGATACATTTCATCTAGGACCATATGTTTTCAATATTGCAATTTAGTCCTTCCTATTGTGGTGCACGTGCTTCGACACGTGAGTTTCTGTACATTTTGCATGTATAGGCTTGGGGTTTATCTGATGTTATGAATTAAAGTTTTATTTCAGATACTTGCATTTGTACCCTTGTGCATATTGAATTGGAACATGTGTTGAAATTAATGTGAAATTTACATTGAAGCCCTTATAGTTTTCGCACATGTTATACTGAAGCCCATGGAACTATGTTTTCTTGCACTTAGGTCCTTGTGTGTTGTGTGTCTTGTATTGGTCGAATAAAATATCAAATAAACTCCAAATCAAGTGAAATTTGGAAACATGGCTCATGCCACTGTGTAAAAATTTCACTAATTTTTTTTGAGACATTTTATTGGTTTTTACTATTTTTAAAAATTCAAAAACCGTAATTTTTGCTATTGTTTGAAATAGAAAATCAACTAAAAATATAAAAAATATTCTAAAAATTCTAAAAAAATTAGGAATTGTTTGCTTTATTGTTTTTGAGTTGTTGTCCAATTTTTGTGTCATTTGGATTTATAAAACACCTAAAAATCACAAAACCTTAAAAACCTTATAAAAATTCTTACAAAATTTATAAAATACAAACAAATGCAAACTTTCTTTCTGTAGCTTAAGTTTTATATCTAGTTTTCATGAAAATTACCTCCAGATTTTTATAGCTAATTATATATTTTTAATTAGCCTCTCAAATCTGACTGCATATTTCCTTTCTGATTTTGCCTTTTTTGATTTTTATAAAATCAACAAAAAATCATAAAATCTTGAGAAAATTACCAAAAACATTTAAAAACATAAAAAACACAAAAACAATTTTATTTGAATTTTCTGAGCATTTTTTAGTGTTTAATAAATTGTTGAATTTGTACTTTTTAGCTCTTTTCTTTCATTTCTTTTATAATTAAAAACACAAAAAAATTAAAAAATACGTAAAATCCACCAAAAAATACTTTATTCCTTTTATCTTTTTGACTACTTCGTAGGCTCTTTTGAGCCAATCCGTGCTCCTCGAGTTCGACCTTGGTCGATATACCAGGTTAAATAAATAGCGAAGACCGCTTATTCGGATTTCAGTTCTGATTATTTTTGATTTGGTGGTCTCTTTTTCTTGTTGAGTCCGATCTGCGAGATCCGGGTCGCAACGATCCTTGATTTATTTCCCACTCGGATCTTGTGGGACTCTCGGCTCATCACGTACCGGGTGTACTCTAGGACCTTACCGTTGTTTTTTGCGGTTATATTTTTATTGCCTTTTCTTTTTATTTGATTCACGAGGATTTAGCCCTTAGATTTAGGACTTTTGTTGATTGTGACATAATTGTCTAAGTCCCCACACCTAATTTCTTATCTGCACCTATAGATCATATTTGGACTTAGCTAAAATAAAATCGAAAAAGTTAGCTTGATTGGATACTAGACCACGTGCTGTGAGGAGTTACATATAGCGCTAGCATGACCTGTTGTGGAGGGCACCGAGTGACTCCTAAGATCAGACTCCGATCTTTATTTGATTAGCTGACTTTCGTTCTTCACGATTAATATAAGTTTCTCCTTTAAGGACGATTTCCTCGTGCACCATATAGATAATTTATTTCATATCTTTACTTTTATGCGTGGATCACCCTACATGTAGGGTGTTGAAGTCAAGTACGTATTTCTATATCTGCATGCATCATTGTGTTTAATCTGGCATCGGATTTTTCAACTTCCTCCCTCTAATTTATTGGACTCAAAATAACCAAGGAAATTGAAAATTTTGTTAGGCATTGTCTTATTCAAAAAATACATAAAAAGTAAAAACCAAATAAATTAGGACTGCTAATGCAAATTGGACCTTAAAATACACTTCAACTAAAAATTCTTGTTTTGGGGAGAGTCACTCCCTCATTGGTTGACTTATCTATAGCCAGAGAGTGACCCGCACACTAGATAGATCCATACCTGAACTCCTTTCAGACTATTGGTCTGGTGGTTGGTTGTTCTCCAGTGAGGACTTTACCAGGTAGACGGTAGTCGATCCGGGACTTCCTTAGCAGAGTAGATAGATTGGTTAGCCAGTAAACGGTCCACAATCCATACTGGCTGGAAAAAAAATAGCTGTGAGATTGGGCCAGTTTCCTGGGAGCATCAGGTTCCCAACAACTCGCTTCATCGTTCTATTAGATTGATTTGTCACCTAAATAAAATTGACAAGATTAACGACTGATCTTTCACAGACATCAACTCGAGTGTTGAGTAGATGAATTTGGGGTTTGATTTCTTATCGTGTTTGCATTACCGATCTCATCTTCATAAATCCCCATATCACGATAATGGGAAGGAGGTCCCTTAGGCTACCTTTCACAAAACCTCTTTTGAGAACTCCTCTCCATTCATCTAGGGCGGCTTCAGAGAGCTCAGATCCAGTCTCTGATTTCGAGTTCACTACCACAATGTTCCTCCTCGACCACCATACTACCAGTCCTGAGGTGCCAGAGTAGAGGCCAGCACAATGATATGTTCATTTGATGGCACCTGAGTTGGGGACTTTTGCCTTTACAAAGACAAGAGATGTCCAGCAGTAAGGTACGCACCCATGAGCAGCCACATGGATCAACATTTGTACTTGACCAGGCCGCCATCAACAACACACTTTTAGCATCTTTGGGACACATTTATGTCCGAGGTGCGACAAGAGCTGATACAGGTGCGAGCCGGCAGAGCAGAGCCACAGAGACTAGCCAGTGGATAGATACCAACAACTGGAGGAGGAGAGGAACGACCTGAGGATTAGTAGGAGCCAGCCAGGCCACCATGCATGATGAAGCAGTTGCACAACCCTCGTGCAACTCTCACCCACTGTTGGATCCAGCTATCGGAGACTCTTGGCGACTTCGAGATTCGCCAACAAACCATCAAGTTACTGCCCAAGTTCCATGAGGTAGCCACGAAGGAGCTGCACCTCCATCTGCATGAATTCAAGATGATCTACAACACGGTCCACGATAAATTCATGGACGAGGACACTATCAAGATGATTTCCTTCCTGTTTTCCCTAGTCGACTAAGCAGCCTACTAGCTGAAGCATTTGGGGAGGTGTGTCACTACCTGGGAGCAGCTCTGGACCAAGTACTTGAACAAGTACCTTCCACTCGGTCGGATGAATGTACCACGAGCTATGATCAACAACTTCATGATGATCCCAAACGAGCAGTTTCACTAGGCGTGGGATCGATTTAGAGAGCTAATTGACCAATGTCCACATCATAAGATATCCAAGCCCATTGAATCCCCATTCATCATTCTTTATTCCTTTATTTTAGCTAGAAATCTTTGCAAAACATCATGTAAATATTTGTAAATAGAATAAATTATCAACTTGCATGCATTGTGTAAATAGCCATAATTAGCATGTTTTTGCCCAAAAATAAAGGAATAAAGAAATAAAGAAAAAAAAGGGAAATATTTAGAATAAATATTGAGTGACCCGAACCCAAGGGAGGGCCAATCATTGGCTCAACCGCAAAATAAAATAAGTAGAGAGAGATAGGGCCATTCAGCTATGTACATATATTTCCCCCTTTTGAATACATTTTATTTTCATAAAATAAAAATAATTATGTGTGCCTCATATTGTGTATATATTTATAAAAATAACATAAAAATAAGAAAAATAAAACAAAAATAATTTCTCTCTTCCCTCCCTTGTATATACCATGTATATATGTACCTATACATATTTATTTGGGATAATTACATCCATAACCCTGAGTAATTCCTCAATCTCAATCATAACCCTACATAATCGCGAATTACATGGGAAACCCTGAGTAATGCTTAACTCTTACATGACATGACCCTAGGTTATGTTCCGTCTGAAATACCCGTTATACTTAACGGTTTCCGTTTAAAAAGACAAAAATACCCTTCAAGTTCATTTTTATTTGCATATCCCATCATCGATCCCCCTCCCCCGTACTCCTCCCCCGATCCGACCACGACTCCCCCACCGCCCGAGGTGGTGCTCGCCTACCCCCCCTCCCCCCCCCCCCCCCCCCGCGGCAGGCCACTTCACCTGGCGCAGCCAGTATCTAGGGGGCGACGATGATCGACTGGAAGGGGTTCTTGTGATTTGTGAGATGTCGAAGCAAGCATGGGGAACCAATACAGGAGGGTGATGGAGCTCCTCGTTTGATGGTGAAGGCGACGAGCTGAAGGTGGAGAGCAGAGGTGCGATGGAGGAAGTGGCTCTACGCCTAAGAATCATCGGAGCAAAGCTAGCGTGTGGAGGAGTGTCTGACGTGCTACAACGGCAGGCCACCCATCTCCCCGTCTCCCCGATCCGACTACTCTTGGTCATCCCTCCCCCACCACCCGAGGTGGTGGTCCCCTGCTGGCGTCCCTCCCCGCGGCGGAGCTTCAACACCCCCCCCTCGGCCACGTGTTGCCCCCTCCCGCTTGCGACCCAAGTTGGCACTCGACCTCCCGCAGCCGAGCGCCTCTCCCCCATCGCCCGAGGTGGTGGTCCTCTGCTCGCCCACGCGCAGCTGAGGCTGAAAGCCCCCGCGCGCTCCTCCCCTGCTCGCCACCTTGGTGCTCTCCTCCTCTCCCAACCGCGGCGGAAGCTCAGACCGGGTGCTGCGGCTGAACCACCAACCCCACCCCCCCCCAACCCTCTCCTGCGGCGGAAGCTCAGAGCCCCCTCGAGTCGGTGCTCGCCCACCCCCCACACTCCTCCCCTGCTCGCGCCCCCTCCCCCCGCGGCGGAGCTCAAAGCCCCTTGGACCACCTGCAGCCGAGGCCACATTTCGCCCGACCTGAAGTGAGATGAAGGGAAGGGAGCCGGGTGGGGTTTTTTTATTGTTTCCTAGCCGTTTGATTAGGATGAGTTAGATTAACTCATTCGTATGGTTGAGTTAAGGTATTAAACTAACGGAGGGTTATGAATGTGAGACGGAGTGATTATCTAGGGTTTCCCATGTAATTCGCGATTATGCAGGGTTATGATTGAGATTGAGGAATTACTCAAGGTTATGGGTGTAATTATCCCTATTTATTTTACCCTTGTAAATACATAATAAAAATTAAATAAAAATTATTTTGAATCCCATATTTTATGTTGTAAATAAATAAAATATAAATAGGGATAATTGTACAAAAATAAACAATTAAAATAAAAATAAAAAATACATAGGTACATATACTTGTATATAATAATATAATGTATATACATAATTTATTTTTCAAAACAATAAATAAAAATCACTAAAAAATACTTTGAAAATAAATAAACATTTTTTATTTTGAAAATATTTTGAAATAAAGATATTTACTATTTTTAATTTAATTTACAAATAATTAATAAATGACGCGCTCTGATTGGTCCACGGGGGATGTTGACCCCAAGTCAACTCTCATCCTAGGACCACCTTCCTCGCGGATCCTTGTGCCGACCCGTTTTCACCGAATTATCCCGCACTGATCCGCTAACCATTCCCTCAGACCCCGGGCTCCATTTGTCGCTCATCGATATGAGATTCACGCTCGGGCATCTTCTTAGGGAACCGAGCTTTGGATTGCACGCCCGATCTCCTTCTTTCTCGGACCCCTGCAGTATAAATCTTCGCCTCCGGCCGCACATTCACGCATCTTTTGCCTTCCCCCTCGCCTCCGATGACCTCCTCTCCTTCACCAGAGTGACAACCGTGTGCGAGAGAGTAGCAGAGAGGGACGACCAGTCGGGAACCACTGATCCGGCGATTCCCACTGCCGTGCTCCGCCGCGAGGCGAGCCCGAGCCTCTAGACCCGTCAAGCCATCGAAGCGACGACCCCCGGAGGTTCCCGACCTCCAGCCCAGACGACTACAACCATCCATTATGTTAGATCTCTTCTAGCTTAGCTTGATTTTCGATTTTTCATTTTCGGCCACCTGAAGTCATCGGACCACCTAGCTTCACCCAGCCACCCATTCACCCTTCCGAAAGCACCTCCACCTCCACGATACCTCTCCGCATCTTCTCCTCCCCTCCGCTCCCCTGGTTCGACCCAGAACAGGGCATCGACTTTCCTTCATCGCCGCTCGCTGGAGAGTCACGCATCGCCTCATCCTTCATCCCCCTTGTGCGCTGACGGGTCGAGGCATTTTGCCCTCGACCCAATGGTTTCCCTGTGCATGTTGAAGAGTCAAAGAGACCTCATCTGGAGGTCCAACGTGGAAGCACAGGAGGCTCCATGTTTATCTTGTCGCCGGAGCTCTCCAGACGCTCCCGGCCTCATCGGAGCTAACCAGCCGCCGCGGAATGTCGTCAGGACCATTTTGCCCAACCTAGCAGCATTCGAGGAGGTCCCGATTACGAGTATTGACCCAGCGAAAGTCGCCGACGAGCTGTTCTTCCGAGATCTTCCATCACCGTTTGATCGAGCCTCTCACCCCAGTTCAGATCTCAACCACCCGTTCGTGAGAGGCTCATAGCCATACGATCCATCTGAGGATCAGATCCAAGCCATTTGTCTCTGAAGGGGCATCCACGTTTCTCAGTCGTCGGATCTAACATGTGGACTCCCTTCAGCCGTAAATCATAATAATGGGGTAATATCACTTAGGCCCCTCTTCTTTTTGCATTTATAGCGTAGACTTGTAAATACTTTATCTAGTTGTTTTTATTTTCGGTAAATTGCATGTAGGACCTTGTGTTTACTTTATTTGCAATTTAGTCCCTGTGTATGTGGAGCACGTGCGTCGACGCGTGATTAGTGGAACTTTTGTATTGTTCATCCTATAGTTTTGAGCTGTTATTGTTTACATTTTTATAAAAAAGAACTACAATTTAGTCCCTGTGAATGTGAATCACGTACGTGTCTCGTGCGTTTATGGACTTTTTGCAACTTTGGCCATGTGGTTTTTACACGTGTTATCAATTGTCCCTGGAATTTACTTTCTTTGCACTTTGGTCCTTGTATGCCGTGCCCTTTTTATTGGTTGAATAAAATAACAAATCAACTCCAAACTTGGTGAAATTTGGATATGTGGCCCTTGCCACTGTGTAAAAATTTCATTAATTTTTTGAAACATTTTTATTACTGTTTGCTATTTTTAAAAAATAAAAAACATCTATTTTTGCTATTATCTGAAACATAAAATCAATTAAAAAACTTTACATCCCTCTAAAAATTCTAAAAAAATTAAGGACCATTTGTTTTAGTATTTTCTTGCTTCAGACCAATTTTTACTGATTTGGATATACAAAACCCCTAAAAATTGAAAAAGCCTAAAAATCTTATAAAAATCATTAAAAATTTAAAAAAATAAAAAAAATGCAATTTTTGTTCCTGTACTTAGTTTTCATTTTTAGTTTGCATAAAAATTATCTCTAGATTTTATTAGACTATTTCTTTATTTTTAAATAGCCTTTCAAATCTAGCTGCACATTAGTTCACTGTTTTTGCATTTTTCTATTTTTAGAAAATCAACTAAAAAGTAACAAAATTCTGTGAAAATTACCGAAAATACTTAAAAATTCATAAAACTCAAAAATATTATTGTTGCAATTTTTGGAGTTGTTTTGTGGTGTTTAATAATTCATTGATTGTGCTCTTGTTGACTTTTTCCTTATTTTCCTCATAATTTAAAATCACAAAAAAATTAAAAATCATAAAATCCACCAAAAATAGTTTCTATATTTTATTCATTTTCTGACTACTTCGTAGGCTACTTGGCCAACCCGTGCTCCTTGAGTTCGACCCTGGTCGCTATACCAGGTTAAATAAATAGCGAGAGCGCTATTCAGCTTTTTGACTGATTATTCATTTTGGTGGTCTATTTTTCTTGTTGATCGATTTTCCAGGGATTGATGTCGTAACGACCTGTGATATTTATCTCCCTTAGTCTCTCGTAGATCTATCGGTTATCAGAATGGCGCCGTTGCTGGGGAGCATGGCTTAATAGTCGTTTTTGATTTTTCGCAGCTTTTTGTTCATATTTGTACATATATTTTTCTCTGATTTTTCTTGCATATTTTTATAATAATTGTGTTTGATACATTCTTGTTTGTTTTCTTGCGAGGGCTCGAGGATCGAGGCAACTTTTTCGGAAGCCGAAGCAACCACGGGAGTCAGATGCGACTCTTTTCTGCATAGAGCCGCAGGAGAGCGTGAAAAGCCAAGCAGGAGTGCGGGAGCCATGGAATAGCCGCGAATAACCGTAGAATAGCTGTAGGATAGTTTAGTTTTATTTTCAGCAGAACCTTTTTTGTAATAATACATGGACTTGGACTTTATCGGTGACTACCGGGGTATGTTTCGCCGAGCACCGGTGTGCTCGGGGGACCTCACCGCATTTTTCACCAGTTTTCGTTTTATCGCATTTATTTTATTAACTGCCTGTCCGACCCGCACACTAGGCTAGAGCCATATCCGATCTCCGATCAGACTACCGGTCTTTTATACGAGACAATTTGTTGGGAGGATTGGATTGCCATCAGCTCACGTAGCCGCTCTGAAAGACTGACTTGATCACCTAAATAAAATTGACAAGATAATGGACTGAACCTTTACGATCTTCAGCTCAGTGTTGAGTAGGTAAATCAGGGGTTTGTTTTCTCATCTTGTGTGTTGCCAGATCCCTTCCGTCCAGAGCTTCTTTTGTGGGATGACACCAGAGCTACTTGGGCTAGTTAACGCCTCATATGGAGTGTCTTATTTTGCCAAGGATGAGGGCCAAGTCTGGGCCATCTATGAGGAGATGGTGGAAAACTACACAGTGATGTCCCAAACTAGGGTCTATCCTCAGGGGAAGCCCCTCCCACAGACCATGTCTTATCAGAGGATTGCACGAGTCGATGTGGATCCTTTTACTTCGTCAGCAGTAGCACAGGCCGAGTCCTCCACAGCTGACTTGGGCATCATCAGCGAGAAGTTGGACCACATAGAGATCATTGAGAAGAAGCACTGCCATGGCCTGAATCAGATTGATCAATTGAAATAGTACTGAGTGACCTGAAGACTCAGATCATGTGTCAGACATAGACAGCTTCCCAACCCCATCTTAGGTCACGGGCTGATCCAGGGAGCAGTTGTACCTAGCCTTCTGCCACATACCGCTAGGTTCACCACATCCAGGCAGGATAGGTCCAGCCACCCTAGCACTACTAGCATCCAACACCATCTGCAAACACTCAGAGGGTGGTCTACTAGTTGGATCAGCCCCTGGTAGCTCTTCCCCCTCCACACTTTGAGCAGGAACCGTTGATGAAAGTCAACGGGATTTGGTACGATTGGTACCAGCAGCAACCCAGGGTCTGTCTTAATCACCCAAGTTTCTAGTTGTCCACTAGATGCACCTCTTCCCAACAGTAGCCTCCATCTTAGTCAGGGCAGACCAACCAGCAACAATAGTAGCCCCATCACTCCCAGCAGTGCCACCAGTGGTAAGGTCCTCGTCCCTCATACTAGGGATAAAAGTGGAGGCGGTTGCAACAGACGCATCTTTAGTATTCCTAGCCTCCTCCTCATTACCAGTAGCAGTCTCAGCCTCATTCCCAGTGAGGCAACCCGTCCGGTTCTCATCCACATGTGTATGAGAACCTAACCCTTGACGACCTTGACTACCTACTTTCTGACCAGCATGCATCCTTGCGGCAAGCGATGGATGAATTCCAACAGGACATGAGGGATATTATCAAGGGCAAAGATGCCATACTCGCTCAGATCGAACCAAATCTGAACAATCCCAAGAGGAAATC
Source organism: Ottelia alismoides (assembly GCA_037367405.1). Taxonomy (NCBI): domain Eukaryota; kingdom Viridiplantae; phylum Streptophyta; class Magnoliopsida; order Alismatales; family Hydrocharitaceae; genus Ottelia; species Ottelia alismoides. The sequence goes on along the minus strand of JAZKJV010001028.1, from coordinate 18,150 downwards.
TGAGTAGGTTCAATTTATAGAGACTACCACTCCTAGTGATACTTTGGGTGATATATCTTCATACGTGTTTGATGTTGATTTTATGACACTTACGAATGGTAGGATGTCAACCAGCGATGCCTCGTATGAGAGACAACATCAGGGAGATTCTAGAGCACCACACGAGGAGGAAAGCAGTGCTGATGCTACTCATGATGACGACGACGGTGGTACTGAAGGCACCAAGGATTATGATCCAGCTGACGGTACTGAGGTCATCATGATTCTAGATGCAGACGGTGGTACTGACACCAACAGTATTCCAGTTGCTGAGCTAGAGTACGGTGCGGGCGTCGTAAGATCATATGCTATGGGTAGTACTAATTCCACCATTTCTCCTTCAATTGTGTTACCTCTGTTTGTATCTCAGGACGAAAAAATAAAAATACGAAAAATAGAAAGAATAAAAATATGAATAAAGGAAAGGTTTCTATATCTCTTGTGAGTCCATATGTGTTGCATGATGATATTGGTATGGTTTTTAGTCTTCTACATACTTAGGAACCTATTCCAGACCTTCATCTCTCTAGAGAGGGTCCTTCCATCCCTTCCCCTCAAGTACTTCGCTTAGGAAATGTGGCCAAAAAAGAAAATCCAAAAAAGAGTCACCAAGTGGAGTTCAGTCAATAGATGAATGCTCGATTTCAGATACAGGACTCTACAGGAGGCACTAGAGCACATCCCCCTCTTCCAGAATAACTTGAGAGAGAAGACCACCATTCATAGGAAGAGAAAGAACCATAATGCAGAGATCCATGTGCTTACTCGTGCCACTTCCTTCGATATTCAGAATCGATTGACAGCTGAGAGACCAGCTGCAGGTGCTCCTTATGTCAGATGCCACATCCATGAGCAGCAGTTCGATCGTACTCTATTAGACAGCGACTCTTCAATTAACCTTCTTTCGGCAGGCTTGCTCGACCAATTCAAGTTCGGCCCTCTTCAGCAGAGCATGATAGCCCTTCAGTTTGTTGATAAATCTGTCAAGAGGCTGAAGGGATCATTGAAGGATGTGGTTGTCACAATTCAGAGCCTGAAGTTCCCCATGGACTTTGTTGTATCAGACATGGAGATCCCTGAGTCTGTGACAGATACCCCCATGATACTAAGATGCTCATTCTTGGCCACAACCAAGGCGGTATCTGATTATGATAGCAGGAAGGTATACTTTCATGTCAAAGGCAAAAATGTACAAATAGAGATGATCGAGGAGACCAGAGCGAGAGATTCAGCCTGCTCAGAGCAGCCGAGTGATTCAGAGCAGATGACAGATGGAGGGTGAGACGTTCACTAGGAGTGTGACTTTGTGATCACAGATGATGAAGCTGTATGGATAGACCCAGCAACACGAGCCCTCGTCATGCCTTCCGACACTGCAGGCATGCTGATTTTGGCAGACGAGAATTCAAAGAGCACACTCTTGGCACCGGATACATTTGAGGTTGATGATTGTATTCAGGATAACAAAGCATAGTATTTTCATGTTCTTCTGATTCAGATCCCTCAGATTCAGACATTTATTGGGATGACTTTTATGATTATTTTCCATGTATGATTCCTTCAGAGCTGAGAGCTAGGGCGGAGAGCGAGCCAGTACAGATGATAGATACACCAGCAGGGCTGTCTTCATCAGATTTACAAATGCAGTGAGAGTTATCACATGCAAATCTAGTAGAATTCACTAAAACATTTCAGAAGCAAGATTTTCCAGCTCCTACATGTCCAGAGCTGAAGACCTTACCGTAAGCGATGAAGTACAGATTCCTTACGAGTGAGCCGGATATGTTCTCAGTCATTATCTCAACAGATTTGACCGGAGATCATGAATCTCGTTTGATGGAGGGTCTTGAAAGAAACCGTAACATGATTGGATGGAGCGTAGCTAATCTTCAGGGCATAAGTCCGACCTTGTGCTCCCACCACATTTATCTCAAAGAGGGTGCCGAGCCATCGTATGAGTTCCAGTGACGGTTGAACCTGAATCTTCAAGATGTGGTCATGAAGGAGATATCGAAACGGTGGAGTGACGATTTTATCTACCCCATCTCTGACTCCAAATGGGTTAGTCCATTAAATGTGGTACCCAAGAAGATGGATATCACTATAGTTGTGAGCGAGTCTAGAGAGGAGATAGCTACCGGGGTACTCACTTCTTGGAGGGTCTGTGTAGACTACAGACGATTGAATCATGCCACCAGGAAGGATCATTTCCCACTACCATTTATTGATCACATCATCTAAAGGCTACCTAGGAAGAGTCACTATTGTTTCCTTGATGGATACTCCAGATACAATCAGGTGGCCATAGCACCCGAAGACCAGGAGAAAACGACATTTACCTGTCTGTTTGGGATGTATGCCTTTAGACGGATGCCCTTTGGATTATGCAATGCCCAGCTACATTCCAAAGGTGCATGATTTACATTTTCTCAGACATGATGGGTGACTGTTTAGAGGTCTTCATGGATGAATTTTCTGTCTACGATGATGGGTTCGATGCTTGTCTTGACTGCCTAGACATGTACTTAAGCATTGTATAGAAGTTCATCTTGTATTATCTTGGGAGAAGAGCCACTTCATGGTGACTTAGGGGAGGGTGCTTGGCCACATCATCTCCAACAAGTGCATGTAGATTGATCCGACCAAGGTGGATAACAATAGGAAAATTAATCCACCGTCCAATTTGTGGCACTTGCGGTCTTTTCTAGGGCATCGATTTCTACTGACGATTCATTCAACATTTCAGTCATATTGTCCGACCTCTAACTGATCTGCTGACAAAAGATAATGAGTTCATTGTAGATGACAAGTGTCTAGCATCATTTGAGACTCTCAAGCGACTTGTTGTCGAGGCTCTTGTCCTTCAGCCACCAGATTGGTCTCTCCCATTCGAGATCATGACGCATGCTTCTGATTTTGCCATAGGGGTTGTGCCAGGACAGAGGAGGAATGGATAGTTGTATGCCATTCACTACGCTAGCCAGACTTTGGATGCCACTCAACGGAATTATACTATTACCGAGAAGGAGATGCTAGATGTAGTCTTTGTTTTGGATAAGTTTAGATCATATATTATTGGATCTAGAATGATGATATTTACATATTACACCTCCATCTGATACCTCATGGCTATGAAGGATGCCAAAAACAAATTGAGCAGATGGATCCTTCTACTCTAGGAGTTTGATATTGAGATTAAGGATAAGCTTGGAGTCAAGATTGTGGTGGTAGATCACCTCTCCCAATCAGAGAATCTTGAGGATTCAGATCAGATCACACCTATCACAGAGAAATTCTTAGACGAGGCGATCCTTGTTATCACCTCGCTCCCATGGTACGTTGACATTGTGAACTATCTTGTCGCGACGAATGTGGAGGTCTAAAGATAGGAGTTGTGGTTTGCAATAATGCTTCAAAAGAGGGATAGTCTACTGGCTCATGAAGCAAAACTCCTTATGTATATGTTGCACCATGTATATATGTTGCACATATGCACATCGAAAAAATATGCAAAATAAGCAAAAATCCAAAAAATTGGGTAGGCCTGATTGAAAATAAAATGCCTGTTGGAGTGTACATAATCAATAGATCAAAGCTTATATATTACACCTTCTCATCTCATGAAGCTTATAGCGGGAGACTTAGCTACACGGGTTAACCTCCCCGGGATACGGGGCTACACTGGTCACGATCTATTCTCTTCTTTCCTCCACTTCTTGATCTATTGAACTTGAACTTAGAAGGGAATACCCCCCTCCTCGAGGAAAGAGCTGCTAGACTAAGGAATTAGAGTTATCATGTTGAGGAAGGATGTTTCTTTGTCATTTCTGAGGGGGGGAGCTACATATCACTTACACAGTACAAGGGAAGATGCAGTCATTAGAGTTAGCGTATGTATACTTGTTCAAAACTTGTTTATTAAGGAGTCTTGACCATAGAGTTGTGGAACTTGAAGGTTGTTGAGTCTTAAACTTACTTCCCAATAAGGTTCCGCCAAACTAATAATCCAAAGGTCTGACCGAGCTCCATATTCCAATTTAATGAAGATAAGTTTAATAATCAACCTTGATTCTTTTTCTTTTCTTCTTCTTTTTTTCACTTCTTTTTTCAAATAAGTATTTGCTAATGGTCTAGTAAAGGTAAAGTATAGGGGTGATGAATCCTTGATTCTCACTCTTTATTCTTTTATTTTAACTCATCTTTTTAGCACAACACAATGTAAATACCCATAAAATCAATAACTTAGCATTTTGCATGGCATTGTTAATATTGCATGTTTAGCATGTAATTTGCAAAAATAAAAGAATAAAGGAAAAAGAAAAATAATGATGTATTTATAATAAATATAGAGTGACTCAAATCCCAAGAGAAGGTCAAGCCTTGACCTGATCGCAAAATAAAATGAGTAGAGAGAGATAGGGTTCACTATGTACATATCACATGTACTTGTACATATTATTTATTTATGTATTTTTGATAAAATCAAATTATTTTATTCTTTTATACCCTTTTGTGTAGCGTTAATAATATTATAAAAATAAAATAAAAATCAGCAAAATAAAAAAAATAAAAACATCTAACCTTACAAAATATACACATACACACTACATTCATTATTTATTTTACACCCTTAGATAATTTATAAAAATAAAATAAAAATTATTTTACACTCCTAAAATCATTTTGTGAATAAATAAAATATATAATAAAATTATTTTTACAAAAATAATAAAAATACATGAACATAATACATATATATTATACCTGTATAAAATACTATATATTGAATATACACTATTTTATTTTTCATAAAAATAATTAAAAATCATAAAAAATAGTTTATTAAATAATAAACATTTTTATGCACATTTTAATTTCAAATTATTTACTATTTTTATTTATTATTCTTTCATTTTTGAAAATCTTGGATGGCTATTGGGCCACGTCAGAATGTTGACTTCGGTCAGCGTCCCCTTCCAGATCGGGTCGACTCAAACCCCTCTCACCGGAGCTTTTTCTCCAATTTCTCTCTCCCAACTCCGACCTTTGTTCCCCTCGATTCCTCGCCCGATTCGTCCCCTAGGATCTGTGACCCTTGTGGATCCCTATGAAGGATCAGATCTTCTTAGGGTTGCGTGCTTCCTCCTGATCTTTCTGGACCTAAGGAAATCCTATAAATTCTCTCTTCCGCCTCCAATGCCTGGTAGCTTGTCCCTCACGCCCTCATTCTTCCTAAGCCATCTTCCTCGTAGTGACAGCCATTGGATGAGAGTTTTAGGATCATCCGGAGGAGCTTGAAGGTTCGTAGCTCAGACGTGGCTGGACCTCTCCACTGCGTAAAGCCTCTCTTGCCCATTGCAGCAGATCAAGGCCAAGACCCATCTGACCCTCTTCGCATGAAGCAAAGAACTCATCTGACTCTTCATGTAGCTATCCTCTCTCTCTCTCACACATTTCCATTTTCGATCCACTTTCTCCATTCTGCACTGTCGCAGTCATCTCTGCTCCAACCAACTGGTCGGATCCCCGATACCCACTCCCCTCCGTTCCGATCGAACCCCCCCCCCCCCCCCCCCCCGGCGCCTCGCTCCTTCCCTCGCAGTTTGATCACCTAAGGCTCGACCATTGGGTTGAGATTAAGCTTGGTTTCTTCCCTCATATTCACGGGAAGCCCAAATCACCATCTCCAGTTGCTTTCCTCTATCTATCAATGCAATAACCTTCGTCGGAGCCTCGCCTTCGAGCGTAGAACCCTTTGCAGGAACATACGTGTATGCGAAGCAACTTCTGGACCCTCGTCGACTCAGGCATAGTAGCTTGAGGAGGAGCTTCTCCTCTATGACCATCCGACAGTTAGATCCTCCATCGAAGCCCTCCACGAGACTCGGAATACACTCATGATAATGATGGACTTCGTCGGCCCTTCATCGGAGCGTCGGATCCCCTCCAATGCTCGTTTGAAGCTCGTTAGGGAGAAGTTCATCCAGCACCTTTCGGAGTCTTTCGATTCACTTTCACGCCTAGTTCTGATCATGTCCGTCCGTTCACGCTTATCCTCCAATGGCCTGATCAGAACCCGATCTCATATCCGCCGCCCGACCATGACAGCCAGCAGACCATTGGATCAAACCTGCCACAGTAGATCTGACACACACGTCTTTGACCGATCCTATGCTGTCAGATTGCTTTGTAGCATGAGATCAGAACCATACATCGGAGATTGTCTCAATGCGCGCCACGTACCCCCATAAGGGTATATTTCACATACCCTCCCTATGTTTTCTCTATTTAGTTTCATTCCATTAAATAAACATTGTAGTTAGTACCTTTTACAGTTTGGACAACGTTCTTTAAATATTTGTATTTTAGACCCCCCGAATCTGAAGCACATGTATACTCACGTGACTTTTGGGGTTATTTGCTTGTTCTGTACTGGACTTCTCTCTTGTTATTGAATGAATGTTAACTTGTTAGAAATTGGATTTATACCCCCGTGTTCTAGTATTGAGCGTGCACGTGAATTGATTGGGATTTTTGCAGTGTCCACTCTAAGCTTTCATATTGTGTTGTCTAATTGGTCTAGTAACTTGAAGTATTACAAAGAGATCCCTGTGAACTGTGCTTAGTTGTAAGCTTTGTTTTGGACTTGATAAATATTAAATTAATTCGAAAAATTACATAAAAATTACCATTAGCTCCTGTTCATATGTAATGTTCACTATATTTTTTTTGATTGATTTATTTGCATTGTATATTTTAAAAATTCAAAAACCCTTAAAAATATCTCTGTTTGCCTTATAGAAATCCTAAAAATTTGAAAAAAGCTTTAAAATTCCATAAAAATTAATGTATGTGCCTTTATTATGTTTTCATTACTACGTTAATTTCGTTTGAAAATTCATATTAGAATCCCTAAAAATCACAAAACATTTAAAAACTTAGAAAAATCATATAAAATCATAGAAAATTCCAAAAATTGCAATTATAGTTCATGTTTCTAGCTTTATCTCTCTATTTTAGCGTAAAATTGTTGATCAGGACTTTAGGGCAATTTAGATATTTTTAATTTGTAATCTGGTCCTGATTGTGCACTGTTTTGATTTTTGAGTACTTGATGATTTCTATAAATTTACAAAAACATCTGAAAAGCCTAGAAAAATCACCAAAAACACTTGCAAAACCCTTAAAACCAAAAAATATTTTTAGCTTAATTTTCTGAGTATTTTTATCCTTATAGAAAAAATAAAAAAAATGTTGTGCTTGTTTTCTCTACTTGTACTTGCTTGCTTTTATTCAAAAATAAAAAATTTGAAAAACTAAAAACCACTAAAAATATTTTATTTCTCTAAAATTTAACTACTTAGTTCTTTGATTGTGCTCTTTGTGTTCGACCTTGGTAGCTATACCAGGTAAATAAAATAGCGAACTCTTACATTCTTGATTGTTTGATTTCTCTTTGAGTGGTTTTATTTTCTCGATCGAGCCCAGCCGATTGATTGGGGTCACAACGACCTCTGATCTATATTGCTACTTAACCCTGGTTGATTGGCCGCTTGTCAGTGACATGCTCTAGTCTCTTCTTCAAAAGTACACAAGATCTACCGTGGAACTAAATTAAAAGACTTATCATCGATAAAAATCATATGGAGATTCCTCCTTAACCTAATTCTTCTCCTTAACAAGTGGATAGCTTCAATTGTTGAGTGACATGGCATGCATCTGAATAGATTTTTAGAAATTTGAAAACTTGCCTTAGTATTAACCAAAATAAAAGGATTAACTTATGCGATGTCGAACAATTAAAAGGACTCTAGACAAATTGGTGATGATCGACGACATCATCAATGATCCAAAGATCTCAAAGTTGACTTATTACATAGTCCGTATCCACGACTATCGAGGATATTAAGAATGATTGATGATTTACAGAGACATAAGTTATTCTATAATATACTAAACATTATATAAATCAATATTTTTTCAATCAAGTAAGGGAACAAATAGGAAACTTTATCTAAAAGATCAAATCAGACTGAACTATCAAATAAAATTGGTTAAACTATATAATGGCATTCGCAAAACCAAATCAGTGACAAAGAAATGGTTAAATCGACCTATAAAACCATATTTAATAAAATACATGTAAAGAAACACACAAATATAAATTAAATATTTGATTGAACCAAATTGAACCATAATAATATAAATAACATAGAAACAATTTACAAAATTAATATATATGTATACACACCTAAATGATATAGATATTAAGCAAAAAAATAAATGTTCGTGCGCGTATAAAAACACCCATATGAAAAAATAATGTATATTAACGAACATTTTCACGTACGTGTTACACAGTGCATACATACAGATACGAACACATAGATATAGTCAAGAACACGTGTCCATTTAAAAAATAGATAAATGTAAATACAAAATGAATGCCAATGTGTGTAGACAAGCACACATTTATTTACAGGTTAAATGGGGCTACATCGATGAACACGTGTCCATTTAAAAAATAGATAAATGTAAATACAAAATGAATGCCAATGTGTGCAGACAAACACACATTTATTTACAGGTTAAATGAGGCTACATCGATAGGAGTGCCAGGAGGTTGTAGGTTAACATCTCTCCTAATTCGTTGATAGAAGAGTGGAAGCTGCGAACATATTAAGTTGGGTCTCTCCTGCCATTGAAAGGGTGATAGACAGACAAGAAGGCAAGTAGAGAGGGAGGACACTAAATTGGAAGCAAATCAGATAAGCCAGACACGAGACTAAAGAAGAGCTTATTTTTTCTAAAATTTTAAGGTATTTTTTATTAACACGTCAAGGGATGTAGTTCATTGGATAATAACATATTCCCGTTCAAATTTTGTGTAAAATTTACCTTCTTAACTCGTTCATCTAGAAGGGGTAAATTTCAGAAACTCTAATACAGTTAAAAAATAATGGGTTTAGTGGATGGGATAGAAGTCTCATAGTGAGTCCAAATTTAAATGAGAACATGTTAGCATTTAGTAATCTAAATTTCATAGTTTTTTTGAGAGAAAAAAGGGTGAAATTCCGAGATGGGACTCACCGCCAGAAATCTTTATATATTAAAAAAAGTAGAGAGTTACATTTACCTTGTGGACCAGAAACGATAAAGTGACGTACAGTGAGAGATTACATTTTCTGAGTAGAACCTTTGATTTTTAAAAATTAGATCATTCCTTCCTCCCCAGATGGCCCACAGAGCTGCAAATGGCAAAGCACAGTCGTCCGTCGAGTTCATCCCTACCGCCCTTATTGACCTCCAAAATTCGATCGAACCACCGTGCATGATCCATGGCACCCTTAAATCATTCCAAACCCGTGCCGACAAAGGACACGTAAAAAATAAATGTTCTGCATCCCGTCTGCGTGCCACATCTATCGCACATGGTATCCGGATTGCCAAATAACCTGCCTCTTCTTGTTTTGTCGCATATTCTGCCCCTTCTGAGGCACCACAAAAAAACCTTAACTCTGCAAGGGATCTTGCTCGCCCAGATTATCTTCACATCTTGTTTTATGTCTGGGTCCAAGTCGTCTGCTTCCCCCCTGAGCATCATGTATGCCCTTTTCACCGAGAATCTTTCCCCTTCACGGATAAAGTGGTCCCTTCCATGAGAGATGCAACCTGTGTCCAGAAGTTTGGATTGCAGTCTTCCCAACTCCTCCAGTCTTTGTCCTGACAACGCATGTAGGAATTGAGGGGCCCATGAGCCAGAGCTGCATGTGTTCGCCACAGTACACCCCCTATCCGCTGCCAAAGCAAATAGCCTAGGGAACCTATTGCAAAGTTCCCCTTCCCCTGTCCAGTTATCCTGCCAAAAACGAAACACCTCCCTGGACCCCAACTTCGGTCTTAACTTTAAAGCCAGCTGCGGGATAATATCTCGAACTCCGCTCCAAAGGGATGACTCAAAACGTGTTCTTCTTGCTTCTAGAGATCCGTTAACACCATAAATAGTACGTAACAGTTTGATAGCCAATCTATCTGAACTTCCCCACATCTGCACCACCCACTTAGCCAGAAGCGCTTTATTCATGCAGCCCATATCCCGAATACCCAACCCCCCTTCGCTTTTCTGCTTTGTGAGCTCCTCCCAACCTACGGGATGTAAGCTCATCTAAACTTCCTAGTTGTTATTAGAAATACGAAAAAATAATAAAACATAAGGGTCATGGCAGCTATGTTAGCTCCTCCACGGAGGTAACCTTATTTTACCCTTAATTATAGTGTGATAAATACATATTTATTAAAGTACATGCATATTACATCTTTCTTATTGTATAGAAGGGAAAAACGGGGCTTACTCCTTGGGGGAACTAACTTGATCCCCCGCCTAACTTTTCTCATTTTTTATTGTTATTTTAAAAATATTTCTGTGGATGTTCATAACTATATCCATATATTATGTCATTGAAGTTTCGTACGAAATGAAGACTCATACGACCTTCATCAAGATGGGTTGATTTCAACAATTCTGCGACCGTTAAAAAATAGTTGTCTGAATGGAAGCCATTGGAGTCTCTTTTTCGCGTGAAATTTGAATGACATAATATATAGATATAATAATAATAATCCAAAATTTTATTTAAAAAATAAAAAATAGGACAAGGGGAACCAAGTTAGCTCCTCGCGAGAGCAACTCCATTTTATTATATAAAAATAGATTCCATACACAGTGACAAATATTAGTCATATTAATGCATAAAATATACACTAATTTGATATCATAATGGTTTGATAATAAAGTGATAAGCCTTTATGACATATACTTTACAAGATGTTGTTATTGATAAGTTGGTTTGTAATTAGCATTGATAATAAAAGGTTACGGATTCAACTCCTGCCAAATGTATTACTTTTGATTAGAATCAAATTTAGATTTCACCGTAATTTCAATTGAACATTGTTAATGATAATATACTGAATGAAATCCTCAATTATAAAATGTAAAAATCATTCTACAAAGAAATTGATGGAAGATGGACAACAAACTGCGCTGCCAATCTTTTTTGGATGGCAAATCCAATTCTTCGAGACACAGATGTACAAGTCCAGTCCGGTTTTAACAACATTGTTATAAGCAAACAAAGGTTCCTCAAAAATTGAGGACCAAGCTATTCTACCATACTTTCCACCAAGTAGTTCGAATCTTGGACTATTTAAGGAGAGGTGTGAGAGATTGAATACAAGCAACCTTTTAATGAGTTGAACATCCATCTATCTACCCACGATGGAAAACCATGCATGCTAGCTATACGAATTTTCTCATGAAAATTTGTTGGTAAGATAAATATAAGAAGATTTCGCCAAGTTTAGGGAGTTAACTTTATAACAAATTGTAAACAATATATAATGAAGCAAGAAGATATAGGAGTGCACGTGGAAGGATGGATTAAAAATCATACATTTCCCTTTGATCCAAGGGAATGATGACAACCAAAAATGGCCATACTCTTGAGATCTCGATATCAATGCACATACTTAATGCTTTTGATAATGCATCTAAAATATTCATCGAGATTCATATAAGGTGTGAAAGATATGTTTAACCTAAGTTGTGCTTAATTTTCTTCCTTAATCTTAGGTAGCACCACAGATATATTTTTTTTAGAAAAGGGGTTGAAACTCTACAACAACAGTGGAAGTAGAACATAGAAACAATTAGGCAAAGCACAGAACATCCACAACATGAGATTTACAAAGTCCATCCGTGGTTGGACTACACCTTTGACAACAACAATGGAAGAGGATGATTCGAAATTTTAATTCCTATACGAAGTTTATATAGTACTCCCATATATAGAATTTCTAAGGTTTTTCTGATCAACTAGAATCAAAGTATATCGTACCTTACCCATCGAAAATAGATGTGGATATTTAAATAGATATTTGTTCATTATTTATTTGTGTTCAGTTATAAAGATATTTGCTTATATCTGAAATATTAACTTTATATATAGATTTTTACTTTCAAAAAAGATCTAACTTTAGTTACCTCTAGATTTGACTTTTTTTATGACTCCTTGTGGAAGGCTTTATTTCCCCAACTTATCACAATGAAAATTTTTATAATCATTTTTAAAAGGGAAAAAGGTATATGAATTAAGGGTTCAAGGAATGCAAGAATAAAGCCTTACTATTTTTAGACGGTGTCCCACAATCTATTGTTCACAATCAACCTAATGAAGTAAAATAAAATGTCCTCTTCAAAAGCAACAAAAAATATTAGGAATGGGCTGCAAAGGAAATATTTTTTTAAAAAAAAGTGAATTGCACAAAAGTTCCTGACTCTAAAAGGTAACAATATGTTCAACTATTAATATTTGTTTCAATATGATTTTTAGTTTTTATATAAAGTTAGAAACATAAAACAATCAACTAAATATCAATAGTCAAGGATCAGATTGAGACAAATCTTAAAGATCGGATCTCATATTGTTACTTTTTAAGGTTCATGTATGATGTCGAATGTGTAGTTACCTTTTTTATTAAATTTGCTAAAAAATGAATGTAAATTATTATGAGAAGGAAACGACCTAAAGAGGACATGTGTAATCGAAGATGTCAAGAGCTGATTAACAAAGAGGTGTGATGTCCCCATCTCTTTAATATACTAAGATGTTACCCGCGCTTCACGGCGGAATAGAAAATGAAGTGATTTCATGTAAGCTTAAATATCTACATGTCTTCTTTATGTGAATACTTACATTTTATCAGTAAATTTAAGATAGAAATTTTATTTCAATAAATACATATATATACTTTGATTTTTTATGTACATGAAGAATGAAGGTAATTTAGGAGAGAAGGCTAGTAATCTCATTAGGAATTTTGTATATTCAAATTTACCTAACAGTAATTTAATCTGATTGTATATAATTTTCAAAGTATTGGGAAAAAATAAACATGTATATTATTTAGTATCTATGGAATGGAATATGCGTGGTTCAGATTCACTATTTATGCATAATTAATAAATTATTTTATAAAAAGTATGATGTAATCGCAAACATTTGGTAAATTTAGAAAAAAATAAAAATAAAACCATATTTTATAATTATAATATTTTCAAACTAAGTAAATTGCGGGTTTATAAGTGGATTGAAATAAAGTTACTTATTTATTGCAAGTGATTAGAAATACATGAGAAACATAAAAAGGAATATGTATGGTAAAATGATAAAGAAAAAGATGAGTAATAGGAAATGTAGTTTGAGTATGAACCGAAGGGAAAATAGTTAAACTAGAAAAAAATGCATAACAATAACAGAAAAGATGCGTAACATCCAAAGTGGTTTTAGGTATAGGAACTCCTTTGTATAAGGTTGTTCGAGCTCTCCCTGGGAACAAAAGTGGAATTTATTGACCATAAACATAAAAAAGTAGTAGGATTCTCATGGAGATGTACTTATGAAAAATATACGCGACAGAACATAGTTTTCATCTATAATAATACTTTCTTGAAAGAATTGTATACGTAATATATAAATTTGTAAATATTAGAAGTTCTTACAGAAACATGGATATCTTACAGTTAAACAAGTTAGTTATATATCTAGAAGATGTCCAAATATAAGGAAAACTTTTATTAGACACACAGGTACGTGAATGCACGGGTGTTTACGCGCACACACAAACACACGCACGCACACAGACCGAGAGGTGTGTGCACACTCATATATCAGTTGATGTAAAGGCATAATAAATTGTTAATACCTTTGAAAGATTATCTTTAGTAGGAGATTCGGCAAGTTTGACGATAATGAGAGTTTGAATGGTGAAGTTCCACGAGCTACTATATTGGAGAAGACCTGCGGATGAGGTTTATCACTACAAGTTGTTGTATGTCATAGCAAGAGAGAGCTTACGATGAGTTGTCATGATCATTTTGGCCTAAAAACTATGGAAACGATGAACATATATAAATTGAAAGGAGAGGGTTCATACAATTTACCTTTTTTTCTTTTGAAGTCATTGCCGATGCATATCACAATCATGAACGACATCACCAAGAAATTTAGCAAGTATGCAAGTAAATTTAGCTCAACACGTAAATGAATAACAGGTAGGGGTTATTTCATCTGGAAACACTGCAGGAGCCAAGGAAATTTTAGATGTACTAATGGCTATATTGAGAACATCCAAGCAATATCCATAAATAATATTAAGTTCTACATAGAGGCAGGGGTAGACCTTTAAAAAACCACAACCCTTACAATTATCAAAATGATATTTATTGGTACAATAAAGTAAGAAATAAGGTATTCAATAGCAAGAAATGGTGAGATAGATAAGAAAGCTTGAGATACATCCACTATTGTTATAAATATCTAAAGATGCAAAAAAGATATATATTATATATATATAATATATATATATTAACAGTCAATTGTCATATACAAAATCCGCATCACCATTACATATTAACACTATAATCTTATAGAACTTTCATATGTTTTGGGAGATCCAAATCCGCATCACCATTGTAAGATTTACAGAAAGTATTTGCCTACTGCCTAATTATATAAGAAGAACAATGTATAGAGAAATGTATGCACGGGAAAAAATATAATGTAAGGAAATATTGTAACACCATATTAAGGATTCATGGCATTTCACTTCACTTCTACTAATAAATTTACACAGATCAATTTCAAAATTGAAGAATATAAATCTATCATGATATAAAAATAGGAAATTTTCACATATTTAAATCCACCAAGACATCCATGATGTATGCTAAAGATTAAACAGACAATATACCTGTAAGAAAATAGTGTGGTTATTACATTCATATTTTAAAAAGCAACCAATAAAATAACTAAACGAAGCAAACATCGGAGTACAAATTATATCATTTATTCCAAATTCAAAAACAACGTTGCTCGGTGTTGAATTGTCATCCGAAAAGAAAACATTTGAAGAGAACAACTTAACCTAGTGAACTGTATTCACAAAAATAATATGCTCAAAGAAATATTATTTTCCATTTTGATTGACACAAACATAAGGCACGCTATTATCGTACATCATGCTCGCAATAACAAACAAACCTTAACTAAAGCTCAAAATAAAAAATGGAAGTTTGGCGAAAAAAGTATAAACATACCTAGAGATCGAGGCATGATAAAAAATCTATAATAACCAACAAAACTAGACGAAACCGAGAAAGAGTGCAAGAACAAAGGTGTTGCCACTACAAGAAAAATGAGTTGTGGCCACGGAATGTGGCTACGGAAACTTGTGGCCACGATAATTCCATGGCCTCTAGTTTCTCGTAGCCACAATCCGTGGCTAAAGTCTTCATATAAGAGTTGTGGCCATGATGAGTTCTATGGCCACTTGTAGTGGCCACTGCATATTCGTGGTTAGAAAACCCTCGTGACGAGATTTGTAGTTACAACTACTGGCTAGACGTGCCGTGACCAAAGCTCAATTATGTGGCCACAAACCTCATATCCATGGCCATAGTTCTGTAGCCACAACTTATTTTCCTTGTAGTGTGCCATCTGGTTGGTTGCTAGGTTGGGTTGGATTGAGCTGGGTAACCCTTGCGAATACTAAAGTGTGAGGAGGGTTGGAAGGAGGGATACACCAGTCTACCCTAACCCAATCACGCAACCAAACGAAGCGTTATTATTTCTAATGGGGAAAAAGACATTGGCGTACCTTCAGCAGAGGCAAAATGTCAGCCGGAAGAGAAGGCGGGAGGATGTCGAGAGAAGGAAGTCGATGGAGATAAGCGTTTTACTTGCAGCAACCCACACACCTCAGCGAAACCAAATAAAAAAGGATAAGAAGAAATATGCTCGTAAACCCTTGTTATCTCAAGTGACAAAAAGGTGTTACACATACCTTCATCGAAAGGTCAACTCAACAAGAAGAGAGCGCGAGAGTACGATGGGGAAAGATGATCGACAGAGGGTAAATGGAGAAAGGGAAAATCGAGTGATGAAGAAGAAGAGACGGACTTTCGAGTGAGAGAAAAAAGAGAGCTTCAAGATCGTGCCTCAACATATATAGCGCGAATGGAATGGCCAAGGATTTTTTCTCAATATATGTGGTGCATTTAACAACAACAAACAGATCGTAAGTTGGCATGAGGTGGAATTATTAGTTGGAAGGATGCCAAAATTGGTAAAAGCACAAAAAAATGGGGGAATTCGCGTGTGGACTGTAATGTGGAATAAGCGGCAATCAAGGCGATAAGATTGGGAAAAGGAGAAGCGGGAATGAGCAAAAACCGGGGGAGATTGTGCCACGTGTCACCTGGTGAAAAACCCACCTTACCGTAAGTACATGGATTCCTCATTTCGAAATTTTCCGTATATTCAAGCTCGAAAGAAAAATATATAAAAAGTATAATGCAAAAAAGTAGTCGGCATCATAGTCGAAAAATAAATCTCTTCTCGTTTTATGGGAAATAAAGAGAACTTTTGAATTAGGTCAACTTTTCTTTTTATTCTCATAATAATCACACCGAGGACACCTTATATTTAAAATTAAAAGAAGTTACATGTAAAGATTTGTTTTTTTAATCTCATCAAATAACAACAAGATCTCAAATTATATGTGAGCTAATATAGAGAGAGAGGGAGAGAGTGAGGGAGGTTGGAGAGCTGGCACCATTGTACATGCAACTTTACATACACTGGTACCACGAGCGTTTTTTCAAATGAAACTAACATGAGGGCTAAATACCGTTAAAATTTCACATTCACAATGGATGGATTAGTAGTATTGAATTAAGTTGATTTTTGAATAACATCATGGTAATATATGGTGATCTTAGATACATGGAGTAGGTAAGTTTCCTACTCCATGGAGTAGGATCCCTTTCCTTTATATATAATATATAGACATACACATAAATATATACATATATATAATTTTTAAAAAATAGGCTGAAAATCCGTGGATGGGATCCTCAATCTAAGGAAATATATATGAAAAACCAAATATGTTTGCAAGTAGATAGGCATCATAACAAGTGATAATATCTTTTTCCATTATATATGGATCTAACAATCTCATGAACCCTACCAAGTTGTCCAAAAGAGCATCAATTCCATAAACATCCAGTGTGACTTTTTAATGTGAATTGATTATGGATTGAATTTTATTTCAGCACCTGAATTGTTGTTTTAAGCGGAATCATACTAAATCCTTTTTATAGCAAATTTCTCATACATGTTTATTTAATTAAAATTAATTTAATAATTATTTTAAAAAATCCACATCTGATGACCAAATTGGCTATAGGATAAGAAAGAAACGAGATTTCTACTTTATGATCATCATCGTGTGTGGTATCAAACATTGCACAACATTAAATAAACAAATATATGTTTATCTAAATGGAATAACTATGAAAAGAGAAACCTTATTTTGTAGTGAAAAAGGAAAACATGGAATTTTGCCCACACGGATAACATATGGAAAGATTAAATAGGAAAACATGGTAGGTGCAAAGATGTAATTAGAAGGGAAGCAAGAGGGCAATCTCGAAGGAGGACTCCGTCAAAATCTCCCAACAATTTCTCATCACTTGCAGGCAAGGAAGTTCTATATATAGCCCATCAAGGATACAAGAGAAGAGCACAACAACAACCAAAACACAAATTGATAGAGCCTTTAGATCAGATCGAGATAGAGCGAGAGCATGTCTGGAATTGTGCACAAAATCGGAGAGGCCCTCCACATTGGAGGGGAGGACAAGGAAGGCGAGCATAAGGATCAACACAAGCAAGGCGAGCACAAGGAATGCGGACACAAGGAAGGCGAGCACAAGGAAGGGCTCATCGAGAAGATCAAAGACAAGATTCATGGTGACGACCACAAGGATGCCGACGAGCACAAAGGAGAGGAGAAGAAGAAGAAGAAAAAGGAGAAGAAGCACGGAGAGGGAGAACACCACCGCGATGGCAGCAGCAGCAGCAGTGATAGCGACTAGAGAGATCGTCTTCTACAGTAACATCTTTCTTTCTTTTCGAAAAATTATTCTTTAGTGAATCTTGAAACTTTTTTTGCCTCCCCTCCTGCAGGAAGGGAGAATGGGGATTA